>CAMZMU010000037.1:40633700-41118136 GCA_947311845.1 Poa pratensis | reverse complement strand
CCCAGGCCGGACTATAATTATTGGAAAATGCATTTTGATGGG
Organism: Poa pratensis; assembly: GCA_947311845.1. NCBI lineage: Eukaryota > Viridiplantae > Streptophyta > Magnoliopsida > Poales > Poaceae > Poa > Poa pratensis. The sequence continues at coordinate 41,118,094 of CAMZMU010000037.1, read as the reverse complement.
TCCAAAACAAAGATCGGGCTGGGGGCTGGAATAGTCCTCACCTCGCCAAAGCAAGATCAGCTGAAGTACGTGCTGCAGATTCATTTCTCAGCATCAAACAATGTGGCGGAGTATGAGGCCTTAATCCATGGCCTCAAGGTGGCAAAGGAGATCGGTATCCGGCGTGTAGAGTGCTTCGGCGATTCCGACCTGGTGGTGCAACAATCTTCTGGAACTTGGGATGCTCTGGATGCCAACATGGCGTTATATCGGTTCCATGTGCAAAAGATATCCGGGTTCTTTGAAGGGTGTGAGTACAGGCATATACCTCGGGCAGAAAATGATGCTGCCGACGTGTTGTCAAAGCTCGGTTCATCAAAAGAGGCAGTACCACCAGGGGTAGCCCTGAATCACTTGAGAACTCCTTCAATCAAACCTTCTCCTGAATCCGAATCTATTTTCATCCCGGCGGAGCAAGAGCCCGGACCTGTTCCAATGGAGGTAGACGTCGGATGCGTTTGGTCGGACCCGGGGACTGCGTGGCAGAGCTCGGGGACTGCACACCAAACCTCGGGGACTGCTCATCCAGACTCGGGGACTGGTCGCAGGATGGTGGAGGAAATAATGGAGGAGATTATGGTGGCCGAGCCAATGGAGGTGGATGAGGAACTTTTTCCTTTGCACCCGGTGCCGGAGTGGGCGGAGCAAATATGAAGTTCATAACGGAGGGAAGCACGCCAAGTGACACAACCGAGGCTAGGAGGATTCAAAGGAGGGCCAAGGCGTACACCATCATCAACAAGGAGCTCTATAAAAGAAGCGTAACCGAGGTGTTGCAACGGTGTGTGAGCGAGCAGCTGAAGGCAAGGAGATGCTTTTGGAGATCCACCAAGGAGATGTGGTCATCATTGCAGCACAAGAGCTCTGGTGGCCAAGGTGTTTAGGCATGGGTTCTATTGGCCCACTGCTCTTGCTGATGCAGAGGCCATAGTCCGGAGATGTGAAGGATGCCAAAGGTTTGCCAAGCAAACGCATATGCCAGCCTCGGCGCTCAAAACAATTCCTATCACTTGGCCGTTTGCGGTATGGTGTTTGGATATGGTGGGAGAGTTCAAACCAGCCCGAGGTAACATGACACATATTGGTGATGGTGGAAAGTTCACCAAGTGGATCGAGGTGAAACCAATCCGGAAGTTGGATGGTCATTCAGCAGTGACTTTCTTGAAGGAGATTATTCTGCGATATGGCTACCCCCATAGCATTATCTCGGACAACGGCAAACTTTGCTGTTGGAGAGTTCGCTCGGTTTTGCATGAACAAGGGAATCCGGCTGGACATAGCCTCGGTGGCACACCCGGAGTCTAATGGACAAGTGGAAAGATCAAATGCTCTAGTGTTGGCCGGCATCAAGGCTCGGCTCATTGAACCACTGCTGAAAACGCCGGGGTGTTGGATAGATGAGATACCAGCAGTACTGTGGGGTCTAAGGACCACGCCAAATCGATCAACTGGCTATACGCCATTTTTTATGGTCTATGGGGCAGAAGCTATGCTACCCACTGACATCGAATATGATGCGCCCAGAGTGGCAATGTACACTGAAGCCGAGGCAAAAGAGGCTCGGGAGGATGCAGTAGATCTGCTTGAGGAAGCGAGAGAATTGGCCTCATCTCGGTCAGCAATTTACCAGCAAGGTCTCCGACGTTATCATAGCCGGAGTATCAACCCTCGTGTGTTTCACGAGGGAGATTTGGTGCTGAGGTTGGTGCAGCGCAAGAAAGGCCGGCACAAGTTGTCACCTCCATGGGAGGGACCGTTCGTTGTGAGCCGAGCTCTGCTCAATGATTCCTACTATCTTATAGATGCGCAGGAACCAAGGGAAGATGGGCTGGACAACCCCGGGTCAGAGGTCAGGCGACCATGGAACGTAGCTCTACTCCGACCTTTCTACTCATGAAAGGCGCAATGTATGTACCTCGGTTAATCCTTAATAAAAATGTCGGCACTCCGAGGTTAAAGCTCGGGGACTGCCTCGCTCTTGTGCTTATGTTTTATCTCTGTTTGTCAGTTTCGTTCATATGCCGAACTATTTTGAACCTCGTCTCAAACTTCAAGTAATGTGTGCTATGAAACTAATCTTGTGACTCGACTGGCATCTGCCTAAAAGGTAGTCAAGAGCAAAGAGGAAAAAACGTGGGAGACATGAAAATGAACTCGGGGACTCGGTCCAAAATATAGTTCGGCATGTGTCGTTTACTAACCCCTGTCTTTACCTTTCGTTTATGTCGGATGACTTTGAAACATACCTCGGAATTTACCAAGTACTGTATGCTATGAACAACAATCTTGTGACTCGACTGTCGAACGCCAGAATGGCAGACAAGAGCAAAGAATGCCAAATATAGTAAACACGAAAGTAAACTCGAGCAATCATTCAAAAGGATTCGACGTAAAGCTTAGAAAAGCATGGTTCGAATAAGCATGATAGTAACAGAGGTAGCAAAAGGAACTACTTAAGTTTGATTACATCTGCGTCCCGGCATACCGGGGATTTAATGAAGTTTTTTGGCCAAGCATAAGTTCAGGTCGAGGCATCAGGAATTACGTCGGCAGCAGCCGATGCAGCAGGGATTTCGTCCGGAGCCGAGGTAGCCTGGGAGGTGCTGGCAACGTCGGCAGTAACCTCGGCACCAGGTTGTGGAGAAGCCTCGGTTTCTGCTTCGCGGGTGTCACCATCGTCACCTTGCTCGGCTTCGACGTCGGATTCTGTTTCGTATTCATCTCTTCTGGCTCGTCATCTTCGGCGTCGGAGTAGGTGTCTTCGCTCAAGTTCTTGGTGTTGGCATATCCAGCGAAGAGGGCCATCTTTTGGCGCGCGAAAGGATCGGGTCGGGACCAGGGAGCCTCGGAGAGTGTCCATCTTTCGAGGTCGATCTTCTCGCACCAAGTCATGATGAATTTGAGAGCGGCATCAGCTCCAGCGCGAGCTGAAGATGAGCGCCACTCTCAATCTTTTTCGGCTTCACGAAGCTTGGCGGCGAGCTCAGGCGTAGTATTGGGAGCATCGGCAAGAGGCCACAAGGCTCGGAAAGCAGACACACCTGCGAGGAGTTCGGACCCAATGGTTTTCAAGGGATGGATCCGAGCTTTGATGGCCACGATGTGGTCCTCAATGGTCCAGACGGGGTTCGTCTCGTTACGCCTCTTCCTGTGCTGAGCAGTGATATTGCGGCCGAGATTTGGGTGTAGGTGAAGTGCTCTGCAGAAGGATAGCCTGTTAATAATGAAAGAAACAGTTCGGCAAAGAGCCAGTACTGTTGAGGACAAAGCAAGGATAAGGGGGGCAAGAAGCTTACCGTCCATTTCTTGGTTGATGCGTTCCAGCGTCGGGAGGAGCTGGTTAACCGAAGCTTGAAGGGCTTCATAAGCCTCGGTGGCCGAGGTGGCGCGGGCCTCGGCTAACTGGAGCGCATTCTCATGTTCCTTGGCGGCATCCTCCCGAAGTTTCTTCTCTGTTTCAACAACACTGGCCTTTTCCGCCTGCAGCTGCTCTTTTTCGACGTCCGCAGCTCAGTGATGCGCTTCAGTTCCTTTACCAGACGAGCTACTTCGGCTTTCTCTTGTTGGAGCTTCTCGTCCAAAGAGTTCTTTTCTGCAAGGACGGCCTTGTGCTCGTCGTGGAGTTTCTTGTGGTCAAACAAGAGGGTGTGAAAGATGTCCGTGCGGACGTTCATAGTATTCTGCAAGGAAGAAAAACATAGCTCGGTTAGAAAGGCTATACCTCGACAAGAGTCTCGGGGACTCGGAGTCAAATCATTGGGAAAATGTTGCCGGGGTATGCCTCGACAGGAGTCTCGGGGACTCGTACCCGAGGTGCATGCTAAGTAAGGTAAAATGGTTTGGATACGTCGGATGAAAATTGAAAGTTGAGATTCAAGCCAAACAATTTTAACTCCGGCGGAGCGTCAATAGTTTACCTCGAATCTCGGGGACTGGGAATGGTGGATATTAGATGAGATACTGCATGAAAGTAAAGAGAATAGGACTTACGTCGATGTTTTGAGCAGCACGCAGGGCAGCGACTTGTAGTCGTACGCTTCGGCCGCAGGCGCTGTTTCCCGCAGGATGCTCAGCCACCGGAGCAGCTAGGGAGGCCGAGGAGACCTCGTCTGCAGAATTCCAGTCTGCATTGTAGTGTTCCAAGGAGCCGAGGCTCTGGTCACTGTCAGTGCGCAGAGGAGGAAATCCCCACGGTCCGCCCTGCTCGATGCCCCTAACCGAGGCCTCCAAGGCCAAAGCAGCCTCGGAGCTTGAAGCAGGCCGGTTATCCAATATAAGAGATGCCCTCCGAGCATATTCTTCGGCCGGAGGGCAGTCTCATCAACGGGTGCGGCGAATGGAGGAATTCGGCGTGTCACCGGGGGAGGAGACCTCGGTTGCATCCTTGAAGGAGAAGAGATAGTCAGGGTGCCAGACCCAGATGTTGGTTTGGGGGTGACCTTAGACTTCACCGTCTCTTTCTCTTTCTCCTTGCCTTCTCCAACGGCAAGGTAGTCTGGCGAACTGGTTTTTGGGGCTGTGCTTGGGCTGCTGCTTGGGCTGTTGCTTCTGCTGTTGCTTCTGCTGAGCTTTGTTGTTGCTGCTGTTGGTTGCGGGCAGTCTGGCTGCGGGGGGAGAGTCGAGGCTCCGGCAAGGCGGTAGCCGGAGTTCTGGCGCGATTGGTCCCCGCATCCGTTTGAGGACGCGGAGAAGTCTGACCTCGGGTAGGGGCAGATTTCTCCAAGGCCGGGCCAGACCTCGGTGGAGGAGATCCGGGGCGAGAGTTCGTCGGGGTGGCGTGGCTTCAGAGGCACCAACGGGTGCAGTCATGGAGGATACCTCCTGATCCACGTCTATGGGGTCACTGCAACGAAGGGAAGATGGTTAAGTGTTAATACCGAGGTAATATGTTTAAGCAACAAACATGTTGGCTATAGGCAAAGCATTACCCATCCGAGGTAGGAAACCTCTTGCCCCCTCGGGCATGAGGAGGATTTCCGGACTTCTTCAGCCGACGTCTCTTGACCGGAGCCTCAGTGGGTCCGGAGGCTCCAGTGGCGGATGGTTCGGCGGCCGAAGTTGCGGCACCAGCGCGTTTCCGGCTGGTTGCTGGAGTAAAGTTCGGAAGGTGAGGAAGGCAGGAGATAGGTACCGCGTTTATTGGTTCCATGACGAGAAATCCCTCCTCGTCATCCGAAATCTCTTGAACTGAAGCTTGTGCTTGAGGCTTACCCGCGGTGGTGACGCGGGCCGAGGCAATGGGCATGTAATCCTCGTTGTCAGGATCCACGTTGGATGGTGGGTCCTCGACAGGGAGATCCTTGCCGAAGTGGTCCGCAGGATGGACTCCATCCTCGGCGGTCTGGCGGGAGAACAGCTATATGGCAGACATATGAAAAGGAGTTAGGAAGAAAATGGTCAAGATGAACGTCGGTAGCAAGACCTCGGTGGTAAAGGAGTACCGAAGAAAACGTCGGAATAGCGTACCTGTTTGGTGGCTTGGTCCTAGTGGGGTTCCCTTCCCCATGTCCAAGCGTCAGGATCTTGGACTTGGTGATAGCTCGGACTCGCCGAGCTACCGCGGCGTTGTCCAGTGCAACGTGCGTATGGCGGGTTGGATCATAAAGACCGCTCATGTGGCAGATCTTGTGAGTCCTCGCCTGGAGAGGGGAGACCCTGCGCTTCACGAATGTGCAGGCCAGTCGTCAGCCGTCAGGACTTTCCCGTCGTTCCAGGGTCCTCGGGTCCTGCCATTTCGCAATACCATGGATGGACTTGATTTCGCCGCTGTGAGGGGGAGTGTAGTCCCAGTTGAGCGGTTCTGTAGGAGGGCTGAGGTTAAACCGGCAGGTTGAGGAAGTCCTCTTCGCCGGAGTTCTTCACGTAAAACCACGTCCGGAGCCACTTGCGAACGGTGTCCGGAGTAGCGATACGTGGGAAGATGGAGTTTCGGCGAGGAGCTACGATGGCTGCTCCGCAGGCGGTTAGTAGCTTGGGCAGATCCTTGTTTTGGATCCGGGATCACTTGCCGCTTAAGTTGGAAGTAGCGAGAAAAGAGGTCTACCGTGGCTTTGAGGCCGAGGTATCCCTCAGAGAAGGAAACGATGCAGGAGAGAGTGGTGATGGCGTTGGCGGGGAGGTGATGAACCTGGAGTCCGAACTTGTCGAGGAAGCTCCGGAAGAAATCACTAACGGGCAGTCCGAAGCCGCGCTGGAAGTGCGCGACGAAGACCACCCGTTCCCCTTCCTTGACTTGAGGCTCGAGTTCGCCCTCTGGCAGGCGACACTCTACCCCGGCGGGAATCCGCCGAGTCGCCCTGAGCCACTGGATTTCGTCCGGAGTTACATCCGAACCTTCCCAGCCGGCTCGTTCTCCGACCTCCAGTTCGAGGTCTGGAACCTCGGTTTGTTCCGAAGTCTCAGGAGGAGACATCTCGGCAGAATCAATCTGCAGAAGAATGCACAGAAGTTTAGCAAAGAAAAAGTAAATCTGGAATCTAAGGCTATATCTGGCTAACTCAGGAGGAGTTGGACGGCTATCTAATGTACTAGAGGCACATATGCTAGGCGAACGTCAGTCCGAGGTATGAAACTCGTTTCTACCCAAAAAAGTATGCGAGTAAGATCTACCGGAGGAGGTAAATAGAATTTTATTCAAGAACATATGAAGAACCAAAGCGCGAAGAGGAAGAAACCTAGGGCAATGCCTAGGGTATCAAGAAAGGGAGTGCATACCGTGAAAACGAGGTGCTGAAGGGCGGCGCCGGTGACGCGGTCGCAGCGGCGACGAAGGACTGCTCGTCGGCGGGCGGGAACACGTTTCTTCTCAACGGAAGCAGCAGCACTGGTTGCGATGGAGGCGAGACGGCGATGAAGGAGGAAGAAGATGGCGAAGTTGCCCGTGGGGCCCTACTTATAGCCGCGTGCGGTAACTGCACGCATTAACTGCGCCACTACCGCGCGGTTATCGGGAAGGCGCGGGATCGTGTGCGGGTGGGCGCACGGTTACGCGGTTTGTGGCCGCACGATCGGCCACATCGTGGGCCGCAGGGTGGCAACCGCCTACCCCGGATTTCCTGCGCTGGTCAGCGCGAGAATCGAGGGGTCGGGGCGGTCAAGTACTTGAGTGCGCAGGTGCGCTGTTCGGTGGGTCCGGCTGACGAGGGCGGCGTGTGGTCAGAACCTGTTTTCAGAGGTCCGGATTCCGAAGCCCGGGCAGAGATTCTTCGCCACGTGCCTCGGAAAATCTTGAGGCAAGATGGTGCTGAGTCAGATAGCTCGGAGAGTTCAGTTCGCATATCTACCTCGGATTGGATGGTGGTGTGGGGAGGTACCTCGGCGTGACTATGTTGGAGGTCGGTTTAGGAGGTGGTGATGCTTGTTTTGAACCTGCTACGGCCCTCCTTCCGAGGTCGTAGGACCGCACCAGCTTCGGGGACTAATGTCGGGGGAGTATCCCCGGGTAGGGTCAAGGCTTGGCATAAGGTGGTGTTCGAAGTTGTGCCGAGGTACGGAAAGGGCCGACCTGTTTGGGCCTGGGAAGTCCGAGCTTCATCTTGACCTGGAGAGTACAGGCCGACCTATTTTGGCCCAAAGGGTCCGAGGTATACTGTTGGCCAGGGCCGAGGTTCACTGTCCGAGCTATGTTCAGCCGACCTAACTACCTCAGTGCAGTGGTTTGTGTTGTGAGTGCAGGAGAAGCTGTGGGGAGGAAGTAAGATCCGACCTGGTAAAGGAGATTAAGCGCAAGACCCGAGGTACGAGCCCGTCACATCCGTGCCGAGCTAACCGAGGTGGTGGGCTGTAGGTCGGGCAGGAGTCAATGCTCCTGTCACTTCCAGCCGGGTACAGAGCGCCTGACACGGGAGCGTCTGTCAAGGAGCATGGCAGAGGCGTGCTCCGGGTTCGGCGGGCCTGCACGTCTCTGATCGCTGACTACGCGAGGTCTGGGAAAAGGCTACGAGGTAGCTCTGCCAGGCCACGTCCTGTCTCGGTCAGAGGGGACATGCTAGTTCTGCCGTTAGGCTACAGGAGATGGGCAAGCCACGTCTTGTCCCTGACCGAGGTACGGTGGTACGGTGGTGACCGTTGCAGAGGCATGGCAACAGTGTTCTGCGAGGGGCACAATGGTAACCCGGCTGGCCTATATAGTGGGCTTCACCCCCTCCTGCTAGAGAGGATCCAAGATCAAAGAGAGACCCCCCCCGCGCTGGAACTAGTTGATCAAGAGAGAGAGAGAGAGAGGAAGCTCGGAAACACCTCGGATTCAGCTCGGAGTGCCTTCTTCCTCCGTCTAGCTCCATCTTACCTCAAGTTCTCACCTTTGTAGCATCATACAGCTCGAGGAGCAGCTTGTACTTGTCACTTGAGCTATACACTGACTAGGATAGTGCTGCAGTAGGGGTGTTACCTCCACAAGAGGGCCCCGAAGCAGGGTACATCGTGGTGTGCTTTGTGTTCTTGCTTTCTTGGTTCTTTGTTCGTGTTCTTGCGTGTGCACTTCTTGAGTGCATAAACCCTCCCCGGATTCCCCCAACGACCATTCGGCCCCATCTTAGCCATACCTATGGCATCTGCCGTGATCCCACCACGACAGAGAATTATGCTATACTTGATTATTTCCTTGAATATTATGATAATCCTTATATCACTGAATTTCTTGAGAAAATTTATTCTCCAGAACAACTTGCTACCTTTCAGGAACCTGTGGGAGAAGAAACTGCTAAAACTGAAAGCTCATTGGATGAAAAAGAGAAAGAGAGTGATGAACAAAAGGAGGATCTACCTCTAATGATAGTAACTCTTTAAATATTACATTATATGATTACCCTCCATGCCTACCTAAGGAGGAAGAATGTTATACTGTTGAATGTCATGATTCTATTGAAATATCTCTTTTTGATAAATTTGAAAAACATCCTCCTTGACTCAAGTAAAGGAAATTGCAGAAAGTAAAAATGTGCTCCCTAATGTTATATATGATAATGCTCTTGATGATGGTCCTATATTGCCTAATGATATAATTATACTATTATTGTCAAAGTGGGTTTGATAACCCCACTATTCTTGAGCTTAATAAAAATTATTGTTTGTAGATCATGAAAAGCATGATTTATGTGATAGTTATATTGTTGAGTTTGTTCATGATGCTACTGAAAGTTATTATGAGAGAGAAAATATGGTTGTAAAAGTTTTCAGGTTACTAAAACACCTCTCTTTATGTTGAAAGTTTTGAATCTATATTTGTTTCATCTTCTATGCTAATTGCTTTATGTTTCAATAATTTATTTTGTTACAAGATTCCTTTGCATAGGAAGTGGGTTAGACTTAAATGTGTTTGATATTTGCCTCTTGATGCTCTCTTTTGTTTTTCAACTCTTATTCTTATGAGACCATCATTAAAATCTTCTAGCCTAGCTAAAAGGCATTAAAGAAAGCGCTTTTGGGAGGCAACTCATTATCTTTTATTTTCAGTATTAGTCAAGGAGGATGTTTACTTCTGTAGCAACTCCTTTGTATCTTTATTTTCTCGCATTGTTGTGCCAAGAGTAGCCTCTAATGTTAAGACGATGCTTAATTTTGATTGCTGCGCAGAAACAGATTCTTGCTGTTCACTGTACGAAATTCCTAAAATCACCAGATTGTTAATTAAATCTGAAATTTTTTGTGCGTAATCTTTATGAATGTCTGAATCTTTCATTAGTTCAAAGTTTTTCTATCAGAGCGTCGTAGGTGCCTTGAAAAAATTCATCTTTGCGGACTGTTCTGTTTTAGACAGATTATGCATTTTTATTTTGCATTCTCTCTTTTACTAGTGTTGAGTGAAATTCTTTTTTGGGTGGAAGAGCTTCACATAACATCAGTGGCTGTAGCTAATGTTTAAAGTAACAAGTCATATTGCGTCTTTATAGAACATGCGAGTTTTTGATTATGCACTAACCCGCTAATGAGATCTAATTGAGTTTGGTGTGACGGAAGTTTTCAAGGGTCAAGAGAGAAGGATGATATAATAGGATCAAGAAGAGTGAGAGCTTAAGCTTGGGGAGGCTCCCATGGATCTCCCTAGCATATTTCAAGAAGACTCAGCGTCTAAGCTTGGGGATGCCAAGGCATCCCCTTCTTCATCGTCAAAATTATCAGGTCATCTCTAGTCAAACTATATTTTAATTCTTTCACATCATATGTGCTTTTCTTGGAGCGTCTGTGTGCTTTTATTTTCAGTATTGCACTTTTATTTTCAATAAAACTTGACTGGACCCTAGCATTCTTGATTGGGAGAGAGACACGCTCCGCTTTTTCATGAGAATACTCCTATTCTTCAATTATATTTGTTGAGTATTCATATCTAGCGTTGTTCAGCTTTTACCTCTTGTTTTCCATGTATCTCTTGTCAGAGTATTAGCTTTCTTTTGTAGAAAGTACTCTCTTGCTTCACTTATATTTGTTTGGAGAGTTGATTAAATAAATTGATTGTGTTTGATTGGTTCCGAAAATGTTGCATGTGGTAATTGGTATAAGGAAAAACTTGCTTAATCTTGTAGATCACTAATTTGGATAACTTGATGCTTGTCAATTGTTTTGAGTTAACAAGTAGATCATGATTAAATTGTGCATCACATGAGTTAAGCCTATTAGTGAAGAACTACCGTAAAGCTTGTTGAAAATTTGGTTTGCATCGGTGGTATCTCTAAGGTCTAGATATTTTCTAATAAAAGGGTTTGGTTAACAAGGAAGACGGTATGAAATCTTATAACGTTTGCAATATGTTTGTCATATAAAACTTGGTGTACGGGTTGATATTCTTGTTTGCTTACATAACCTTGCTAGCCTAAACTCTGTACTGAGAGGGAATGCTTCTCGTGCATCCAAATCCTTGAGCCAAAATCCATGCCATTTGTGTCCACCATAACTACCTATATGTGGTATTTCCTTGCCACTCCAAGTAAATTTTTCATGTGCTACCTTTAAATTATCAAAATGTTATTATTCCCTTTTTGTGTCAATGTTTACTAGCTCATGAGGATTAGTGTGGTTATTCTTTATTCTATTGTTGAATGGACTTTTACACCTGGACTAGTGGCATATACATCCGCTTATCCAATAATTTGCAAAAAGAGCTGGCAACGGGGTGCCCAGTCCCAATTAATTACAACTGTAACCAATTAATTATCTTCACACTTTTGCCCTGATTCATCAGTAAGCAATGACAAAAAGTGAAATACCTAAATGTGTGTAAACCAAAGAGAAAGAGGGATGATCTGCCTTGCTGGTAGAAATAACATCCTTCATGGGAGCCGCTCTTAAAAGTCCGTTTGACAGGTAGAATACTGTTCACACCCGCTACCATTCGTTGACAATTAACAAACACCTCTCAAAAATAGATACTCCTCCATGGTATGTGATTGATGGAAGGCACCCGAGGATTCGGTTAGCCATGGCTTGTGTTAGCAAGGTTGGGAGGAGTATCAAATATTTTATTCAATCTCTATATGCTTTCAAAAACCTAAAAGCTCTAGCACATGACTTAATCCCTGCTTCCCTCTGCGAAGGGTCTTTCTTTTACTTTTATGTTGAGTCAGTTTTCCTATTCTTTCTGTCTTCCACAAGCAAACACTAGTGTCAACTTTGTTACAACATGCGTTATATGCAACGTATTGAACTTGTTATACTACTTTGTGTTGACATATCCATGAGATAAATATGTTGAAAGTTAAAGCAAATGCTGAAACTTAATTCTTCCTTTGTGTTGATTGAATACCTTTTATTAGAACTATTGCTTTATGAGTTAACACTTATGCAAAACTGTTTGATGCTTGTTTCGAAAGTACTATTCATGAAAACGTTTAGCTTGTGTGATTCATTGTTTACTCATTATCTATTTGGTAGCAAATTATAGACCATTGACTTGGATCACTTCATTCATTTACATGTGCCTTGCAATATTATATGATCAAGATTATGATGGTAGCATGTCACCTCAAAAATTATTTTGTTTTTATCGTTTACTTACTCGAGGACGAGTAGGAACAAAGCTTGGGATGCTGATACGTCTCAAACGTATCTATAATTTTTGATGTTCCATGCTTGTTTTATAACAATTGCTACATGTTTTGCATCTACTTTATATCACTTTTATACATTTTTTGGGACTAACCTATTAACAAGATGCCAAAGTGGCAGTTCCTGTTTTCTGCTATTTTTGTATTCCAGAAAAGCTAGTCTGGAAATATTCTCGAAATTGGACGAAACTTCACGGGGGTCACTATTTTTTCCAGAACTCACCTGAAGGACCGAAGGAGCAACGGAGAGGAGCCAGGAGGCCCCACACGCACCTAGGGCGCGGACCCCCCTCTGCCGCGCCCTAGGGTGGTGTGGGCCCCTCGGGTCTCCAGCCGCCGCCCTTTCGCCTACTTATTCCCCCCGACGCGAAAACCCTAAGAGCCTGAGCAAATATCCACGAAAAGTTCCAGAGACGCCGCCGCCATCAACCCTAGCTCGGAGGGTTCAGAACCTCTTCCCAATACCCTGCCGGAGAGGGGAATCCTCACCGGAGGCTTCTACATCGCCATGCCTGCCTCCGAGTGATGCGTGAGTAGTTCATCCTTGGACTACGGGTCCGTACAGTAGCTAGATGGTTGTCTCTCCACTTTGTGCCATCATGTTTAGATCTTGTGAGCTACCCTACATGATCAAGATCATATTATTGTAATGCTACATGTTGTGTTTGCTGGGATCCAATGAATATTGAATACTATGTCAACTTGATTATCAATCTATCTTATATGTTATTTAAGATCTTGCATGCTTTCCGTTACTCGTAGATGCTTTGGCCAATTAGATGCTTGTAACTCCAAGAGAGAGTATTTATGCTAGATAGTGGGTTCATGCCTCCGTTTAATCTGGGACAGTGACAGAAAGTTCTAAGGTTGTGGATGTGCTGTTGCCACTAGGGATAACCTAACGATGCTATGTCCACGGGCATATGTGTTTGTTTACTTTACGCGCTTTACTTAATGCGATTATCCGTTGCTTGCAACTAATACCAACGGGACTCGGATGACAACCCGGCGGTGGATTATTAGTCATAGATGCTGTTGGATAACGGTCTATGTATCTTGTCGTAATGCCCAATTAAATATCATAGTAGTCATCATGTCATGTATATGCATTGTCATGCGCTCACTATTTGTCAATTGCCCAGCTGTAATTTGTTCACCCAACATGTTAGTTATCTTTTATGGAGAGACACCACTAGTGAACTGTGGACCCCGGTCCATTCTTTTACACTGATTAAACAACCACAAACTGCAAACTCTTCCTTTTTCATTCTCTGCAATTTAATACTCATTTTCCACACCATACGTTTAATCCTTTGTTTTCAGCAAGCCGGTGAGATTGACAACCTCACTGTTTCGTTGGGGCAAAGTAGTTTGATTGTGTTGTGTGCAGGTTCCGCGTTGGTGATCGAGTAACGGCGCCGCCAACAACCTTCTGAAGAGTTGCTGCTCCTACTGGTTCGATAACCTTGGTTTCTTTCTGAGAGAAACTTGCTGCTGAACTGCATCATACCTTCCTCTTGGGGTCTCCCAACGAGCGTGTGATTCACGCCATCATTCACCCCTACGAAGAAGGCCTACTACCTCAAGAAGCAAAGGTACTACATGGACCGAGATTGATAAAATCTCGGTCGTTTTATTTATGGTGAACTATGGCCGGAAAAACATGGCCGATGGCCGGAATTTGTAATATTTTGGATATGTATGCAGACATGGCCCTATTAGGCCAGGATTATGTTTTATTTTAGATTCATATGCTTGCTATATACTTGGTTTGTTGCAATGTGATCACCATGGCCGAAAATGATCAAAAACCCTGGCCAGGCGGACTCGATGCGTCGGCCTCGTTGGGGCACTGGCCAGAAAGGGGCGGACATGGGCCGGATGCGCGTCCGTTCCCCGACCCAAACGGACAAAACGCGGACCAAACGCGCGTCCGTTTGGGTCGCCCCGTTGGAGTCATTCTAACCTCATTAAATTATGGAAACCGCTCCAGTGATTTGGGATTCAATCCTCCACCATCCCACCATTGGTGTTTTTTATTAAAAACCAGAAAATTCAGCATACCTTTACCCCGTGTAATCAATATTTGGTGCTATTGTAGCGTCATTGAACCATTATATTTCGCTGTGGGTAAGAAATGTACAAAAATCATGAATGAAAACAATGCGGCAAAAAATTAGGAGTATGCCAAAAAATACGAGTATTCGGCAAATCCACACTATTCGCAGCAAACCGCTATTTGTCGCAGCAAAATCGCGAGAAAAAATTCAACTCGTATATGCAGCTTCTCTCAAAACACAATTGCAACTTCTCGTGAAAACATTTGCAATAGTAAAGAGATGATTGCAGCATACGCACGTAGTCGTCACAAACATCTCGTTCACATGTTTGTAGCAAAAAGCATACAAGTTTGTAGCATGTAGAAAGAACGTATGCAACATCGAATACCCATCTTCTATCACAGCAAAAAGATGCCGTTGGGAGATTGCTATAATCATCACACTTTGTAATGATGTTTTGTCATGCCAGGAGGGCCATGTTAAACATTTCTAGCCCTTTTGGGCGGATTGTGCAATGTATACGAGTTTGTTGTTACACCAAAATGTGTGGCCATTTATCTTGGGATGACATAACTAGCGAGCACCACTTTGGCACGGTGTTGCGGAGTTGGGGCTTGACATGGCTCTAGCGGCTTTTTTTACACGCTTAGCTAGCTGCTGCAACAAGTATTCCTTGTCATGTTCTCTAACAACTTTGTTCGTTGCTTTCTTCATCTTAGCATGTTCTTGAGCGGGCTTCCTAGTTTAGGACGATGCACAAACTGATATGTTCATCATAAAGATCTTCCATGCAATCCTCACTAACATTTGAGGCATAGCATAGACTTTAGAATGGCCTAGTTATGACAGATGTCTCAATAAATCCCAAACAAAAAGTTTCTATGGTACATCAAATTTGGCAAGAATATTAGTTGCAAATGGATTATAATTCTTCATAATATTGTAGAGAATTTCAAGCTCTTCATAGGTGATGTTTGTGCTCGGGTATTTGATGCGAGAGAGGTTGTTAGTCCACAAGCGTCCATTAGACACAATTGGCGGACCAACTATTGGGAGGACGGTGGAGATGCTCTAAGCTCTAAGGTGCGCTATGTTTGGCGTTTATACCTATCCTCACGCTCCAGTGCATCCTTGCAATTTTTAATCAGCTTATTACGACATTTTTTTAGTAATATATTCAGTGAGGCTGCTCTTTCTCTGATGATATTTGAAAAAAAGGAAGAATGTTAATGGTTTATTTATACAACAACGTATCTTTGGACTTTGGCAATCCACATGTCATATGTAACAAAAATACATCTATTCATTTATTTAAATATTAATATAGTGGTTCATGGCCAACCCATGGTTACAAAATAATAGTCATTGACTCATGACTAATTGGATTTCATTCATGGTGAAAAATCACACCAATTCTACCAGTACGGATAAGGTATATATGGATATGCAAACTTATGGGTAAAAGTTACAACTTTTAACCCGGTTATCTGCAAGAAGAAGAAAATAACTTTAACTTTCAAACAAAACTGGTTTTGTAGGTTGACTCTTTACTATTTTCCAACATCTTAAAAGGTTGCAGATTTTTTCACATATGATTTATATTTTCTCCTTTTTTTCTTCTAAAAACTTAATTATATCTGTCATAGCAAGGTGCTGACGTGTATAAGAAATGCCAGTTATCGTGTTAGACAACAAAAACCTCTTGGGACATAGCTAAGGGTGTAAAGTGAACTGATTCAATAGTCAAGTCTAAAATCATTTTAATACTAAGGTTGAAAAACAAACTTATGGAATAGGTTAGAGCTGAAAAGTGTGGAAATCATCTTCGGCTCATAGGCGCAGATTCACCCACTATAAAAATGGCATTTCAAAATGTCAAAAAAATCTAAACAAAAATTTCGGATACACCCGCATATTGTATGTTCGTACACAACGTTTCTAAAAAAAATGACATTTTTGTGGCACGTGTATTTGTCTTTTTACCCAGGTCACAAATCATTTTCTAACGAAACTTTTTGTGCGAATATAAAATATGTGGGTGTATGTCTGAAATTTTTGTTTGATTTTTTTTACATTTTAAAAACTTTTTAAAGATATTTTACATAAGGGGTGCATCTAGGTCGTATCTAGATCTACGACCCGATACACCATGTGCTGAAAAGTCTATCTTTTCTATCTTACACTAGTTTGGTGGAACAACGTGAGTGCTCCAGCACGTCCAGGAGAGTCGATAATTCTGGCAACCGCCAACCGGTATTGTCAGTGGCGACTTTTATCATACACCGCGTTATCTTTTGCATTCTTCCGCGTCAACGAGGATGCCAGTTACGGGCGAACGAAATTTCTCTGCACGTCCAGGAGGTTAGCTCGTCGTTTCTTACTGTACTTGCTAAGCATTACCTGAATTCGCTATACTGCTGCTGCTGAGATATCAGATATCTCAGACTACTGTAAGTCTGTTACGGTTGCGGTTTGCTAACGAGAGCACTCATATAATTGCCGGTCGGACTGCAGTTTTTTCTTCTCCATATGCCTCTCCGCGGGAGCCGGGTTCTATCATAATAACAGAGTAATAATAGAACAAGCATGTGTAGTGCAGTACGCAATTGAGTTCCAGAAGATTGACCAAAGTGACCCGTTCTAACCAATGAATTCGTCTACATGCTCGTGACAGATAAGCTATTTGGATGATCCTTATTCTCTGTTCTTTACCGTTCACCTTGATCCCCCAAAACAGTTGAGTATTCGATTGAGTAATTCTGGATAGTATGAATCTGAACATGTATCGTAACAGAAACAATAGGTCTTCACACTCGATGATAGATCCTGGCAAGTGTAGCCGGATCAGCAAGCTAGATCCAGATCCTTGCTACGATTGGCCTCTTTTGCATCTGCCATCGCTCATTTCAGCAAGAGAGGCAGTTTTTTCTTAAAACGCTTTTTCCACCCATGAATACCTGCGGATACGAAGCAAGGTTGCGGTACTATCTGATATTACTTCCAGGTTTTCCGTGTCTAAATCCGTATGCATGAACGCCCCTTAGGTACGTTGATTACGGCAATCATACGCGATTATCATGGTACTGTTAGAAACGGATGTCAAGTTTCATGTACTAGTCAGCATATCCAAAAGTCTGAACTGGTGTAAAGAGCTGATACAATCCACTCAACACTCCTTCTCACATGTGACGCGAAAGAGAGCGACAACAGGGCGAGTTTCAGAGATATGGCTCAAGGGACTTATACGTGGACAAAAACGGGCAATAACAATTTTAGAATACATTGCAAAAAAATCAGGACTTGAACTCGAGACTCTGAGCTCTGATACCATCTCAAGTTTCATGCACTAGCTAACGCAACCAAAAATCCAAACTGATGGAAAGGGGTAGTGCAATCCGGACATAGACTTGAACAGTGGGAACGTCAAGCTTGTTCAAAAGCCAAAGGATCTCTATGCTCATGTTGAGTGAGATCACTAAGTGATGACGGTGGGAAGGATCAAGAAGGGAGCTGACTTATGTGTGTGTGGAGTTCAGCACTTCGCGACATTTGCAGCGGTTCTAGCCAGGTGGGGGTGGCAATTGCTATCTCTATTTTGGGGGTGGTGTTTGGCCTCCGTGTTTCAGTTTTTGGGTGAAAAGACTAGGTCTGATATTCGGTGGTTGAATCTGAAAACTGTGGTGGCCCAGAAATTTTTGCTAGGGAAAATATACCTTCAACAACAGTTTGTCTTGTTTTCATATATAAAGATGAGCATGATACATAAAAACATAATAGCACATGCAACCGTTCATCTGTACTAAACATGAGATTGTCAACATTAAACAAGAACTTCAAAGTCAGCGGAGGATCAAAAAAGTTCAAATGTTCATCGGTGTTGCACATTGTTAAAGCCCCAACATCCGATCACAAAAGTTGAGGCCCAAAAGAGACGTTCTTTTTTGCAAATAAGGCCTTATATTATCCGAAATCAACACTTACAAGAAAAAGAAATAACACACAAGTCTTTGAAAAGTTCAGCACTATCTTGCCTTTGCATCCCACGACGGCTGGTCCAATACTTTACAAAATTATATGATTATACATCCAAATGACAATCATGAAGAGATAATCATTAGTACAGAAAAGGCTATCAGTGGCGCACCCTTTTTTGATTCTGTGGCGCATCCCCAGATTTGTTGGGTGCGCCACAGAATTCTCGCCACTAAATTTTTTTCTGTGGCGCACCTACAGAATTCTCGCCAATAATTTTTTTCTATGGCGCACCTGGCTTGGTGCGCCATAGAAATTCACATTTCCGTGGCGCACCTGGCGTGGTGCGCCACAGAATTCTCAAAAAATTCAAAAAATTCAAAAAATGCAAAAAAATATTAAAAGTTTCAAAAAAATCAGAAAAATCAAAATATGAAATAATATGAAAAATCCTAATTATTGGAATTATTTTCAGTTTTTTTGAATTTTTTGAACTGATGCCTTCCCACTAGGTCACACATCCTCAAATTGCTCCAACCCTAGCACGCTTAACTTCTAAGTTCCACCCAGTTCACCTACCCTTGTGCTACTCAAGTTCTTATTGGTATATATAGCATATGAACCCTCTTAAGTCTTGTATGTGTATATGTGTGGTATGTGTTATAAATGTGTGTTTTTAAATTTCAGATTTTAAAAAAAATTCTAAAGTTTCAAAAGGAGATTCAAAAGTTTCAAAAGATCCAAAAAAATTCAAAAAACTTAAAAATTCAAAAAATCCAAAAAATTCAGAACACTTCAAAAAAATTCAACAATCTTCTTTGTTATACATTTCTGTGTCTTTTTTTGGACTTTTTGAATTTTTTTTTTAAATTTTTTAAATTTTTCCTTTATTTTGATTTTGCTGCGAAAAATTGTCTGTATGAAATAACTTTTTTTCTTTTGGAATTAGAGAAATCTGTGAATTGCGGACCGGGTAAACCCCGGTGGATTCAAACTCGGATTTTTCTCTAGTTTTTTTTGTCTGTGGCGCACCTGCCAAGTGCGCCACAGATTTTTTTTCAAATTTTAACCCGCCCCCAGATAACTTTCTGTGGCGCACCTGGCCATGTGCGCCACAGAAATGTGACTTTCTATGGCGCACCAGGCTTGGTGCGCCACAGAATGTCTAATTTCTGTGGCGCATGTGGTTTAGTGCGCCACATAAATGTGACTTTCTGTGGCGCACCGGGCTTGGTGCGCCACAAAAAATAATTCTGTGGCGCACCAATTAAGGGTGCGCCACAGAATGCCAACCTACCTATATAGGGTTTCCCTACTAGTGAATAAACATTCCGTCAATCATGTCGTAACTAGGTCTTGGCCTTTTAGGTAAATTTCCCTTCCTTATCTTCATGGATTGGAACCGTTTAGCAATAGCATCACTATCAAGTTCAACCCAAAAATATCTCAGTTATGAAATTTGAATAGTTTTATGTTCAATAATAAGTACTTGAACTACAGTTCAACTATTTGGAAACCATGAAAATAAAAAGACTTGACTATCATGTGTAGGAATTTGTGTCTTTCAACATTTTATATATATACTACATCGTCCGGAAATAAAACTTCAGTTATGGATTTTTCTTCAATGTGACAATTGGTTTACACTCCCATTTGAGGTTCAATTATTTAGTCTCATTTACGACTTGGTCACATATCAAGGAACACAATTAGTGTTTTTTTTATTCCGGAATTCTTGACTTAAGTAGGAGAATTATGATACTTCATCAACATATATTTAAGGTATTTTTTGGACACTCCTACTTGAGGTGATTATATTTGTTTTATTTCATGACTGCACTTGATATGGTTATTTGTACTTGTTACAATACAAGTCGGAAGGGTTTTGTTGTATTAACATATCGTACTGAAGTGCAAAATCAGTTCATCAAATGAATTAAAGGTTTGAGAACTGATTGGTGGGGGACTGATGACGTGAAACACACGTTCGTTGGGAGACCCCAAGAGGAAGGTATGAAGCAGTGCAGCAGCAAGTTTTCCCTCAGTAAGAAACCAAGGTTGTCAGATCCAGGAGGAGTAGGAGCACTTCAGAAGGTTGTTGGTGGCGCCGTTGCTCGATCACCAACGTGGAACCTGCACACAACACAATCAAACTACTTTGCCCAACGAAACAGGAAGGTTGTCAATCTTCCCGGCTTGCTGTAACAAAGGATTAAACGTATGGTGTGGAAAATAGTATTTAATTGAAGGAAGTAAAAGAGAACAATTGTTTGCAGTTGGTGATTTTATCAGTGTAAAAGAATGGACCGGGGTCCACAGTTCACTAGTGGTGTCTCTCCATAAAGATAAATAACATGTTGGGTAAACAAATTACAGCTGGGCAATTGATAAAATAGTGAGCGCATGACAATGCATATAAATGACAAGATGACTACCATGATATTTAATTGGGCATTACGACAAGATACATAGACCGTTATCCAACCGCATCTATGACTAATAATCTACCGTCGGGTTAACATCCGTGTCCCCCATTGGTATTAAGTTGCAAGCAACGGATAATCGCATTAAGTAATGTGCGTAATGTAAACAAATACATATGACCGTAGACATAGCATTGTTATGTTATCCCTAATGGCAACAGCACATCCACAACCTTATACGTTGTTGTCACTCGCCCAGATTCCTGGAGGCATGAACCCACTATCTAGCATAAATACCCCTCTTGGAGTTACAAGCATCTACTTGGCCAAAGCATCTACTAGTAACGGAGAGCATGCAAGATCATAAATAACATGTAACACAGATTAATAATCAACTTGATCATAGTATTCAATATTCATCGGATCCCAGCAAACACAACATGTAGCATTACAATAAGATGATCTTGATCATGTTAGGCAGCTCACAAGATCTAAACATGATAGCATAAAGTGGAGAGACAACCATCTAGCTACTGCTATGGACCCGTAGTCCAAGGATGAACTACTCACGCATCACTCCGGAGGTAGGCATGGCGATGTAGAGCCCTCCGGTGATGATTCCCCTCTCCGGCAGGGTGCCGGGAAGAGTTTCAGAACCCTCCCGAGCTAGGGTTGACGACGGCGGCGCCTCTGGAATATGACTCGGGTATTTAGGGTTTTCCAGACGGGGGGAATAAATAGGCGAAAGGGTGGCGTCGGAGGCCACCCGAGGGGCCCACACCACCCTAGGGCGCGGCAGGTAGGGGGCGCACCCAGGCATGGTGTGGCAGCTCGCTAGCTCGTCTCCGTCTCTCCTTTGGACTCCGTGGACGTGTCGGTGAAATAGGGACCTCCGCTGATTTTCGTCCAATTCCGAGAATATTTCCTTAACAGCTTTTCTGAAATACAAAAACAGCAGAAAACAGGAACTGACACTGTGGCATCTTGTTAATAGGTTAGTCCTAGAAAATGTATAAAAATGATATGAAGTGTATGTAAAACATGTAACAATTGGTATAATATCAACATGGAACATCAAAAATTATAGATATGTTTGAGACGTATCAGGGACGTACACTTCAAGAATAGTAATTGAAACTAATGTAATGAGGATGCAATTATTCATTTTTGTCTTATATCATATACTCCGTGGATGAATGGAGGAATACGACTGTTTGTTATTCCCTTGATTATGTGGAAAAGCATACATACTACTACGTTTGTTTAGTAAGTATCTATCACAGTCACTGTTTATATTTTGTGAGCTGGAAGGAATTATTCTATTTA
The DNA here is from genome assembly GCA_947311845.1 of Poa pratensis. NCBI lineage: Eukaryota > Viridiplantae > Streptophyta > Magnoliopsida > Poales > Poaceae > Poa > Poa pratensis. Next base: position 41,096,236 of record CAMZMU010000037.1, on the reverse strand, counting down.
TATTTTGGTAGTATGGAATTGGAATGATTATTTACTACATAGCACACCAATATTTTAATGTACATATTCTAGTGGATCAAATGGTATTTTGTTTTGATCTGGAAATAGGAAAATTGGTGGAAAGTAGGAACATGGTATTGTGTGATGAAGAGTGGATTTTCAAGTAGTCACACCGGAATCATATGAATAAATCCAAAGGAAAACACAATTTAAACTCCCAACACTAACATGCTTAGGAAAAGTGGGAGGAATTAACATGGACCATCACTTTTTTTTACTATTGTCTATTCTTTGGGGAAATCACTCTATGTTTTAGAGGAACATGTAAACTTGTATGGAATAGTTAAAGTTGTTATAGTTTAAACTATATGGTTGAAAGCATTTCGGGAAGAAATAAACTCAAATAGGAGGAATAAAAGTTTGGGAACTTGTTATTTTACCAAACAACCGCAAGGCTATATGTTGTAATGGATTTACATACAAGGATATTTAACGTAACGTGCTTAGTCGAAATTTCAATGTTGAGCTTGTTGTTTGATTCTTTACACAAAGGAAAATTTATACTTTGTGAAACTCTGAAATTTAGAGGTGGTGAGATAAAGACACGGTTTGCTAATTGGAAATATCAATTTATGTTATTGGAACAACCTTCACATCAATGGTACATCAGGTCATATGGTTTTATTTATGATGGAAGAGATCATATACACAGGTTAGTGTAAATTGTTTTGTGTTATTGCTATATGTGCTAACTATGTTCTTATTGTTTTCTTTGAATATCACATTGATGGAATGGAAAGCTTGGTCCTGTTCTAACTTTCATATGAAAGGAATATTCAAACATTCCAATATTTTGGGAATGGAATTACATAGAGAATGTTCTGATATATTTTTCTATGGAAAATTGCAAACCTGTTAAATACCTTTGATTAAGGAATGATACTCTGCGAGGAATTATGTTTAAACTCGTGAGGAAAAAGGAAGAGTAATTGTCATACCACAATTATTGTGGGACATTACTCATGCGACCTTGTCTTAGCCATGTTATTGTAATTCTTGCTATTTTGATTAGCACAGAAAATGATTTGCTGGAATTATTTGCAAATGGAAAATGAATCTTATAAAGATTGTTGGAATCACATAATGGACTTGTCGTGCAATGTCAAGGAAATATGGATTATTCATTATTATTGGACGATCTCAACCTTCAGCTGCGTGGATATATTGACGCTATTTTTGGAAACAAAATCTTGGTGAAAGGTAATCTATTTCTTATGATTATGTGTTGATGTTAACTTTTATAGGTCTTTAACGTGTACAAAGGAAACATGATTTATATACTTTGATGCATCTTAAGCATTGAAAGAAGACATATGGCTACGAAAATTTCTTCATGATTTTAAGGTCGGGAAAGGTGCATCACAACCTGTTACTTTGTGATAATATGACTCCAAAGGTCACAAAGTTTTATATACAACATGAGTGCACTGAAGGAAGAAATTACCGCCTAACCATGTTAATTGCATGGGAATTCACTTAGCTGAAATAAAATGTTTTCAGTCAAGTGGGAGATGTAGCAATTTGTGTCTTTCAACATTTTATATATATACTACATCGTCGGAATTAAAACTTCAGTGTGGAAGTATCACGGAAATAACAGGAATTATTGATGTGGAATTGTACTTAAGAAAACCGGTACGGTTATACTAGAACACAGTGTATATGAATATGCTGGAATTATACCGGGAACAGTATAGACCGGAATGCCAGGTTGTCCGTAGGATTGGCTCTATGGATTGTCAAAGCCTGCGAGTTTGATTTGTATTCAAACTCGGCGCATGACTCACACATGCGTGCTGGGATCTCATTGTTTAACATTAATAGACTGGTAAATGGTTGTTAATGATAGTGGTTGGTTTAACAAGTCACGAGTCCTATCTGGAAACAGATTGAATTATCTGAAATTGGAGTCTATATAAAGGTCTCACCCTCTAGCCTCAATATGCATTGTGAGCGGCACCACCGATAAGGCAGAGGAATAGAGTGTAGGCCGAAATAGCTCCAAGCCCTAATTTCTAACATCATGGAGCAATGTAATTCAATTAATAGTGTTCGACTGCAAGGCAATTAGGCAAGCAGCAAGCAATTCATCAACGAGCAGTGCACATGTCAACGAGTTGTCTCTTCTGTCACGAATTACTTCTATAATCAACAAATCAAAGGGCAAAAATAAGCTAACATCTAAGCTCAACTTAATTTAAGACAACCTAATTTCCTTCTGCCAGGGATCGCTATTTTTTCGAGGGAGGCAGAATAGAGATCGTCGGCCATGCCTGTGTTGTGTGCATCCAGGTGCCACAAAGGCCACGATACATGAAGGCCCAGTAGCAGAATAGAGTCCTGCTGGCCCAAAAAAGAGGGTGGCGTGGGCACCAGCGCAAATAAAACGGCATGGAGATGTCTTTAATGATCGGATTGAAGTACGCCGGCGCCCAGGCTGCCGGCGAGAGTATCCGTTGATTGCGGATCGCCGTTTAAAAAAAACAAATTCAAAAAACTCTGTTTCCTTAAGGCATGGCGATCCAGGCTGTTGTAAGTTGTACAGGCTAATGTTTAAGTTCTGTTTTCTTAAGGCTAGGCGCGAGTTCTACCTTCGTTGCGTAACTACTATTGGGGTTGCGGAGTCCGGTTTGGCCGAGCACAAGGGTTTCAGGTGGTATTGGGCCTAGAGACTCTTGTGTCAGGCTCGGACGATGTGCCTTGATTAGAAGTAGGGTGCGTGGGATTTTCACCGGTTTTCCTCAATTAACCGTGTGTTGTATGATTTTTGGGTCCGGTTTTCTTATTAACTGGATCAATTCTTCTTCTTATATGCAATGCGGGAGCTCCCCGCCCTCAGACGAGGTTCGTCAAAAAAAAAAACTCGGACAGAGTTGACAGGTCAATGGGCCTTGAATCGGCACCTCCTCAACACAGCCCACATAGCCAACCACGCATTGGGGAGGTGACTATAACCCTTCAGGACGTCTCGATAATCCTAAGGACGTCTCTTGAACTTAGCATTTTCACGAGATGCCTAGGTGCATGCTCTCTGTAGCCTCTGTGTAAACTCTAGGGTGAACAATTTACTTCGCATTGCGTCCCATACCGGGGCACTACCCAACATTATGGCTTCCTTTCCATTTCAACTGCACCATATGGATCCATCAAATTCAATTAAATTCTCATTTTTTCCACAACCTCCGCGTAGTTAGAACCTACGTTCAAACACCAACACAACCTCCTCCGGGTCATGCTCGACATTGCCTTTCAAAAAGGCGTACTTGTCCACAAGACAAACACTAACAGTTCTCGACATCTAAAAAATAATTACAACAACAAAAATGCATCAACAATAAGTTTATTAATTGCACTAAGCTATGCATTTGAACAAAATGGGGGACGCTGTTGACGAGGATCATCACCATCAATGAGCTGAGCATCCCTATTAATGCTCCCATATTCCCTCTTTCGGTGTCCATTGTTCCGTAAGGAACAAATCAAAAAATCGATGTCGGCCAAGTGAGCGATTATGGTATAAATCCTTTCTACCTTAGCAATCCCGAAACCGAAACATAAATTTTTTCCCTACCGGCCGAGAATAGCCACATCAACGATCCCAAACCCCAAACATATATGTTTGCACTAACCGACTGGGACCAAATTCTAGGAATTAAGGGCTTTTTTCGATCACCGGATTACAAAACATAGGAATTGAAAAACTTAGAATTTGACTAGACCATGGGTGCAAAGCGGAGGATTACAAAACATATCAAAATTGCATAATGATCATTTGGATGTAACACAAAGGGCCCCTTTGATTAAAAGAATATGATACGATTTTTGGAGGATTTGATCCTATAGGAAATTTTGCTATATAAGTTGTTTGATTCACAATATCATATCCCATAGGAATTAATCTCATACAAATTTGTAGTGTAAATCCCATAGAAAAGAAAGCATGAGATATAAACTCATGGAAAATTATTTCATCACAATCAAATAGAATCTCTCTTCACATATGATTCAATTAGACATGTTATATCAATCCTAGTCCCCTTTGATTCACAGGAATGTCATAAGATTATTTTAAGATTGGATCTTGAATTTTTTTCTATAGAAGTTATTTATTCATAGGATCAAATCCCGTAGAAGTTAATTCCATAGGAATGTTGAAGTATAAATCCCATTAGAAAAAATATGAGGTCTAAACTCATGAAAAATTCCGTCACCATAATCAAAGAGAATCTATGTTCCCATAGGATTTAATTAGACATGTCAAACCAATCCTATAGGTTTCACTTTTCCTATCTTATGAAATTTATACACTTTTCCTCCTATTTATCAAATGAGCTGAGAAAAGGAGTCTTGATTCCATGTGAATAAGTATAAAAAAAAGAGCTTAGACTAGATGTTGAAATTCCTATGAGATTGGGATGTAGCAATCCAATTCATAATCATTGGGCCCAAAGGGTTTACTTATGAAAGAATCCTATGGACTGAAACTCTCAATTTGTTTAATAAAAATCCTTCAATCTAAAGAGGTTGTAAGAATTTCATGTTCATCTGATAGACTTTACTCTTTCTTTGCATATCATCACCCGCGGCAGGAAAAACATTTGCGTTCTTTATTTAGATAAACAAAAACAATTCTAGGTATTACGTACATAGTTTTATTGATATGCGGTATTTACAGAACAAAATTGCCGCTGAGATTGTGTACATAAGGTGGGGAATTGCTCCAGTTTGCATGTAGCCTATACAAATCATGGAAGCGCAGCAGCCTAGGGCGTGTTTAGTTGCTCACACGAATTTTGGGCACTTCTCACCCGTGGCTCCCTAGGGCCTGGCCCTAGAAAAACGCTAGTTGAGTCATGTTGTGCATGTACTTTGGTTGGTAACAATGTTCTAGCCATGCCCGTTTGGCTGGGTGCAAGATTTTTGAGCACGGCGTTTGGTTTCATCTGTGTTTCGTTTACTCTTACCTCGTATCCATGTGGTAGACTTACCTCACACCATCACAACACCATGAAGGGCGGCGAGCAGATCAACGGCATGGTGCAGCGGCGGTGCCAGGACGACGGCGCCGGGACGGCGGCGGTGCGCAGTCAGTTCACGCACGTACACCCAGCGCGGCCTAATAACCGCTGCGGGGGCGACGAATTCCATGGCTACGAGCGATGTCGGCTGAGCGAAGAAGATGTCGAGTAGCTGAAGAACACCTACATCAAGCACACCTAGTAGTAGCAGCGGCGACATAGGAGTTCACGGCAGCGGCAAGCGGCAGTGACAGAGGTTGAAGAACGCTACCTGCACTCTAAATACATGCATACATACAATACAAAATCTGCTCTTATATGACCGTCAAAACAGAAAACTTATAACACGAAAGTTGTGCGGAACGTTGAGATGAAGCTACACGTCAAAGGATATCTCAAACGGTTGACCGAGTGCGACAAATTTAACAAAAATTGTCCAAAAAAGGGGCAAACATCGGTGCAAATTTTAGAAGCTATAGTCGACGAAACTTGAAACTAAGCATAAAAATGAAACCTACTCGTCGACGCGCATATTTTTCATGTACACTTTATTTTAAATCGAGCAATATTTGGGTAGATTATGGAGGTATGAAGTGGAGAAGATTAAGGGAGGTGAGCTTAGGACAAGTGGCCAACCTTGGACCAACCCTGCACTAAGCGAGGATGGCTATGGAGAAAGGTAGATTCGGCCGTTCCTCTCGGGCATGGCCCAGGGTGTTTTAAGTTTCGTGCAGATGTAGGCATACGAAACGGGGCAGGAAACCTCACAGGCCAAAAATCACCTCATACGGGTCCTTGTACCCTTCAGTCTACCTGGGCTGGCCTCCAATCGATGGCTGCTACTCTCAAGAAGTGGGGCTATGAGAGCTTTGGTTCAGTACGGAGGGAGATCAAACAGCTAGAATTCAAGCTGAAGGCGCTTAGACTGCAACCTCGGTCTGCGGCTTCAGATCTTGCAGCTGGTAAAGCTGAGCGTCGGCTTTGTGAATTATTTGAGCGCGAGGAAATCATTGCGCGCCAAAGGTCTAGAGTTGACTGGCTCAAGGAAGGGGATCGTAACACGGCATTCTTTCATGCTCGTGCTTCTGCTCGGCTACTAATAAAATTCGTGCTCTCCTCAATGAAGATGGTACCCGTTGCGAGGATCTCCCAAGTATCAAAGATGGGTCCCACTAAAGCCCCCCGGTCCGGATGGATTTCCGGCCTTATTTTATCAAACACATTGGGAGTTTCTGAAAGATAACATTTGTTCCGCGGTCAGAGGGTTTCTTTTGGGTGAAGGTATTCCTCAAGGTTTTTGCGACTCTGTAATTGTTTTGATCCCGAAGATGAATAATCCCGAACACCTCAAGAATTTCAGACCTATCAGCCTTTGTAATGTATTGTACAAGATTGCTTCCATGGTACTTGCCAATAGACTCCAAACAATCCTGCCAGAGGTGATTTATGAACATCAGAGTGCTTTTGTACCCGGGAGGCTGATAACTGATAATGCGTTGATTGCATACGAGTGCCTGCACACGATCAGAAAACAAAGGGCTAAGAGACATTTCTTTGCTCTCAAAATACACATGATGAAGGCTTACGATCATGTTGAATGGGGCTATCTATATAATTGTCTTTGCAAGTTGGGTTTCTCTCCGGATTGGATCAGCACTGTGATGAGGTGCGTTACCAATGTTCGATATGCAGTCCGGGTTAATGGGGAGCTCACTTCGCCGGTGGTTCCAAGTCGTGGCATAAGACAAGGGGATCCTATGGGCCCATGCCTCTTCTTACTTTGCACGGAGGGTTTGTCTAGTCTGCTGTTTCAAAAGGAGCACGTGGGGGTTCTAGAAGGTGTTCGCAATGGCCGTTCCGGTCCTCCTATTTCCCACCTCCTATTTGCAGACGATAGCATATTATTTGCTCGAAGTGATCCCAAGAGTGTAGCAGCGCTGAAAGAGACCTTGTCCATCTACTGCCAAGGCTCGCGTCAGAGAATCAACATGGATAAATCATCGATATTCTTTCGGCTCCATTGTGAAGCGCATATCAAGGATGAGGTGATGAACAGATTGGGTGTGACTAATGAGACCCTACAGGAGACATACTTGGGCATGCCGACGGGCATTGGTCGTTCCCCAACTGAATCTTTTCAGTCCATCGTGGGCAGAGCTTGGAAACACATGAATGGTTGGTCCGACAGACCTATGTCGCGATCGGGCAAGGAGACACTCTTGAAGGCTGTTATTCAAGCCATCCCAACCTACATCATGAGCTGTTTCCAGTTTCCGATTTCAACGTGTGAATCACTCCGCAAGGCTATTGTTGATCATTGGTGGGGAGTTGAATCGGGAAAAAAGAAAATGCATTGGTGAAGCTGGGAGTGGCTTTCTACTCCGAAAAATTTGGGGGGCATGGGTTTCCGTGACCTGGTGCTTTTCAATCAAGCGATGCTTGGACGTCAATGCTGGAGGTTACTCACGGATCCTACTTCCTTGTGTGCAAGAGTTCTTAAAGGTCGTTATTTTCCGAATTGCGATTTCTGGGATGCTCCGCAGCCTAGGTCCTCATCCTTTACCTGGCGCAGTATTCGATTTGGTATGCAATTAGTCAAGGAAGGGGTCCGATGGAGTGTTGGTAATGTTGGCAAGATTAAATTGTTGACTGATAATTGGATTCCGAATCACAAGCCTGGTTCCTTCAAACTTCTGTCGCCAATCCCAGTTGGTGCTACGGTGGACCTGTTGATCGATGAGGTTTGCTGTGCATGGGATGCAGAAGCTGTGCGTTCCGTTTTTGAGGAAGAGGTGGCGAACCAGGTTTTACAAATTCCTATCAGTACGCGAGGCGGGAGGATTTTATTTCCTGGCCTTTCACTCATTTCAACGACTACACAGTGGCTTCTGCTTATAATCTGGCAAGGAAGAAGAAATTCTTCATCGACAGAAGTAAGCCCGGTGGTGGTGTTCGTTCAGACACCGAGGCAGTTGCAGTTTTCTGGAATAAGCTATGGGCGATTAAAGCTCCAGGGAAAATGAAAATAAACCTTTGGAGATTTGCCCATGATTGTCTGCCGTCGGGTGTTCAGCTGTGCAGGAGGCACATTCCCGCTTCTACAAAGTGCATCTATTTGTGGTCGTGAGGAATCGATTGAACACGTCTTCTTATTTTGCCCTTTCGCGCGCGAGGTGTGGCGGGAAGTTAAGAAGTCCTTCTCTGGACCAAGGTCGTGGCTCCATGATTTTATGATCCGTTCGACTGACAGAGAACGCATGCTTCTTGCTGTTACGGTTTGGCACCTCTGGACTTCTCGAAATGGAACGAGGAACGGAGAACCTTTGAGGACTCCGCAATCTGTTGCTGCCCAAACTGTGGAGTATGCCGAAATGATCGAGCTGCATCTATTCAAGACTGCATCTTCTGCAAGGCGTGATAACCAGTCTCATGATTCTAAATGGTGTCCGCCACCTGAAGGTTGGGTCTTTGTCAATTCTGATGCAGCTTTGTTCTCGTCTACTCGGCAAGCGGGATTAGGTGTCGTGATCAGGAACCACATCGGAGATTGCGTTGCTGCTTGCAGCGAGCTACTTAACGAGGTCACGACACCGGAGTTGGCTGAAGCGTTGGCGGTGCGCCGCGCTGTTTCCTTTGCTGGTGAGGAAGGTTATGGCAAGATACAGGTGGTCACGGACTGTCTCTCGGTGATCCAAAGGATCAAGTCTACGACGATTGATCGAAGCAGCACTGGCGTGGTGGTGCAAGACATTAAACTTCTGGCTGCTAGCTTTCGCTGATATCTCGTTTTGTCATGTCTATCGTCATTGTAATGAATCGGCACACACTTTAGCCCGCTCTGCGGATAGGTTTATTTCTTCTACTTTCAGAAACGTTATCCCGGATTGTATCCGGCAGACTCTGTATAATGATTCGTTATAGTCAATAAAGTGCGTATTATCTAAAAAAAAACTCCGCGTTCCTGAATCCCGTGGGCAACCAAACACGCTCCTAACAACCGGAGCTAGCTATACATATTACCGGTTGCAAAATTCCTATTCGGCCTTGGGTGGAACCACAATGGGACTCCTCACTGTATGATCTTCAGAGACCCACTTGAGGTTGCCCTCCGCGCCGGCGACGCTGGGCTGTCCCGCCCACCGTACGGTCACCGTGAAGCTCTGCTTCTCCTTGACCTCCGTGAAACGCAGCATCGGCGGCTGCACCGTGACAGACACGTCCCTGGGCATGTCCACGACGGCAGTGTACACGGAGTTGGCCTTCCCGACGTTGGTCACCGTGCGGTTCACCGTGATTGGCTGAGCCAGCAGGCTGATGACGAGGGACGGGTAGTTGAGCTCTGCTTCCGTGGTGGCCTTGAGGTTGCCGCAGGTCACGGGGCGGTGGGCTATCTCCGTCGCTCCGTCGTCGCCGATGCCAAGGCCGCAGAGGTAGGGGAGGTAGTCGTCGGCGTGGAGGTCGTAGACTAGGCCGGGGTCAACGGCGAGCCCGGGGTTCACGTATCCCGCGCCCATGGCGTAGAAGGTGGCGTGGCGGTACTGCTCGTCCTTGAGGGGTACGCCTGTGCGGTCCACCGCGTCCGACGTCGTCATGATCGCCGACTTGATCGCCGCGGGGGACCAGTCCGGGTGCAGGCTCTTGAGAAGCGCGGCGACGCCGCTCAGGTGCGGTGTCGACATGGACGTGCCGGACTCGACAAAGAAAGAGAGGCCAACGCCGCCGTCGGAGAACTCCGTGTGCGACTCGCTCGGCGCCCACGCCGCGAGAATATTCATGCCGGGCCCGGTGATGTCCGGCTTCAGGATTCCCGGGCTGGCCCTGCTCGGACCTCGGGACGAGAAGAAGGCAACGGTCGGCGCCGGCGACGCGCCCATGACTGTACCCTTGAACTCGATGCTCGCCGTCGGGTTGGCCGTGGAGTTCACGTAGGCCGCGATCTTGGTCCCGGCGTCGTAGCTCACGTGTGACGCCGGGAGGACGTGCGGGTCCGCGAAGGTGGTGTACCCTTCGGCTGCTCTGTTCATCACGATCATGCCCACGCCGCCATATGCCGACACGGTCTGGCCAGCCTCGATGCGGCCGTTTAGGCCTCTGCTCTCGCAGAGCACCACCTTGTCAGTCACCTCAGCGCCGCGCAGCACACTGCAGTCGCGGCTAGTCTCGGAGCCGTCGGCGCCAGGGTACACGAGCGCGAGTGGCTTGGCCGCGGAGTTGTTCCCGGGCTGGAACAGTGACTCGCCGTCGAACTCCTCGCCGTTGCCGAGCCTCACGGTGGTGCGTATCGCGCGGTCCATCGTGCCGGCCGCGACGGTGAGCATCCACGGCGCCCCGTTGCCAACGGACCGGGCTCCGGACCGGCGTTGCCCGCCGCGCAGCTGACGACGATGCCGCGCTCCATGGCCTTGAACGCCGCGATGGCAATGGGGTCGTAGTTGAACTGCGTACCAGAGGAGGCGCCGATGGAGAAGGACAGCACGTCGACGCCGTCCTTCACGGCAGCGTCCAGCCCGGCGATGATGTCCATGATGGAGCAGCGGCTGCGCGAGCAGACCTTGTATATCGCCAGGTGCGCGTGCGGCGCCATCCGGAGGCCGTGCCGTCCGCGTTGCCCCGGACGTTGGCGTTCTCCACGAAGTTGCCCGCGGCCGTGCTGGCCGTGTGCGTGCCGTGGCCGGCGTCGTCCACGGGCGGCGCCGACGAGTTGACCGCGGCGCTGCCGAACGCGCGCGCCCCGATGATCTTGTTGTTACATCCGCCCCCCGCGATGGCCTTGAACTCGCAGGTGCCCTTCCAGCTCTTAGGCGGGGGCTCGAGCCCGTCGTCGCCGAACGACGGGTGGCTGGGCAGGATCCCGGTGTCGAGGATCCCAATCACCACCCCACGGCCGAACCCGGAGCGGCTCCAGAACCCCTCGTTCCCGAGGTGGAGGCCGAGGAAGCCCGGCGAGCGGGTGGTGGCGAGCGGCAAGAACACCTCCGGGTACAGCCTGAGGCAACCATCCGTGCCCCTCAGCGCGTCGGCCTCCTCGTCCGTGAGCCGCGCCGCGAAGCCGGTGAAGACGTCGCTGTAGGAGTACAGAATGCGCGGGCCGTCGTCGTCCTCCTCCGAATCGAGCGCCGCGGCCTGCGGGAGGAACGAGCGGTGCCAGTCCTCGACGGAGTCGACGAGGCTGCCCCTCGGGTCGAGGTGCACGACGTAGTTCTTCCTCTCTGGCAGGTAGTAGGACGCGCCGAGCAGCGGCTGCAGGGAGAGGAGGAAGAGGAGGGCAAGAAACCATCGGGAGTCCATGAGTGGCAATGCCGTGGAGTGGAGTGAGTGAGGGGAGTGAGGCAACGATGAACTCGCGCTCTGCTCGAGTGTGGCAGCTGAGCTGAAGCTGTGCGTGAGTGAGGGCGAGTGCCGAGTGGTGGAGTGAAGTGATGGGGGAGCAGTCTGAGCTGGAGGGCAGTGGCCTGCGTTACTGGTGTATAATGATGGCGAGGCAGTACGATACAGTGTCCGCGCCCCGGTGGATGGACGTGCCGCTGACTGCTGTCCTCGGGGGAGGGGGACCCGGTCGCGTCTGTCTCATGCTCCTCGATGCGCATGGCCATTGCTGGATCGGTCGGAATCGAGTCACTCCACTGTCTTCTTTTGTTCGAGCGCTCGTGAATCGGTGGGGAGTAGATCTTTTCTGTGGGGCCGAAATGCCGGCGCCGGTAGAGATGGGAGGCGTTCCCGGTAATTCTGCGGCGATGCCTGGGTTGAGACGGGCGGCGCTTTTCTTTTCCTGAAAAAGAGAGGCGGCGCTGTTGGAGAAGGTCGGTTGACACGTCCTGGGCCCGCTGGTTGACGACGGAGGTATGAACGCGCGTATATCCATTCCATTTTGACGTCGGTAGGTATGGAGACCAACTGGTTCATGATTCAACAAGGAATTCCATTCAACAACAGGGGAAAGAGAGGACCGAGGTCACGGCATTTATGCTTCACGCAAATACGGAATAACGATTTGAGGGCACATCACTATTCGGACAGAAAATAGACCATATGTCCGGGTTGCCCGTCATCAACTCTCCTACCTAGTCCATATTATGTGAGAGGAAAAAGTCTATTTTAAACCTTGAACTCATAGAGGTCTGGCGGAATGAACCCTGAAATCTAAATCCCCGTCGTTTGCATCCTGAATTATTGAATCCTAGTCTGAATTGAACCTTGGAGCTGTTTGGTGCACCGGGAAATCAACAATCCCGACCGGGATTACAGCTTACTCTCACTTACAATGGGGTCCAGTTGTCATATTCACCTTCTTCCTCTATCCATTTTCTATGGCTGCTGCATTTTCGCCAAGCATTTCTGCCGTGGCTGCCCCTTCCGCGGCCCGCCGGCACTCTTCCACGGCTTCCCCGAACGCCCAGCTGTCCGATCTGTGAGTTCCTCCAAAGAGACTTGAACTTCATAATTGAAGAAAAAAAGATCGAAGAAAAGTTAGAGCTAGCTAACGAGACAAACTAGAAAATGGAGAAGGCAATGCAAAAGTTTGAAGAAGAGAAGAATATGATTGAAGAAGAGAAGAAGAGGATAGGAGAAGAGAAGAGACTTGAAAAAAAGTTAGATGTAGTTGGATTTCTGTCTTGCCGATATCATCGATAGTTAAAAGATGAATACGCATGCAACTCGAATGAAGATGAAGAAGATTAGAAGAAACGTGCCATTCGCAAGGAAATGTGTTTCCTCTGTGCATTTTGAAGCAATAGTTATATTTGTTGTGATTATACTCCCTATGTATGATTTATCTATGTGCAGTAGATAAAAGAAATTTTATGTCTATATTCAAAACCAATATGTATGTAGTTGCATGGATTTAAGAAATGAAATTTAGCAATCTTGATTTGAAAGGTCAATATTTGGAACGTGTCCGCTGACATATAGGGACCAAATTTTGTCCATTCCGACTGGAGATGGTCTTATTTACCGGATCCGAGTTTGGATTTTGAACGAGAAGAAACGGAAGGAAGGGTGTGGACGTGTGCTACTAGGCGCCTGACATATATGCACGGGAACACCGTCCTCTTGGATGCAGACATTGGTGCCCAGCCACGAGCACAGAGAACGCCAACAAGGTGTGTGCAGATCTCGAGCAGATGAATCTTTCGCTTTTTTAGCCCGGTAGCTAGGTACACAGTACGCTCTAGGGGGAATAACCGATGGCTCATATATGCGGCAAAGTACCAGGCTGGTTGGTCGGCAGTGTGTAAATTTAGCCCGTGGCACAAGTAACCAAGGCGCCAGCGTGCGTGCACTGCCCCCGTGTCCGGTTGGTAGGCAGGCTCAAACGTAGATACTGGCGCCATTTTATAATTTATATTGGCCACTTCTCTTGGAAAGGAAGCATTGCAGAGACGCACACGTGGTGCATGGAATAAACGCACGTCTATCCTCTCGCTCTAACGGAGATTTCTGGCTCCATGAGATACAGTTATCCTCTTATTAATGTTTTTTTTCGAAAATCCTATTTATGAGTTTTAACTTTTTGAAATAGTTTGGATGTACCCAATGTTGTATCTCATAAACATGCAAAATATTAATTTCAAATACTTTAGATTCTTAGCTACGAAAAATGATAAATGTGTGGACCTCAGGATGCATATTTTCATAGCTCTAAATTTTGTCAGATTTTATTATTTTTGTGTAGTCCATATATAAATAATTTTGCATTGCGATTTTTCATGCTTATAGGTATCATAAGCTATGTCTAGTAAAACATATAATATAATACTTTAATATTTTAAAATAAATAGAGCAGTGGAACTAGAGAAGCAAATACACTTTTCGTTATGCATGCTACTAGACTGTAGTAGCCCAGAATTTATGGAGGAAATTCAGCTGCCAAGTCAAGGCCAGCACGAAAAAGCTTTCATGGGCAGCGGCTCATCGACCCAAGGGGTATGGACATGAAATCTTGCTACAACGGGCCTTCACCTTTGCGAAAAGTAGGACCATTTTTTCGTACAACCTTTCCGCGATGACAATCGGGCCGCCAAGTGGCATGCGGATATGTATCGACACACCCGCTACGTCGAACGTGAGTACACCCGTAAGTGGTAGGTCCCGCATGTCAGCAGCAAAATGTTGCCCCCCACCCACCAATCACAGGCACCTCTTTCCCACGCGCTAGCGTTGGCGCTTCCCTGCGCGTCACCATCAAATATGTCGGCGAACCACCTCCCCACCTAGCACAACACCTGCCTTTATGTAGCTCATCGCACACCTTGTCGGTGTCGATTCCTCGCGCATCACCTCGTTCCCTCCCCCACGCGTCCTCTTCCCCCACAAGCCACCACTGTCGTTGCTGGAGCCCGGCTCGGGCGGCGCCGACAACTTCAGGCAATAAAATTTGAACGTGTCATACGAGTGGGAGTTCAGTAGGCCACCCAAGGAATCCTCATGATGCCGGAGTGCCGGCTCCAAGTTAGTGGCTAATCAGCCCTGATGGCTTCCCCGTGCTGCTGGTGCCCAAGGGCCCCGCCCGACACGCCGAAGTCACCCGAGTTGGGAGATGCTATCAGCGGAGATACAAAAAAAACCCTAAGTACGCGTTGACGTCAGGTTGGTGGGACGTTCTCTTCGCGTAAGAGCACAGTGTTGCGTGGCTGTTTTGGGCCAGACGAACGGCCACACGCCGGCTAGGCCTGAACCCAAGACGAAGCCTGAGATTGAGGTGCCCGAGATTTAAATTCTGATATAGTTTGTATACATTTGGAAGTTTGTTTAAAATATGAGTTTTAGTATAAAAACTTTTGGACGTCCAACGTCCTATCGGTTCGGACTTGTATTCAGAAGGCTCGTAATCGGATAATATTTGGACAGTCCGAACATGTTCGAAACACCTCTAGCCGGATAATATTTGGAACGGTCCGAACACAATATTAAGTAGAGTTTTGATGACGACACTCGAGATGCTCTTACATGTCATCCCTCTCTTATCCTGTATTCCTGCTCTAAATTTAGTATTCTTCCGCCGCATGGATGATGTGTATCAGACCGGTGGTTAAGCCCTGCCCGAGTGCTGCATCACGCGACACTATGCATATCGAAATGGAAATTAATATGCATGGTCACACCGGATCTAGTTTATCAATCATGCAAACGCACTGGAATGATGTGTATTAGTTTACCTACTACGGTACCACCTAGCCAGTGACCACTTAGTTTCAGTAGGTCTATCCGTTGATTCTGCCGCCAGGTTAGTACCAGTGCTATTCTTTTTCATTTTATTAAAAGAGGTGGTCTGCGTTTCATTGTAGATTTTACGTCCTCGTGTGCTCGCGCTGGAATAAAATATTCCCGCCAATCGCGGTTAACAGTTTTTGAGCCTATTTCAAAGGAAAGAGTTATTTGCTCCTGGATTTTACGTCCTCCGTTTTCATTGTCGATTTTACGTCCTCATGTCTTAAAATATTCCCGCTAATCACGGTTAACAGTTTTTGAACCTATTTCGTTCTTTGCTCCAGAACTCCAGTACCCTTTCCACTTAATTTTTTTTTGAAAATTATTCTTGTGGGTTTCAAAAAATTCTGAAAACAATCAGAGGCGTAGCCAATGGTCTATCCATAAACGTGCAAAATATCAACTTGAAATACTTTATATTATGGGCTACACAAAAATAACAAAATCCGCTAAAACTTAGAGATTTGAGAATAGGCATATTTAGAGGAGATATATGCATGGTTGGTCAGTGAACTTGGCCGAGATGAGTACTTTGGTCACTGAAGTTGCAAGATGTTGCCGTGGGTCACTCAACTTGACAGAGATGAGTAAACTGGTCACAATCGTGAAGTGGCACATTGACGGGGCCGTTGACCGCATACTTTGACCTTTTTTTTTTGCTAAACAACCCTATATAATTAATTCGTAAGCGAGACAAACATAAAAAGAAATAGGTCAATTCGATTTTGTGATTCCATAGGGTTGTTTTAGCAAAAAAAATGGTCAAAGTATGCGGTCAACGGCCCAATCAGTGTGTCACTTCACGATTGTGACCAGTTTACTCATCTCTGCCAAGTTGAGTGACCCGCAGGCAACATCTTGCAACTTCAGTGACCAAAGTACTCATCTCGGCCAAGTTCAATGACCAACCATGCATATATCTCTTTTTAGAGCCACAATTTGTCATTTTTTTTAGCTCAAAATACAAAATATTTTGAGTTGATATTTTGCGCGTTCGTGGCATGTACTATTGGCTACACCCAAAGTTTTTTTCAGAATTTTGGAAACTCATAAATATGATTTTCAAATTTTTGTAATTAGAGGGAACAATGTAACTCGGGAGTCAAAAGTCTCTACTACTGTTTAAGCATGACATGTAAAATCATGCATGCTCGATGTGGCCGACTTGTACTGCAATAGCACCTAATAGTGAAAGTTGATCCAACGGCCCGATCCAAGTTTTTAAATCTAGGGCAATACGACTGATCATGTCCGAGCCAAAGAAATATGAGGCCATGTGCGAAACTCTATAATGGATACATCACTCATGAAAATTCGACATGCTCAGGAATTAAAATTTCAGCGAAATCTCGCGAAAATTTCTATTTTGAGGACAACGAATTTTCGACATACTAAAAACAATCAAAATCCGTAATAGTACAAAACATCTAGCGTCATAAGCGGAATTGGGCCCCGGGCAGCCCGGGTTTTGGCGCATGCAGTACAAATACCCCACATTGGGGAGGACACTGATGAAGGGGATCGTAGACAGAAAACAAAAATTTCCTACCAACGATAACCAGAAACTAGCCAAGATCTATAACTATGCAGACATACTATACGGAGGAGAACGGAGTACATACCCTTGTATACCAAAAGCGGGATTACGTTCCCGCACAAACGTTGTCGATGAAGCCGACGAAGCCGACCTCAAGGTCGTGTAGAGGAAGTAGACGTACTCCCAGCGCCACCCGTGTAGCCTCTCGTAGTTCCACACACATACGGTGTAGATGACGACCTTCGGGCTCCAGATCCAGCAGAGCAGCGGAAGCAGAAGATTGGATCTAGTAGCACGGCGGTGTGCGTATAGTGGAGAGACTTCCCTCCTCGTACGCAGCTTCAGAAATGGAACCACGCTCAAGATAGGAGAGAAGAAGAAGGAGATGGGATGGATTTCAAGGCATGGGGGCACCTCCTTATAAAGGTGGAGGGGGAGGCCACACCCCTTGGCTCACCCATGTGGGACTAAACCACACATGGGGTGCGCCCCCCCCCCCCCCCCCCCCACATTTCTCAAATGGGGGTTTCCCCTAATGGCCCTCTAAGGCCCATTTAGGTTTAATGCCTTTGAAAATTCAAAATTAATTAAATAAAATGTATTTAATCACTAATAACACTTATTAATATTAAATACATATTATTTATTTCATTCGAGCTCCGAAACATATTTCGTTGCCTCCGATCAACATCGGATATGTCCCGGAACGCTTCCGGAGTCTCCAGTTTCTTTCTCTCTTATATCCAATCTAATCGTCATCCACCCTTAAGTGTGTTACCCTACGGTTCGGGATCACACAGACATGAACGAGACACGTTCTCCGATCAATGACTAACAGCGGGATCTGGATACCCATGATAGCCCCTGTGCGTCAACGAAAGTCTTTTATCGTTCGAACCTTTAGACGTCCAGTCTCAACCTTTTGCCTGGCGATACTTAGATTGTCCGAGCATCGTTCTCCGGTATCACGATTACCGAGCATGATCTCGTTATTGACAAATCTATCTTTACTCGTATGTGATATTACATCCACGTGACCTAGTCACATGCTTGCAAGCTCATTGATGTAATCTCACCGAGTGGGCCTAGAGTATCTATCCTACTATGTGGATTGCAAATCCTGCTCTTGATCACTCGCCTCCACTGCTTTCTTCGGATACCCGAAAGTGTCACCTTTATTGTCACGCTATATAAGACATGTCGTTTGATGCAATCAAAGCACCTTCCAAAAGCAGCGATTTGATATGATCTCACATTCGAAGGTATGAGCACTACGTTTCTATATCTTTTGGGTATGTCCACCACGTCATTCACCCAATGACATGACTCCGTTGTCAACTGACGTAATTGTCCATGATCAGGAAACCTTGATCATCTGTTACCCAACGGACTAGTTAAATAGAGGCTACTAGGGACCTGGTTGTTTACATACCACACGTGTATTAATGTTTCCGCTTAATACAGTTATAGCATGGTACAAAACATATTATGAACAATTGAGATATGACAAATAAAATCACTTTATTAATTACCTCTAGGGCATATCTCCAACAACTGAATCCATCTAGCACCTCCTGATCAACTGTCCCTTTGCTCACACCATACGGTCTGAAGTCTTCACGGGATTGGGGAGGCCGAATCTCGCTCTTGTGGCCACTGACGATTTCTAGGAGTTGCGGAAAAATGTTGCCCTTCACTGGCCGGCTAAGGAGGCGCCCAACTTCAAAGCGCTGACACTTCTTGTCATGAGATCCATTTGATTTGAAAGAAATAATAGGGTTTTCGAGTGAGTGGCTGGAGCCCTCGACCAAATCGCACCCAGCGCCGCCCTGTGAACTTGATCGTGTCGCCGTCGTTGAGGCGCTCAAAACCTCAACCGGCAGAACCACGCTGAAGTGTTGCCTCTGCCGCTGTCCAGGCATCGCATCACTGCACCGGCCCTCAACGCCTTGCGTAACCTCATCGTCTCCTACCCACAGAAAAAAATGTCTTCTCATTGTATCATCCAACCGGCCAGCTTCTTACCCACTCTGATAGGTAATTTCTTGTTTCGCATAGAAAGTCTGATCTCTAAAAAATGGAAGAGTCAATTTTCAGTCCTAAAACTGCTACAATTAGGTTTAGCTGGTTCTGGATTAGCAAGTCTTATTCAAATCTGATTAATAAAAGATGAAGGGGACAAACAGATTGAAGACACATATATCGAGGCTGGTGTCATCTTATTTCCTAAACTTGCAAGATTATGCTATTGCCTTATTCCAATATGCGGGTATATCCCTTACGGACCAACTTGGCACATTTACCGCTGATGCGAGAGATGAGCCGAGTTTTGTAATTTTATTTATATCAAGAACCTTGCTTTGAAAATGGTTCAAAATTTTAAGCTAAAAAAATGGTTCAAACAATCGAGACACGTGACCTTTCCATTGGTATTTCTCTTTTTAGCACACCATTTTGTTCTATTGAGTTAACCTTGATTTTGCAAGTTGCAACCACGAAGAGTAAAAAGAGCATCTCAGCAATAAAGATGATCAAAACGGACTCGAGGAACAAGATGTATGATTATGCTGTATTGAGCAAGACATGTTCAAAAGCATCGAAAATGATAAGATTTTACAGTGTTTCGGATGCATAAGGTCACATAAGGGAAAAATACCAAGTGCAGCTAGGGGTAAGTTACTTTCTTACTAATAAATACAAATTATGTACCATGTATTCATTATACTATTTTCGGATTATTTTTCTTTTTTTGTAGGCTATGGTTCTTCTATTATGATGGATGAGGAATTGATATACTATGATCATAACACACTACAAGAAATATGCTAACTTATGACCTTTTGAAAGTGACCCTCAAAATATTGGTCATAGATCTGTGACCATTTTGCACAATTTGGTCATGCGCTATTTTAGAGGGTCTAAATCCTACAATATAATGACCAAATCTGTTAAAAAGGTCATAATCTCCTTACATGGATTGCTCATAATCTAGATAGCACTAGTTTAGAACATTTTTTCTAGCCGATTACGACCAATTTAAATGGTCATTCGCATAAGTTGACAGCCAACTCAGCATTTTCGCTTACGTGTCAGTGCTTAGGTGTCATTTTCGCTTAGTTGTCACTCTGATTGGATAGCCAACTCACAGTCACGCCTATGTGTCGTATCATTTTCGCTTACGTGTCAATATGACATGTAGGACCCATTGTCAGCTAACACACCTGACCGGTGGGACCATCACCCACCCAGCGGGACCATCACCCACCCAGCACTGACATGTGGGACCCACACCCACCCCGACCTAACATGCGGGACCCTCTCCAACCACTGACATGTGGGACCCACACCCACTCCGACTGACATGTGGAACCCACCCAGCCCCTGACATGTGGGACCCACACCCATCATACCTGACATGTGGGTCCCACCATGCACCCTGACGTGTGGCTCCCACCATGATCCTGATGTGTGGGTCCCACCAAACGCCTGCCGTGTGGGTCCCACCAAGCGCCTGCCGTGTGGGTCCCACCATGATCCTGCTGCGTGGGTCCTACCAAGCGCCTACGTGCCTGTCGTGTGGATCCCGCCAAGCGCCTGCCGTGTGGGTACGACCCACACAAGTGTATAATTTGGCAAAACAAATGCGCCGGCGAGGGTTCGAACCCACGACCACGCAGTCCCAAGTACAGCATCCTACCGCTGGGCTGAGAAAATGATTATGCTTGTTAACGACCGTCCGTGACCAATCCCAAAAAAAGGTCACATACTGCTATTTGTGACGCTCATCTTTTGACCAATCGTTTTTCGTCACAAAAAGGTCATCAATGACAGTTCACGACCATTTCTGTCACCAATATCGAAGGTCACAAATTATATTTCTTGTAGTGAATTTTTTTCATTATTTATGTACTAAAATGGGTCCTCATTATGCAATTATACCACTGCACTTTTTTGTGTGCTTTTCTTATTCTTTGGTTAAATGTTGAGCTTATATTTCACGTTAAAACATCATTTATGCATAGTGTTTCTTATATTATGCTATTGGGAGGGGATGAGAAGGTAATATTTTTACATAGTTTCTCTACATTAGAAATTAGCCCTGGTCATACCCGAATCTTGGGTCCGTAACTGTCTGGCGTTCTATAGTGTGTCTTATATTTTGTTAAAGTTACTCTTTTACTATGGTATCAATCCAAAATCCAATTTTAAGTGGAATCTTCATGTTACAAATGTATTTATTTCAAGAATACAATGTTATTTGTCGACCATACAGAGTACATGGATATAACAGAAAACTTTGCAGAAGAATGAAGGTTCCCCCGGAACATATCTGACCCGAGAGAAAGATTAGTATCCATGAGTCTCCCTTTTATTACTGGTCAAGGACCGGTAGAAACAAATATTCACATGTGTGTCATGTGGAACATTAGCAATTTTAGCGTATTTCAGATGCATGATATTGTGAAGTGTTGGGAATTGCTGGCTAAAGGCCTGTCTCCAAGCCATATTCTCCTAGAACCATGTTTCAATACCATTTTCTATAGTAAACAAGCCTCGTTCGAAAATTCTTCTTTTACTCGCATGAGGCCTTTTCAGAATGTTTAACCCGTAGGTTTACCGTCACCCTTGAGAAAATTTAAGAGCCAATGTATTAGTTATGGAGAAACTCTTGCCAAAAGTTCGGTATGGTCGACTAGAGGGCGAGGGAGGGGGAGGTGAATAGGCGACTAACATTTCTTATGTTTCTATAAATTAAGGGATACAACAAAAATAAAGATTGTCTAGATGACCAATTAGGTAAACAATCCTATGTGGCAAGAATGCAAAATATGATACGCAACAGAAAGTAATGATCGAGTCAAGGCAAGAGGTAACTGCAATGGTAGACAAATGGATGTAATTCCCAAAGTTTCTTCCCAGGGAAGTACGTCTTAGTTGGAGGGGTGTGGAGCCACATAGGTCCTCCAACACAATGAAAGCTAAACTTATTCTCCTTATGTCTCTTCCACAAAGGAACAACTCAATCCACTATGAGGTCGACTTGAAGGCGTTGAGCAAATCTATATACAAGGTTGGGGCTTCTCCACTATGGTTGGAGGCTCCCAACAAGTTCACAAATATTCTTGCACCAAGGTGAACCTCCGCGCACCAACTTCTGTTTAGGGTTAACAAGATACACAAAGTATTAGGACAGTAGAATCGATTCAATTTGGTGCGAATTATAGATCTAAGTCTTCTCTTCCAAGCCCGAAAGAATCAGGGAGTTTGGGTGGCTATAGGGAGTGAGATATTTAGAGCTTTGAGGTGGCTGAAAATGGTAGAGGGAGAAAATGAAGTCAACCTATTCCAAAGGAGGAAGAAGGTGGATTATATAGGTGGAGGGGGAAATCAAACCATTATGTCAGGTCTTCCAGCCTTGAGCCGGATTAGTCCGGCTAGGCCACCCAAGGCCCAAAAGGACAGGTCTAGGGGTGACCCAAAACTCACCCGGACTAGTCTGAGCAACTAAGACAGGGAGCCTGGACCACTCCGTTGCAAGATTGTAGCCAAGCTAACCGAGGTTGAGCATGAGCTGCTCTGGCAGGTGCCCGGACAGCACAACCTGGAGGGGGAGGCCCGGACCACTCCGGGAATAGGGACCGGTTGAGCACCGAAGCCAACTTTGCTATAACTGACACCCGAACGTAGCCTCAACCAGTCCTGCTTCCCGGACCATGGCCGAGGACCAGTCCGAGTTGGTAGACACCAGATCCTCAAAGGCATTACAAGATGATTTTCTGTAAGACAAAAGATGAACAAAGATAGGTGATTGTAGATATTCTAAATCATTTATCCATCGCCTCTTATTATTACGGGAAAATAGCTACCAACCAAAACGAAAAACGCCGGCTTCCCGCGCTTTTCACTTTATACCTTCGGGGATCCACCTTTCCATTTGCTTAGTCTCTCACATGATCCAAATATGTTAAGCAATGGATTAAACAACAAAACTCACTTAGGGGGCGAAATGCCGTGACAGGATTGAGAAATGGGGTATCCCTTCTTTCGCAAAAAAAAGCTCCTAACTGCAAGTCAGGGTAATCTTGAAGCTATCGTCCACCTGCCCCGACCAGGTGGACATACCACTCCTAGCTGGCTACCACAAAAGGCCCTGAACAGAAGACAACCTGGATATCGCCTCAGGATCAACATGTGTGACCGAAGGAAGCGTGTCACTATAAACTACCTTGGTCGACAGTGAGGACATGTCTTGGTATCTGCACCAAGACTCTCGAGGCCCACTTGGTGACCATAATACATTGGCCAAGCCACAAGTGGACCTCCGCATAGCCCGTACTGAGGGAGCAGGAAACCGCACCGTCATAATTATAAGGCGGCGCCACACCCCTATAAATGGCACTGAATACCCCCCGAGTGAGATCGATCATTCATAACACCCACACCCACGAACACAAACACACACCTTCTCCTCCAGAGAACACACCACCCAGCCAGCTAAACCGCTAGACGGTATCATCTTGTATCTTGAGAGTCTCACATGCCGGAATGATCCCGGGGCCAGAACCTGTATACATTCTTTTGTGCTTGAGACAGTTAACCCATTCGATCGTGGTCACAAGCATTTACCTACACATAAATGCACAAAACGGTTACGAAACACCGACATGCACTTACACTTGCCACCTTACTCATTTAAGAACTTGAGCTACCATTTCTCGAGCAAACATTTATTCTTGAGCTCAAGATTCTCCACCTGAGGACCCCTTGATATCTCGGCCTACATATATTGCTTCACTTCGTCAACTAATATATCTTTTTATGCTCATCATGTTGCCAGAAGAATCTAGATTAGCTATAGTTAAATCTCTTATGCATCCCTTTGGCTAACTCCAAGAACGACGACATTAATATCGATAAATTAGTTAGCAACGCGTGGATAACAATAAATCGTCCTCCATAGGAAAAAAAGTTCACCCTTCGTACTACTTAAATTTTTTCTCGAACCTATCCTCCACCTCCTAACACTCCTTACTAGTGAGTTTTCGGTAGTGGCTTAGAATTCCAATATAATGGTTAGCAAATTGATGTTGCCTCACAATAAATAAAGGAAAACGCTGTTTAACAGCCGGCTGTAGCTACAACCGGGCGCGACGCGCGCTTCCTCCGATTCGTCCCATCACGTGTTGTCGGAGACTAGTCCCTGGAACTAGGGGTGTGTCTCACAGATTGTAACATCCCAAATTTATAACAAGTTGTAATATGCAAAAATTTGGGCCAACAAAAACTTTTGTTGTTTGATGTGTGTTGATTGTTTCTTGCTAAATGTGTTGCTTGTTTGTTAATTAAAAAAAATTGGAAAACAAAAACAAAAGTTGAAACAATAAAACAAATGTGATATGTGTCACACAATTTCTCCAAGTGAGAAATTAATTTTCTTCACCCAAACTTCAGTGGAGCGATAATATGTTCACTCTCAATTTATTCCTACAACTTTTCCCTCTCAAATAAATATTTCCCAAAATTCTAAATTTAAATTCTATTTCTTTCTTTAACTTCTTTATATCATAAAATGTGCTATGTTGCACATACAAAATAAATAACAAAACAGCACCACAAATCTTGATAAACCTATAAGAAGAAAATTATGAAAATAATTTTCAGAAATTTGAATTTGGAATTGGTTTAGGCATTTCGTCGAACACATTGTGGGCAGCACTGTGTTCATCCCTAATCCGAATCAAATTCAACCAAATCCGAGCTAAATTCGTCAAATCTCTGGCACCACCTGCCCCCACTCACTCCCCTCACTCACTGGAGCACGAAGGAAACGTGGGGATTGACCAATTTGGTCGCTGCCATGGGCGCGAGCTCGCGCCCATGCTGCCCGTGGCGCCACTGTGGAGGAAGACGGTGGCAATGCCGTGGTGGCCCAGCACCGTGTCCTTCCACTCCCTCTCGCCCCTCCGCATCCGCTAGACTGGATAGGAACGCCCCTGAAGCTCTAGAACACGTGCGCCTTGATCGCGCCCGTGCTCACCGTGCGCAAGGACAGAGCTAGGTCACCGATGACGAACGTCGACCTCCACTGCACCGCTCGTCACCGCAGTACCACCCAACCACTCCCTAGCTCCCCTGCGGCCCCTAGGACATAGTGGCAACGCCTCGGAGGTCATCCCTGACGCACGCGATCCGTCGAACGCCGTTGGCATGCCGACTGCCATCGCCAGTTCAAGCTTGCTTAGCTTCTCTCCACGCGACCATTCTCCATCCTCTGACCCCTAACGCCATCCGTCAACGTATCCGCACTGCCCAGACAGCCAATGGCGAGCTCTCCCACCCTCTGGACCACGCGTGCACCACGACCACCGTGCGCCGAGTTTCGGCCTTATAAGCACACCGAGCCCTCGCATTCTCTCCACACTCCACCACTGCCTCTCCCTTGCTCCACACTCTCTCGTGCACCGCCAGGAGGGCGAGCACGTAGTCGTAGCCTTCGTTGCCTTGGTCGACCACGGCCAGGTGCTGCCGGAGACGAAGGTGGACGTCGACCACGGCCGTGTCGTGTCTCTCCCCTTTTCTCTTCTCTCTGGCTTGCACTCTCTTCTCCATCACCACCGCACTCACCCGTTCCTTTTTCCCCTCTATATCATGCACAGGAGCATCGCCAGGACCTCGGCGGAGTTGGGACGTGCCCGTGGAAGGAGCTCATCGCCGACGCTCGGGTCGTCCCCGTCAAGCTCAACTCACCCCACGAACCTCCCCAAGCTCTCCGCCGTCGAACGCCATCTTCTCCGCCGTCGCTAACCACTCCAGGTGCCTCCCCGTCCACCCTCGCCGTCGCTGGCATGGCGGCGCCGCCCATCTGTGGTCGTCGCCGTTCGTGGCCAACGTGGGTCGTTGGATCCTAGATCCAGGGCACCGTACCGCTTCGTTTAGATGTGACGCTGACAGGCGGACCCCACTGTCAGTGTTTTAAACATTTTTACGCGCGCGAGATATTTCTGTTGAGTCACTGACAAGTGGACCCCACCCGTCAGGATCCTCAACATTATCCAGAACAGAGAAATTTTCTAATTTGAATTTACTGGAAAGGTCAGTACTGAACAAAACTTTGAAATTCAATATCTCAAGATTCATAAGTCCAAATAAATCAAATCAAAATGTTATAGAAAGCTTATGAAATTGTTTAACCAACCCAAGTGGTTTCATCTTGTTTAGATTAATAATTTATGTGTAGTATGAAAAGGGCCATAGAAGGTTTAAAACCTAAACTTGTTTGTTTCTGAAAATCTATTAATCCAAATAATGCCAATCCAATTTTGTTAGCTTAGTACTGTGATCACTTAGCTTCCCTAATTTTTATAGAATTAATTAAGCAATATTCATTGTTTAGCATTGGATTAAAATTAGCAAACCCTTCTGCACTAAAACAATTATAGAATATTATTGATTAACCCAAATGAGTTAGGACCAATTTTGTTAGATCACATTTAATCATTGTTAGTTACCCCTAAAAGGATTTAATTTTAGGATCAACAGAACTTAAGTTGTAGCTAAAACTTGATTAATAAGTTTCTGGAATAAAACCTATGTGTAGGAATTTTGGTAATTCAAAATGAATCCAATCCAATTGGGTTGTCTTCTACACATCAGTAGCTTTGTGTAGAATTTTAGTTTGTATTTTTGTGACCAACAGAACTTGAGTTATGCAATTAAACATTTACAACTAGTTTCTGCCATGTTTAAGACATAATTAAATAATGACCAAATCAATTAAGTTGAACTCAAATTGGTTTGCCTTATGTGTGCAGTAGCTACTTGTTGAATTTAAGGTGTAATGTTGTGATATTTGATGGAGTAGTATAGTGATTGTTTGTCTTGCTTGTTTGACGTTTAGACGAGTTCGTTGCCGGAACTTGCGAGGAGGGGGATTACTTTGATCAACAAGAGCAAGACTCCGAGAACTTTGCTGAGCAAGGCAAGCTACTCCTGAGCTTGCACCCCCAAATATATATACATCTACTTTGTTAACATGATTTACTCTTAAGGCAATAATTTTGAAAACCTTTTTACCAATACATGAAAAACTATTTTGCCACCCTATGTAGAAGTATAAGTTAGTTATTTAAAACTATAGGATGGGAAAAATATTGTTTATTCAAAACTCCTTTGAAAATACTTGATGGATGTGGAATGCCGAGATGTCGGTGTTGAAGTGGAGAAAAGGAGAATGGTTGTTTTGATAAAATGCACATTGTGTCTTTGTACTTACGTCGACCAGCCGATACCCTGTGCGACCACATTTACCCACATATGGGAAAGGGCGTAGTCATGTAGTTTGCTCATATTAGTGTGGGATACCTCATCGACGGAGATGACTCCGTTATGCATGAGGGGATGGTTCGGTGACCTACCCCCTGACCCGGGTCCTCACACGTTGGTGTGGAGGATAGAAGGTCGTCCCCTGTACTCCGCCGGGCAAAACTATGAGTCATCACACTCAGATTCCGAAGGGCTGGACTGAGTGTTGATGGAAAGTGTCATATAGGCAGGATCCTGTACTAGCATGAGAAAATGAGAGGTTATGGTCGGTGACTCAACTCGCATACACCTTGTATGGCGAAACGTGGCAGACACGATGAGTTATCGGATGGATGTGGGAAAAGCGTGCTACCTCTACAGAGTGTAAAACTATTCGAATAGCCGAGTCCTCGGATATGGACAGTTGGAAGGCCCTACTCTGACCTATGTGCAAGTTTTTGAAAAGATTTAAATTTTGAAAAGAAAATGAAGTGGAGAATGTTTTATACAACCATACCAAAGGATCGGTATGAGGTTGTTGGAAGCAAATTGACTATGAAGGGCTATGGTCAGAAAAATGAGGAGTTTGAAGAACCAAATAAGATGGTGGTTGTTGGAAGCCCTTTTTCAATAAAGATATAGAGATGTCTTCAATAAATAAAAGACTTATTAAATAAAAGTAAAACCACTGCATGTTCATGTTGGGGTAGTTTGCGAGTACAATTCCAATTGTACTCATATTGGTTTCGTCCCTGGCTATTGTCTTAGCCAGATTTTGAGGAGCACTACGCCGAAGAGGAGTATGGCGACTTCTACGCGAACTAGGGATCTCCATAAGTCAGCTGCCTGTCGGGTCGTCGTTAGGATGTGTTGATCCACTATGCCGTAGCTTCCGCTGAATAATTTGGTTTGGCCCTTGAAGGCACCTATGTAAGACTTGGTCTATATGGCCGTTTATGTAAGACTCTAATTCGGTATTGTAATGGATGTAAACTTTGGTATTCAGTTCGGATTATGTGCAACGACATACTGATCATGGGATCGTTGTGTTAAGCATAATCGGGTATTTCGGACAGCTAGTCTGGGGTCCCCACACAGATGCCAGGAAACGAGTAAGGGGCTGAACACGCAGTCAAACAACCCTCAACTACCTCGGCGACGGTGCTCGTCGAGCTCGGTGAGGGACATCACGGCAGAGAGTGAACACGAGCCGCTACCCAGGTTCAGGCCCACCGCAAGGTGTAAAGACCCTACTTCCTGCTTTGTTGTATTGCACTGCTTGTGGAGGTTACAGTACAATGTTGTGGCCGAATCTCAAGGTTTGCTAAGGAGGAACTATGGTGGAAGATCTGTTCTCCTTCGCTCTGTGTGGAGATGAGCTTCAGCTAGCCAGTGGTGAATGGCTCGATTGAATGGGGATCCCCTTCCTTGGTCGTACACTGGCTCCTTTTATACCTGCCTCGGTCCTCTTCCCCGAAAGCACAAGGCGGGAAGGGATACCACATGGCGGCGAAGGTGGAGCACAGTGCACGGCGTCGGGGTTGTCCATGGACGCGGTCCATGGCAGAGAGCAGCGTCACCAAGGCTGGAAAAGCCACCATCCATCCAGGACGATAAGCTGGCGCTGCAGAGGTCCGTGGGGTGCCCCACGGTGACGTCGACTTGGAGCGTAGTGGCCAACTGTCCCCTTATCACCAAAATGGCAATACTGGGGTCCGCTTTGCTTGCCACAGCTTTGTTGACCACCTTTAATCACCAAAGAGGAAACTGCGGCGTCGTTGTCACCGCGGCAGGCGCGCGCGTCACTCTGCGGCGGGCGCAGAGGCCATGTGCGCTCTGCAGCGGGCGCAGAGCTTGCTTTCACTAGAAGGAACCCCGCGAGGGCTAGGTGCCTCACCGAGGCTCTGAAGTACTTGACGTCTCGCGAGGGAGGCCTCGCGAGGGAGGCGCAGACGTGCGCCAGGACTTAGCGATATTCCAGACAGGAGAGGCCCTCCCGAGGGAAAGATCCCTCACGAGGCTCACCAGGCCGACGCCTGGTCCTTAGCAGAAATGCTCGGTAAAGTGTTGAGGGTTGTGGAAGGCCGGCCCATGGTACCCCGGTTTCCACTGGGCCGACAGTAGCCCCCGGGCCCACGATGGGCACGCTGGAGTTTAGTGAACGCAGGCGAAGCGTCGTGGGCCCAAAGATGCCTACCTGGCCCGAGACACGTGGAGAACTGCGGCTACCCACGAAGCCATGATCTCCTCGGCAGTAACGGGCGTAGTGGCGGGGCCCACCACGTCCTGGTAACGGCTCGATGAGCCGATAAAAGCCTGAGAGCTCGGCGCAGACGGCCGTTGCTTCATTCATCCCCTTTCGCCTCCTTCTTCGCAGAGCAAAATCTCCAAGCTTCTCCTTTCGCAATCAAACCGTGATGACGCCCAAGAAGGCCGCCGACTCCAGGAAGGACAAGGCGGTGGTGCAGGCGAGCGAGCCTGCCGCAAGATGGCGACCTCAAGCCGGCTTTGGTCGGGTACCGCATCGGCACGGAGGCGCAGCTGGATAAGGTACGCCATATGGCGGCCTCCGCGAGCAACGAGCACGGCGCCACGGTGCTCAATCCGGCGAGTGCCCTCGGCACCCTCGGCGCCAGCTTCTATCCCATCTTCCTGCACACCCTCTTCACCGGGCTCGTGCCTCCCTTCTCCGACTTCTTCCTGGCGGTTCTGGAGCACTACCAGATCCAGATTCTCCATCTTCACCCAACTCCATTCTCATCCTCTCCATCTTCGCCTACCTCTGCGAGGCATACTTTGGGATTAAGCCCTCGGTGGCCCTCTTCCGCAGCTTCTACGCGCTCCGGTTCACGGCGAGCAACGAGCGGATGGGGTGCATCTCCTTTCGCATCACCGACGGCATGGGAGGCGTCTACATCCCCATTGCGTGGGCCGGTGAGAATCCGGTGACCAATGTGTCGAAGAAGGTGGAGGACTTCTGCAAGCGGTGGTTCCTCGTGGACGTCGGGAGCCAGAGTCCCTTCTTCGAGATGCCTGATGCGCCCCCGACGAAGAGGGCATGCTGGTCGAGCGCGACTCTCGAGGGCCCAACACTTGGCGGCGTGGTCCAGCGTCTGTCGGATCTTCGCGAGGCCGGCCTCACTGGGCAGATGGTAGCCAGGGACTTCGTGAGGCGCTGGATCGCTCCGCTCCAGAAGCATTCAGATCCGATGTGGCTGTACATAGGCCCGAAGGACAAGATGCGTCTGAGTCCTACAACCTTCCAGAAGGAGGAGTTGAACGTCATCATGGAGGTCCTCTTCACTTCTCCATCCATCCCCAAGCCAGCTGGCTCTGCAGAGCCGCTCCACAAGTTTGAGCTTGGACCTCGCGTTACATTCGTGGAGTCAATGCCTAAGTTCGACCATGGGGCCTGGTGCCTGAGGGGCAGGTTGGGCCCCGCGAGAACCCGGAGTCGGCGTCGCAGGCGGCGCCAGCCGATGGCGAGGGGGACGATGGAGACGCCCGCGGAGTCTGACGCAGGTGCAGCTGGCGCCTCAGGAGGTCCCAATTCCTCGGCGGGGAATTCGAGCTCCTCAAGGGACGCACCGCCCGAAGTTGAGATCCACGAGATCTCCTCAGGTAGCGGCGATCGGTACCACGTCGTCCCCTCTCGACGCAACGTGAGGGAGGAGGAGAGTGACGACGAGGAGGCCTCATCAGGCCACTGCGAGCCCGCTCCAAGGCGATCCACGACAGGAACGCCGGAGCTCAGGAGGAGGCGGAGGCCAGTGCTAAGGCGGGCCACGACGGGCCTGTCGAGGCTCAGAAGAGTGCGGAGCCCAGCGCTCCACCGGTGCGGCGGACGGCGAAAAGGTGGATTGACACCGTTGAGTAAGTCGTGTTTCGCTTCCTTTTGGATGTGTTCTTGAGTGACCCTCTCGAGGGATTTCTGACTGTTTTCTTGGCCAGGCCTCTGGTCGTGACGAAGCGGCGGAGACTCCGGAAGATCGGAGAGAGCTCCAGTGCTGCAGCGGCGTCTGCAGTGCCCACTGTTGGAGAGCCACACCATGAGGCTGCGGCTTCCCCTCCTCCTGCGGATGGACGCCGCGAGGAGGGCGAAACGGAGGCGACAGCGCCGCCGCCTGCGCGGCCCGCCACTTCCCCTGCGCGGCAGGAGAAGGCGGCGGATGAGACGGCGGAGGAGGCCACGACGTCTACGCCGAAAAAGACGGCAGAAGAGGCGGCGGCGAAGGCCGCAACGTCGGCGGAGGAGCGCGTCGACGCTGAGACGGAGGGGACCGCTGCGTAGCCGCCTCCACCAAACGTGGGCCCTGAGGCGACATCGACAGCCCCCGAGGCCGTGGCGGGAGCGGCTATGGCGGAACATGCCAATCCTGCCCCTGGCGAGCAGCCAGACGTGCTCCAGGGGCAGAAGGACATCGAGGCCCCTGTCGGGGACACCGCGAGCCCCCGATAGGCCCCTGGCGGAACAAGGAGAAAGCTCTCACCAAAGCCCCCAGGCGCGACTTGAATCCGCCCCAAGCCCGCAGCGCTGTGCTTCAGGGCCTTCGGCGAGCATCGAGACCTCCGGGCCCCTGGCGACGCGTGGGCCCTGGTTCTTCGTGGCCGGCGCGAGGGCGCAGTTTGCCGCGACGCCGCTTTTCGCTTGGCGAGGGAGGCGCTTGACGAGCTCGAGGCCCAACACACCAAGGAGGAGCTTGTCGTGGCGGAGGAACGCGCTGACCTTGCGCGGGCTTGGACTCACCTTCACGAGACTGTGGAGCGCTTCCGTCGGAGGACGAGGCAGCCCAGGCGCGGTGCGAGGAAGCGCAGCGCTTCGCTGATGAAGTCTGTGCCAGCATTGTCCGCGAGGTTGAAGAGACCCTCGCGGAGCTGAGTACCAAGCGCGAGGCCCTCGAGGCGGAGACTGCCGCCAAGCACCAGGAGTTCGTGGCCCGCGAGGCAGCGACCACCGTCAAGCAGCAGGAGCTTGTGGCCCGCGAGGAGAAAAATCGTCGCGGACTCAGAGGCCGTAAGGCAAAGCTTGGAGAGGTTCCGCTAGGAACTGGGCGTCCGCGATCAGCTGCTGGGGCAACGCGGGAAGACCTTTCTCTCCGCGAGGCTGAAGTGCGCAAGCGCGAGGAGCAGGTAGAACAGGTCGAGAGGGACCAATCTACACGGCTGGAGAGCCTGGAGGCCCGCGAGAGCCAGGTGGCTCAGGATGAGGCCAAATTCAAGGACCGCCTCGTGAAGGCCAACGACAAACTCCACGTGAAGGAGGAGAAGATGGCGGAGGAGTCTGCGACCAAGGAGAAGCTCTTCCGTGACAACTGATCTAGGGAGTTCGCGAAGAAGGCTCGAGTTCAGGAGGAGCGCATCATGAAGAAACGCGACGAGCTCAACGCCCGCATCAAGGAGCTCGAGAAGGAGAAGGGGCGGTTGGCTTCCCGTCTCCAGAGTGCCAAGAACGCCTAGGCCCGTGCGGAGCAGGATCTCGCTTCCCTGGAGGAGGACCTGAACGAGGTCCATGCGCAGGTGGCGTCCGTTGTGCAGCTTGTCCAGGAGGCTCGGGACGACGCGCAAACATCGCGGCTCTTGGTGCGCCAGCGGGAGCGCATGTTCCGCTCCTTGGTTGCCCGCGCGCGGGCAGTTGCGGAGCGCTTGGGGGCCGAGGTCTCCAGGCTCTCCGTTGTGGAGAACGCTGACGCCGCCACGTACCTCGGCTTCTTCGATCAGCTCTTCACCAAGCTTGAAGGAGTCGTGACAAGCCTCGATGACCTTGTCGACACGGAGAGCCGCGAGCTTCTTGGCGTCGCGGTTGGTCGTATCTTCTCCAACCTTGCGCATCTCCAGCCTGGCTTCGACTTCGCGACTGTGACGGAGCCCATGGAGCAGTGCCGTGCCGCGAAGATGAACCCTCGGTGTGGGAGGAGGTGGAGAAGTTCGTCCAGCGCTTCAAGAGGGTTGAGGTCGAGGAGGACCCGACCCAGGAAGGCGACGGCAAGGAGGGCGCTGAGGAGGAGATGACGAAGCTGTCGACGGCGAGGACAACGATAGCCCTGCTGCTTGAGCTGCTCCTGTGGCAAGACGTGCTCGGGGCACAACTTATCTTAGGATTTGCTATCCTTGTTTGTAATGGCTTGCAAGAAACGCTTTTATTGTACACAAGTGTGAGCGCCCCTCGGGAGGCCTTTTATCTCTTCCTCATGTCTTTTCGCTCTACGTCATTAGGACTTTGCTTTCAGCGCAATAGCACCGCCGCTTCGGTATGCCGGAGTCAGGGCTCGACAAGGCCGGGGGTGCTAAAGGCTTAGAGAGGTAAGGGCTCTCGAGGCACGATGCTCAGGAGCCCCCCTTTGACGTGCAAGCAGCCCATGAGGCGTAAGAGGGAAAAGAGAGCTCGAGAGGCGAAAAACCAGCGATAGTGAAAACTCATGAGGCGTAAGTTCTGGACTTAGCTTTGCGAGACGTTTATCTCATAGAGAGCGTCGTGTTCCCTGGTGAGGCGTTTTCCCTCTCGAGGTTGCCTGAGGCTGGTTTGGAGTTTTCGCAACCCTGTAGGGCGTCTTGTTCCCTGCGTTGGACAGAGAGGCATACCCACAAGCAATGCACGGTTGTACAACTCATGCGCGCTCATAGGTTTCCTCATGTGTATCTCGCGAGGAGCGTAAGCACCAAGATCCTTGGTGAGGTGACGTGCATGGGAGCAGGCCCATGAGTCAGAGCTCTTTGGTTAGATAACGAGCGTGGGCGGAGAACCACGAGTTAAAGCTCGGATCCTTTGGGTTTTGCGATGCTGTTGGGATGTTCCCGAGGCACAGGCACCGTGCTCAGCTCCCGCTCGCGAGGTGCGCATGGGGAAAAATGTGAGCGCGAATGAACGTAAGAAAAACAACTCACCACAGCTATATTACATAACGGCGCTGAGGCGCATAGGTTCATGCTAAACGGAAATTGTTCATTACACTTGGCGTGGCCAAGATAAAGTCCGTCATGTCTGGGCATGGGGTTCCACACGGAGTGGCTGAGGCTTCTCGTGGCCCGTGGCGACGCGTTGTAGAGAGAGCTCAGTGGAGGTGACCCTCGTGGAGGGAGAAGCTTTTGTGAAGCTGGGAGGTGAAGATGCATGCTTCCCTCTTGAACAAAAAATGTCTGCCGCGACGTGATCACGGGTAGAACTTGCGTAGGTGCTCGACGTTCCACGGTTTTTGACCGGGATGCCGTCTGTCGGAGAATGACTCCCACGAAACAGGGATAGTCAAGCTCACGAAGAGAGTTCGTGTAAGGGGCTGAACACGTTGGTCAAACAACCCTCAACCTGCACGGCGACGGTGCTCGTCGAGCAAGCGGAGGGACATCACGACAGAGATGAACACCAGCCCGTACCCAGGTTCACGGCCCTCGTGTGGAGGTAATACCGCTACTCCTGCTTGTCTGTATTGCACTGCTTGTAGAGGTTACAGTACAATGAGCTTGCCGAGGCTCTCTTTTGGCAATGGTGTATACAAGGAAGGGAAGCAAGGTCTTCTTCTTCCTTGCGCGTAAGTGGCGATGCTGGAATGAGAATGCGATCCTTGCTACGGTGCACCTTGCCCTCCTTTTATAGGCGCCCCGTGCTCCCTCCTTGCACTGTGGTAGGGCTGTCACGTGGCGCAGAAGGTGGAGCGCGGTGCATCGCAGCCCGGATGTCCATGGACGCGGTCCATGAGCGTAAAGCTGACTCCTGTAGCAGAGTACCCACCGTCCATGCAGGACGGCCAGCTGGGGCCGCAGAGGAACGTGGGGGTGCCCACGGTGACGTTGGCCTTGGAGCGTAGCGCCGGCCGGTCCCCTTATCACCAAAGAGGAAATCCTTGTAGTCCGGAGCGGGTGGCACAGCTTTATTGACCCCTTTAATCACCAAAATGGCAACTGCGGCGTCGTCGTCACCGCGCGCAGGGCGCGCGTCACTCTGCGGCCGCTGCAGAGCCCATGTGCGCTCTGCAGAGGTTGCTTTGCAGCGAAGCGATCTCCACGAGGGCTTGGATGCCCTGTAGAGAATTCGGCGTTGACCTCTCCCCAGGGGAGATTTCCTTAAGAGGGGGCAGCAGTGGATATGGCCTCCGCAGGCCTCTGCTGCCTCAAATCCCTCGCGAGGCAATTCGCCTCACGAGGCTCTCCAAGCCGTAGGCTTGGTCCTTAGCAAAATTCGCCATCAAGTGTCGAGGGCCGTATAGGACAGGCCCAGCACACCCTGGATTTCACTGGGCCGACAGTAGCCCCCGGGCCCATGATGGGCACGATGTAGTCCAATGGACGCAGGCGAATCGTCATGGGCCCAAAGTGTCCGGCCGGCCTGAGACACGTGCAGGGCAGTTACGCCGCGACGACACGTTCTCCTCGGAGATGATGGGCGTAGTGGGGGGTCCCACCACGTCTCGGTAACTGCTCTGAGGGGAATAAAGCCTGCAGCGCCGGTTCAGGCAGCAGTTACTGCATCATTTGCGCGCCCGTCTCCTTGCTCTTGACGCCTGCGCTCCTGTGTCTCCGACGCTCCTCCTCCTTCACCGAGCTCCGCCGCCCTTCTCTCTTCGACCATGGGTCCCAAGAAGGGCAAGGCGGCAATGGCGAATGTACCGGCCGAGGCGCAGCAGGAGGACGAGCTCGCGCCGGCGCTGGTGGGGACTCGCATCCACACTGCTGAGGCGCTGGACAAGATCCGGCTGATGGCCGCAGGCAAGAACAACGAGCACGGCGCCACCGTTCTCAAGGCGGCGCGATTCGGCAAGCTCGCGGCGGGGCTATATCCCATCTTCTTCCCGACCATTTTCGCTGGTTTGGTGCCGCCGTTTTCTCCTTTCCTGGAGGAGGTCCTGGCCTTCTATCAGATCCAACTCCTGCATCTGCACCCCAACTCCATCTTGATCCTCGCCATCTTCGCATATCTTTGCGAGGCGTATTTGGGGGTGATGCCTTCCGTGGCCTTCTTCCGGAGCTTCTATGCGCTCCGCTCCACGGCGCCTGGCGAGCGGTCTGGTTGTGTGTCCTTCCGCATCGCGGATGGGATGGGAGGTATCTACATCCCCATGTCCTGGGACGGCGACAAACCCGTCACACGGGTGACGAAGAAGGTGGACGATTTCCGCCAGCGGTGGTTCCTCGTGGACGCCAAGAC
The DNA here is from genome assembly GCA_947311845.1 of Poa pratensis. Classification (NCBI taxonomy): domain Eukaryota; kingdom Viridiplantae; phylum Streptophyta; class Magnoliopsida; order Poales; family Poaceae; genus Poa; species Poa pratensis. The sequence goes on along the minus strand of CAMZMU010000037.1, from coordinate 41,059,974 downwards.
GCAGAATTCCTTCTTCGACGTCCCTGAGGCGCCGCCCTGAAGAACTCGAATTGGTCGAGTGCGACCCTTCAGAGCCCGAAGATTGCGGACTTGGTCGCACGCATGAAGCTCGTCCGCGACGCTGGCCTCACGGGCAGATGGTTGCTGAAGACTTCGTGAGGCGCCGTATCGCCCCTCTCCAGAAGCACACAAAGCCGATGTGGATGTATTCAGGCCCGGCGGACGCAATGCGGCTGCACTGCAGCTCCCACCTTCCTGAAGTCGTAGCTTCCATAATGGGCATCCTCTTCACCGCCCCGGAGGTTCCTGTGCCGCGCAGTGAGCTCGCGAAGCCACTCCATCAGATTACCCCGAAGAAGCGCCTCGCGATCCTGGAGCTGATGCCGGAGTTCACCCCTCAGGGCCTGGCTGGGGAGGAGAAGAAGGAGGACGCGGCGCCCGTGGTGGAAGAGGACTGGGCCTCGGAGTCACCCGCCGCATCTGACGAGGATCTGGGCGCCACCTGTGGAGGGGCGAATCCCTCGGCAGGGGAGGCGAGCTCTTCGAAACCTGCTCCTCCAGAGGGAGATGTTCTGGAAATTTCGTCCAGCGGGGACGAGGATTTCCTTGTGGCCCCTTCGCGCCAGGTCGCGGAGGGGGAGGAAGACAGTGATGAGGAGGCCGTAGCGGGACGCTGCGACCCCCTCCAAGGCTTTTCACGACAGGGCCGCCAAGAGCCCAGTGGGCACCCCTCTCAAAGGAAAGCTGAGGCTGCTCCTGAGGGGCCCGGCTCTGGAGCTGCTTCGTCGAGGTCGTGGCGGTCATCCACTACGATGTGGGTCGACTCACGCGCCAAGTCATCTGGGTAAGCGTTGGCCCCTGTCTTTGCATCTTTCGAGAGTTTTCTTGCTCTCCTATTGATGGCCTTCCTGTTTGTTTGTTAGGGATCTTGTGACGGCAAAACGCCGGAGGCTCCGCAAGGCTGCGGAGGTCCGGGGCCTGGCCTCGGCAACCGTCGAGGAGCCTGTGGAGCCCTCAGCTGAAGAGGTTGCTAATCCCGTAGTGACCGAGGCCTCGGAGCCGGTGGCGGAGGAGGCCACGAAGCCTGTGGCGGAGGAAGACGTAGGGCATGTGGTGGTTACGCCTCTGGCCGGAGCAGCTACTTCGTCTTCTACCGCGGAGGCGCGCCCCGAGGAGGAGGCGGTGGTGCGCACACCGACACCACCACGTCCCGTCACTCCACCAGAGCGGCAAGAGGAGGTCGCCGCGGAGGAAACGGGGGTGGCTCGCCGGCGAAAGGAGGCGCTGACGTTGAGATGGGGGAGAGGATTACTCCGCCGCCCCAAGGCACCGACGCCGCGATGGAGGAAAATGTCCCTCCGCCGCCCCCGCCTAACGCAGATGCTGAGGGGGCGGCGGCTTCTTCTGGGATCGCAGCGGGCTCGGCGGCGGCGGACCCCATGGTGGCTGGGCAATCTTCCCCTGCCCCTGAAGCTCGAGAGGAGGCGCCGGTTGAAAACGACGGTGCTGGAGCCCATGGCCCCAATGGCGGAGAGGGCTCGCACAGCCCCCAGGCCGAGGTTGACGCGGGCCCAAGTTGGAGGTTCCCACCCTCGAAACTAGTGCGCACGAGGGAGCCTCCATGTCTCGTGGGAGTTCCCGGGCTCTGGTCCTGGGTGGCACGAGCTGGAGCGGCGCTCGCCGCAGCTCTACCTTCCGCCTGGCGCGGGGTGCACTGGATGGGCTGGAGGCCCAACTCGCTCTCGAGGAGGCCGAGCTCGCCAGAGAGTACGACGAACTTGAGAGGGCGTGGACCCGCTTCTTCGAGGTCGTGGAGCAACGCCGCCATGACAACGAGGCCATGCAGGCGCAGCGAGAGGAGGCGCTGCGCTTCGCCAAGGAGGTCCGCGAGAGCGCGGTTCGCGAGGCTCAAGAGACCCTGGAGCCACTCCAGGCAGAGCGCCAGGCCGCTGCAGAAGATCGCGAGGCGGCCGCGGTGGAGCGCCAAACCGCTGCCTCAGAGCGGGCGACCTCGAGACCACGCTAGCCGCTCAGCGCCAAGAGCTTGCCGACCGCGAGGGGAAATTCGCCGCGGAGTCGGAGGCTACGCGGAAGTCTTTGGACCAACACCGCGTGTCCTTGGATGCCCGTGAGCAAGTACTGGCGGCGCGTGAAGCGGAGGTGCTCAAACGCGAAGAGCGGCAACTGCAGGCTGACAAGGAGTGTCCACGCAGCGCGCGGATCTGGAGGCGCGGGAGGGCAAACTGGCCGAGGCCATAGGCAAGCATGACGAGGAGGTGGCCAGCACAAAAAGCTTGTAGAGAAGTCCAAACGAAAGCTTGCCGCGAGGAAGGAAGAGGCTGAGAAGGATGCCGCCGCCAAGCAAGAAGAATATCGCTCCGCCGTCGCGAAGAATACCGGGAAGCTCAGGAAGCAGAAGGACCGCTTCAAGAAGAAACGCGCGGACGACAATGCCCGCATTGTTCAACTGGAGCACCAGAACGCCAACCTGAACTCCCGGGTGAGGCGCGCCAGGGACGGTCGTCGCCGCGCGGAAGAGGCTCGTGAACGTGCTGATCAAGACCTCGCCTCCCTGATGGCTGATATGAGGGAGCTGGCTGCGCAGGCGGCCCTGCTGTGGAGCGTGCTGCAGAGGATGAGCACAGCGTGCAGGCGGCGCGGTCCTGACGCAGCAGCGGGAGCGCGTGTTCAAGTCCTTGGTGACCCGGGGAAACTCTCGCGGGGCAGCTAGGAGTGGATGCTCCTGTTGTTCCCGTCAATGGGAACGCTGACGCCGCCACATACCTCGCCTACTTCGATCAGCTCTTCTCTGTGCTCGAGGGCCCTGTGGCGGAACTTGGCGAGTTGGTGATGAGGAGTGCCGCAAGCTCTTGACCGTGGCGATCGATCGCGTCTTCGCCAACCTCCAGCGCCTTCACCCCGGCTTCGACTTCGAGTCAGTGACCGAGCCCATCGAGGGAGATCCGGCCTGGGAGCTCTCCAACTTGGTTCGAGAAGAAGTCAACGATTACGTCGACCGCTTCAAGAGGGTTGAGGCGGAGCAGGCCGCTGAGGAGGATGAAGGCGCCGAAGAAGAGAAGGCTGAAGAGGACGGCGATGGTGAACCCTCTGCCTAGGCCACTCCTGCAACAAGATGCGCTTGGCGCAATTATCTTTGTTTTAAGACTTGTTTTAATTCACGCTGGCTTGTAAGATACTTTAATCGTATGCAAACATGTGTGTGTGCCCCTCGAAGGGTCCTTTGTCCCTGTTCCATGTCTTTCTTCGCTCTACGTCGTCAGGACCCGTCTCTTTGCGCTATGACACCGCCGCTACGGTATGCCGGAGCGTGACTCGGCAAGGCCGGGGGGTGTTTAAGGCTTGGAGAGGTAAGGGCTCTCGAGTCGCGGTGCTCGAGGGCTCCCCTTTGACGCACAAGCAGTCCATGGAGTGTGAGAGAGAAAAAACCGCTCGAGGGGCGACAGGTGCCCGTGAGAGGGAGAAAACACTTCTGAGGAGCGCAAGCGCTAGACTTAGCTTGGTGAGACTTTGGCCTCGTAGAGGGCGTTGGCTTCCCTGATGGTGCGCTCCCTTCTAGGGGTCGGAGCGTGACTTCTCGACCTTGGGGAGGACTTCTTGTTCCCTGTATTGGTTAGAGAGGCAGACCCAAAGCGGCACATGGTAGTAAACACCCATGCGCGCTTATAGGCTTCCTCATGGGTATCTCGCGAGGAGAGTAAGTACCAAGGTCCTTTGGTGAGGTGGCGTGTTTTGGGAGCAAGCCCATGGGCCAGAGCTCTTTGGGGAGGTAACAGGCGTGAGAGCGTGCTCACGTGCTAGAGCTCGGATCCTTTGGATTTTGCGGTGCTGTTGGGGTGCTCTTGAGGCACAGTCACCGTACTCAGCCCCCGCTCGCGAGGTGCGCATGGGGAAGAATATAGCGCGAAATGAACTAAGATGATGAAAAGTAAAACTCACCACCAAAATATTACATAGCGGCGCCTCAGCGCAATGTTTCATCGAGAAACGAATTGGTTCATTACACTTGGTGTGACCAAGATAAAGTTTTCCATGTCGAGGCATGGGGACCACATTCAGTGGCTGAGACTCTTCACGGCCTGCGGCGGCACGTAATCAGGAGAGCTCAGAGGGGCTGGCCCTCGGGAGGAGAAGCTTTTGTGAAGCTTGGAGGTGAAGTTGTGTGCTTCCCTCTAGAGACAAAAAATGTCTGGCGTGACTATGATCACGGGTAGAACTTGCGTAGATGCGCGATGTTCCATGGATTTTGACCGGAATGCCGTCCTCCGTTTCGAGGCGTACCGCGCCAGGCCTGGCGATGTGGAGACCCTGTAGGGGCCTTCCCACATTGGCGAGAGCTTGTGGAGACCTTCCCTGGAGAGGATTCTCCTGAGGACGAGGTCGCCTGTCTCGAGAGTGCGCGGACGTATGTGGCGGCTGTGGTAGCGTCGCAGGTCTTGCTGGTACTTGGCTGCCCTGAGGGCGGCACGGCGGCGCAACCCGTCAAGGAGTAGCAGGTCGTCGCTGTGGAGGTCTGCTTGATCGTCCTCGTTGAAGGCAAGGACCCGTGCGGATCCATGCTTGATCTCTGTGGGGAGGACTGCTTCAGCTCCATACACGAGAGCAAATGGCGTCTCACCAGTGGGCTTCGTGGGGTTCGTGCGGATGGACCAGAGCACGGACGGGAGTTCGTCTATCCAGCCCTTGCCGTACCCTTCAGGCGATTGAAGCTCTTGTCTTGAGGCCCTTGAGGACCTCAGCATTTGCTCGCTCGGCTTGGCCGTTGCTCTGTGGGTGAGCCACCGAGGCGAAGCAGAGCTTGGTGCCGAGGCTCTCGCAGTAGGCCCTGAAGATGCCGCTGGTGAATTGTGAGCCATTGTCGGTGATGATGCGATTAGGCACACCAAAGCGGCAGACCAGGCCTCTGATGAATTTTACTGCCGCCCTGGCCGGTATGCTGCGCACTGCTTCAACCTCTGCCCACTTGGTGAACTTGTCGACTGCCACGAAGAGGAAGCGGTAGCCCCCTTGTGATCTCGGGAAGGGTCCCAGAATGTCAAGGCCCCAGACCGCGAAAGGCCACGAGAGCGGGATGGTTTGGAGTCCCAGTGCAGGCTGATGAACTTGCTTGGCGTGGAACTGGCACGCATCGCAAGATGGACGATGGTGGTGGCATCTTGAAGCACTTGGGGCCAGTAGAAACCGCTCCTGAAGACCTTGCCTGCCAGGGTGCGTGCAGAGGAATGGTGGCCACACTCTCCACTGTGAATGTCTCTGATCAGCATGCGGCCTTCCTCGGGGGGGACGCACTTGAGTGCAATTCCATTTGGGCGCTTGCGGTACAGGTCTCCCTCGAGGATGTAGTATGACTTGGCTTGTCGAGCCACTCGTCTGCCTCCGCGTCTTCTTCAGGAAGGACTCCCTTCAGCAGGTAGTCTTTGAGTTCGTCAACCCAGCCTGTCTCTTGGTGCACCATAGCCAGCAGCAGACGCTCCCCTGAGGATGGACCGCAGTTGGGTGCCCCACCTATAGGAGGTGGTGGGAGTACTTCGTCTGTGCTTGCGGCTGCTGCTTCTTGTGGCTGCTTTATGGACGCCTTGGAGAGTCTCTCTTCAAACACGCCGGCCGACTGGGCCTGCCTTCGTGATGCTCGCTTGGCGATGTCATCTGCCTCTTGGTTCTCCTTTCGCGGGATGTGCATGAGCTCCATGCCCCTGAAGTGCTTCTCGAGCTTGCGGACCTCTTCAAGGTAGGCGGCCATGTGGTCGTCTTAGGCGTGTAGCTCTTGTTGGAGAAGTTAACCAGGAGCTGGGAATCACCCTTTATGAGTAAGTGCTTGACGCCAAGGGCGATTGCGGCTCTGAGCCCGGCGAGGAGGCCCTCGTACTCGGCGATGTTGTTGGAGATCTTGTCTATTGTGAAGCACAGCTGGATGGCGTAGTAGAGCTTGTCACCTTTTGGTGAGGTTAAGACAACGCCAGCCCCACCATTGCGGCAGGCGAAAGCTCCATCGAAGTGCATGGTCCAGTGACTTGGCATTGTATCTCCCGATGACGCGGTTTCTTCTTCGCGAGGCTCTTCAGGTTGGGTCTGTCCACTCGGCGACGAAATCCGCCAGCGCTCTCCCTTTTATGACTCTTGTGGTGTCGAAGCGCAAGTTGAATGGCTGCAGCTCAATGTTCCACCCTGCGACGCGGTCAGTAGCGTTGGGGTTGCGCAGGATCTGCTCCAGGGGGAAGGACGTGACCACCGTGATGGGGTGACCCTGGAAGTAGTGGCGCAGCTTCCTGGAGGCGATGAGTAGCGCGAGGAGGAGCTTCTGCTGCACTGGGTACCGCTCGCGAGCATCTCGCAGTACAGTACTGACGAAGTAGACTGGATGCTCGACGAGGGTCGTTGATGGTGCAGCAGCGTCGGCTCCCTCGAGAGGCTCCTCAGGAGTTTTGGCGAGGTTTGCCTGTGGAGGAGCCTCGGCAGGGTGCTCGTGGAGGGCTCGACTTGAGGCTGTGGGCCTGGCGCTGGGTCTGGAGAGACTGTTCCTCGTCGGGAGGTTCTGGACTTGGTGTGGCAGTGCTTTTCTTGGGGAGAACTGGCTCTTCTCTTTCCACCACCAGGACGGCGCTAGCAGTTTGTGGAGTGGCTGCTAGGTACAGCTTCAGATGCTCGCCTGCCCTGGGGGCTACCATGACTGGTGAGCTAGCCAAGTATTTCTTCAAGTCCTTAAATGCTTCGTCAGCCTCTGGAGTCCACTTGAAGGTGCCGGATTTCTTCATGATCTTGAAAAATGGCAAGGCTCTCTCGCCGAACTTGGAGATGAAGCGGCCTAAGCTGGCCATGCATCCTGCTAGGCGCTGCATGTCCTTGAGGCGGCGAGGTGGCTGCATGTCTTCTATAGCCTTGATCTTGTCAGGGTTGGCTTCTATGCCGCGGTGGGACACGAGGAACCCGAGGAGCTTGCCTGAAGGCACCCCGAAGACGCACTTGGCGGGGTTTAACTTGATGTTCACCTTGCGCAGGCTGGCGAAGGTTTCCTCGAGATCCTTCAAGAGAGTGTCTCCCTCGCGAGACTTGACCACGATGTCGTCGACATAAGCTTCTGCATTTCTTCCCATCTGAGCCCCCAAGGCGATCCTCATGAGCCTCTGGAAGGTGGCGCCGGCGTTTTTTAGGCCAAAGGGCATGCAAGTGTAGCAATACACACCACAAGGGGTGAGAAATGCTGTTTTCTCCTCGTCTTCCTTGGCCATTTTGATCTGGTGGTAGCCTGAGAAGGCATCCAGGAAACAGAGGAGATCACAGCCGGCGGTGGAGTCCACAATCTGGTCTATCCTTGGCATGGGGTAAGGATCCTTGGGGCAGCCTTGTTCACGTCTGTGTAGTCGATGCAGAGCCGGCCTCCTCCATTGGGTTTTGGGACAACCACACCGTTGGAGAGCCAAGTGGGGTGGGCAACTTCTCGAATGATGTCTGCTGCTTTCAGCTTCTCTACTTCTTTGATGATGAACGCTTGCTTCTCGGGGGCTTGTTTCCGCGCTTTTTGCTTTACAGGGCGTGCGTCTGGACACACGGCTAAGTGGTGCTCGATCACCTCCCTTGGTACACCGGACATTTCTGACGGAGTCCATGCGAACATGTCAGAATTTGCCCGAAGGAAGGCGACGAGCGCGCTTTCCTATTTGGGAGGCAAGCCAGCGCCTATGGTGACGCTAGCCCCCGAGCCTTCAGCCCCCGAGCCGCTGGTGCTCAGCGACACCTTCTTTGTAGATGCTTGCTCTTGAGTGAACAGTTGTTTCTTCTTCTTGGGCCTCTCGAGAGGCTCCATGTCCTCGTCAGCGGGGAATGCCATGGCAGCGGCCTTGTAGGCGATCTCGACGGCGCGCGTGGCGTCCTGTACGTGACCGCGTATGGTGATGGTGCCACCGCTGCCAGGGATCTTGACCATGTTGTAGGCATGGTGCGTGACGGCCATGAACTTCGCGAGGGCGGGGTAGCCGAGGATGGCGTTGTAGGGCAGGCCAATGTGCGCGACGTCGAAGTCAATTAGCTCGGTGCGGTAGTTCTCCTGCGTGCCAAAGTGACCGCGAGCCTCACTTGCCCCAGAGGCGAGATTGAGCCGCTGGTGACCCCGGTGAAGGGCCTGGAGGGCATGAGCCACTCGTAGGGCACTTGAAGCGTCTCGAAGGTCTCGACAGAGATGACGTTTAGGCCTGCACCCCCATCAATGAGCGTCTTGCCGACGGCGATGTTGTTGATGGTGGGGGTGCACACCAACGGGAGGGTGCCCACAGTCTTTGTAGACTTGGGGTGGTCTTTGGCGTCGAAGGCGATGGTGTACTGGGACCACTTGAGGGGGCGGGACGTCTCGACCCCGGGAAGCGCTGCGTTGAGCTCGCGAGCGAACTGCTTGAACTGGTTGTTCGACTTGGGCGCCTGGGATCCGCCGAGGATGCATGCCATGGCACCCTTGGGGGCCTGGTAGCCTCCAGGCTCTTCGTCGGGCAGATTGTTGTTTTTCTCGGCGGCATTCGCCTGAGTTCCCTGAGGCCTCTGGAAGTTGCCCTTGCGTCCACCTTTGCGGTAACCACGGCCTCTGCCGCGGCCACCGCTGCCCTCTTCTTGCTCACGCTTCTTGCTCAGTTGCTTGAGGTCATAGCAGTTCTCTGTCGCATGGCCGCGCCTGTTGTGGTAGATGCAGAACGGGCGGTTGTCCACCTCTTCTTGCCAGCCTCTGGAGAGTCCTCGCGAACATGCTTGGCGTCGGGTTCAGCTGCCAGGACTGCGGTAGGCTTGCGCTTGTCTCGTCACGCCTCTTCTGGGTCTTGGATCCCTCGACAGGGTCGTCTGTCGAGCCCACCTTGACGAAGAGGAGCCCTTCTTGCCTTGGCGCATTGTCTGCGATGTCGAAGAGCTTCACCACGGAGGAAGGGTATCATGGATGCCGAGCTTCTCGAGCATCCTGTGGTTGGTGACGCCCTCTCTGAAGGCCGCAATGACGTGCGAGTCCGGGATGTTCGGGATCTTGTTGCGGACTTGGCTGAAGCGCTGGATGTACCTGCGGAGGGTCTCGCCAGGCTTCTGGCGCACAGCTCGCAGGTCGTTGTAGGTGAGGGCGCGCTCGTACGTGCCCTTGAAGTTCGCAACGAACTGCTGGCAGAGCTCCTCCCACGAGTCAATGGAGTCCTCGGGAAGGTTCAGGAGCCACGACAAGGCGGAATCCTTGAGAGCGTGGGAGAACCAGTTGGCCATGACCTTGTCGTCTCCCCCCGCAGCTTGGATGGAGGTGGTGTAGAGCTGCAAGAACTCGATGGGGTTGTTCGTGCCGTCGTAGCCCTTGGGTAGGTCAGGCCTGAACTTCTGTGGCCAGACGACGCGCCGCAGGTTGCGGGTGAAGGCCGCGCAACCTGTGGCGTACGAGGCGATGCCCCCTGAAGAGCACGGCGGTTCTGTCGCCCTGCCTGGCCGATCTCCTCCACGATGCGCTTCTGGAGGTCCTTCTGGCGCTCCATTTCCACCCGCGCGTCTGGGGGTGTCCGCTGCACGATTTGACAATCGCGCGGCGACGACGCGTGGGATGCGGCCTTGTGCGCCGCGGCGGAGGCGGACCTGGCGGAGGCGGCGGCGGAGGTGCGCCATGCGCGGTGGTTCCAGCGCGTCCGGAGTTGTGGTGCACCAGAGAGCGCGACGCCGCAGGAGCAGCGCGCGGTGCCGCCGCAATGTCGACGAGGTGCTGAAGGCGGCCGAGCCAGTTGTCGTGCGCCTCAGCTGTGGGACGGTAGCGGAAGAGTTCCGCGGCCATGAGCAGCGCGGTGTTTGGGCTGGGCGCTGGACGCCCAAGAGTGGAGGCGCTGTGGCGCTGGGACGGGTGCGAGGACTCTGCGTCCTCGCCGTGCCCGTGGTCGACGTCGTCGTCGAAGCGGTCGTCGTGGTTGCCGTCGTCGTCCTCGGGGTGCTCCACCCGCGGTTCAGCGGTGTTGCGCCCCGTGGCACGGCTGGCGCGGGGACGGCCGCGAGGGTTGGTGGTGTTGGCAGCGGGCTCGGTGGTTGCCCTGCCTGACGCCCGCCGGGTGGCGCGAGCTGCGCGAGTGTCCGCCATGGCGCAGAGGTCGATGAAGGTTGAAGACGCGCCTCAGCCCCCTACCTGGCGCGCCAATTGTCGGAGAATGACTCCCACGAAACAGGGATAGTCAAGCTCACGAAGAGAGTTCGTGTAAGGGGCTGAACACGTTGGTCAAACAACCCTCAACCTGCACGGCGACGGTGCTCGTCGAGCAAGCGGAGGGACATCACGACAGAGATGAACACCAGCCCGTACCCAGGTTCACGGCCCTCGTGTGGAGGTAATACCGCTACTCCTGCTTGTCTGTATTGCACTGCTTGTAGAGGTTACAGTACAATGAGCTTGCCGAGGCTCTCTTTTGGCAATGGTGTATACAAGGAAGGGAAGCAAGGGTCTTCTTCTTCCTTGCGCGTAAGTGGCGATGCTGGAATGAGAATGCGATCCTTGCTACGGTGCACCTTGCCCTCCTTTTATAGGCGCCCCGTGCTCCCTCCTTGCACTGTGGTAGGGCTGTCACGTGGCGCAGAAGGTGGAGCGCGGTGCATCGCAGCCCGGATGTCCATGGACGCGGTCCATGAGCGTAAAGCTGACTCCTGTAGCAGAGTACCCACCGTCCATGCAGGACGGCCAGCTGGGGCCGCAGAGGAACGTGGGGGTGCCCACGGTGACGTTGGCCTTGGAGCGTAGCGCCGGCCGGTCCCCTTATCACCAAAGAGGAAATCCTTGTAGTCCGGAGCGGGTGGCACAGCTTTATTGACCCCTTTAATCACCAAAATGGCAACTGCGGCGTCGTCGTCACCGCGCGCAGGGGCGCGCGTCACTCTGCGGCCGCTGCAGAGCCCATGTGCGCTCTGCAGAGGTTGCTTTGCAGCGAAGCGATCTCCACGAGGGCTTGGATGCCCTGTAGAGAATTCGGCGTTGACCTCTCCCCAGGGGAGATTTCCTTAAAGAGGGGGCAGCAGTGGATATGGCCTCCGCAGGCCTCTGCTGCCTCAAATCCCCTCGCGAGGCAATTCGCCTCACGAGGCTCTCCAAGCCGTAGGCTTGGTCCTTAGCAAAAATCGGCCATCAAGTGTCGAGGGCCGTATAGGACAGGCCCTGCACACCCTGGATTTCACTGGGCCGACACCGTCTTCCGTCTCGAGCCGTACCGCGCCGGGCCTGGCGATGTGCGCGACCCTATAGGGGCCTTCCCACATGGGCGAGAACTTGTGGAGGCCTTCCCTGGAGAGTATCCTCCTTAGGACGAGATCGCCTGTCTCGAGGGTGCGCGGGCGTATGTGGCGGCTGTGGTAGCGGCGTAGATCTTGCTGGTACTTTGCCGCCCGGAGAGCAGCGCGGCGACGTAGTCCATCGAGCAGCAGCAGGTCGTCGTTGTGGAGCTCTTCTTGGTCGTCCTTGTTGAAAGCGAGGATCCGTGGGGACCCATGCTTGATCTCGGTGGGGAGGACTGCATCAGCGCCATAGACGAGGGCGAACGGCATTTCTCCAGTGGGTTTTGTGGCAGTTGTGCGGATGGACCAGAGCACAGATGGGAGCTCTTCAATCCAGTTCTTGCCGTGGGCCTTGAGGCGGTTGAAGCTTCTTGTCTTGAGGCCCTTGAGTACTTCAGCGTTTGGTCGCTCGGCCTGCCCATTGCATCGTGGGTGAGCCACCGAGGCGAAGCAGAGCCGGGTGCCGAGGCTTTCGCCGTAGGCCCTGAAGATGCCACTGGTGAACTGTGAGCCGTTGTCGGTGATGATGCGATTTGGCACGCCGAAGCGGCAGGCCAGGCCTCTGATGAATTTCACCACTGACCTCGCCGGTATGCTGCGCACCGCCTCAACCTCCGCCCATTTGGTGAACTTGTCAATGGCGACGTAGAGGTAGCGGTAGCCCCCGCTGGAGCGTGGGAATGGTCCCAAGATGTCCAGCCCCCAGACCACGAAGGGCCAGGAGAGCGGGATGGTCTGGAGCCCTAGTGCAGGCTGGTGGACTTGCTTGGCGTGGAATTGGCATCCCTCGCATGCTTGGACGATGGTGGTTGCATCTTGAAGCACTGAGGGCCAGTAGAATCCACTCCTGAAGACCTTCCCCGCGAGGGTGCGCGAAGATGAATGATGGCCACATTCTCCACTGTGTATGTCTCTGATCAGCTGGCGGCCTTCTTCAGGGGGACGCATTTCAACGCGACTCCCTTTGGACGTTTGCGGTACAGATCTCCCTCGTGAAGGCAGTATGACTTGGCCTGTCGAGCAATCCTTTCTGCTTCTGCATCCTCTTCAGGGAGGACTCCATCCCTGAGGTACTCCTTGATCTCGTCGATCCAACCAGTCTCTTGATGTGTCATGGCTAACAACAGGCGATCTCCTGAGGGCGGACCGCAGTTTGGTGCTCCGGATGTTGGTGCCAATGGGAGCTCTTCGTCGATGTCCATGTCAGTTGCTTCTTTTGGCTGTTTCACCGACGCCCTGGTAAGCCTTTCCTCAAACACGCCTGCCTTCTGGGCCTCTCTCCGCGACGCTCGCCTGGCGATGTCATCTGCCTCCTGGTTCTCCTTTCGCGGGATGTGCCTGAGCTCCATCCCCTTGAAGTGCTTCTCGAGCTTGCGAACCTCCTCGAGGTAAGCGGTCATGTGACCATCCTTAGGCGTGTAGCTCTTGTTGGAGAAGTTGACGAGGAGCTGGGAATCACCCTTGATGAGTAAGTGCTTGATGCCGAGGACGATTGCGGCTCTGAGCCCGGCGAGGAGGCCTTCGTACTCGGCGATGTTGTTGGAGACCTTGTCAGTCGTGAAGCACAGCTGGACGGCGTAGAAGAGCTTGTCGCCTTTTGGTGAGGTCAGGACGACGCCAGCCCCTGCGTTCTGGCATGCGAATGCCCCGTCGAAGTGCATGGTCCAGTGATTTGGCACTGTTTCTCCAGACGGCGTGGTTTCTGCCTCTCGAGGCTCTTCTTGTTGCGTGTTCATCCATTCGGCGACGAAGTCTGCCAATGCCCTTCCTTTGATGACTCTGGTAGTGTCGAAACGCAGGCCAAAGGGTTGCAGCTCGATCTTCCACCCTGCAACGTGATCAGTGGCGTTTGGGTTGCGCAGGATTTGCTCCAGGGGGAATGATGTGACCACCGTGATGGCGTGGCCCTGGAAGTAGTGGCGCAGCTTCCTGGAAGCGATTAGGAGCGCGAGGAGGAGCTTCTGCTGCATGGTGTATCGCTCGCGAGCATCTCGCAGCACCGTGCTGACGAAGTAGACGGGATGCTCGACAAGCGTTGTCGATGGAGGCGCAGTGCTGGGCTCTTCAGGGGCCTTGTCGAGGTTTTCTTGTGGCGATCCCTCGGCGAGGGTGCCTGCACTAGTACAGAACGACACATCCGATACCCCTCTATGGAAACGGCACGAGTTAGGCGACGGAGAATCGCGCTTTCCGCGTGAGAAAACCCGCCCCGCCAGGCAAGCTGGCCCACGTCCCGCCTTCATAGGCAACGGTCGCGAATTATTAACCGTTGCCGATATGTTGGTAACGGAGTTTCTTTCGACTCCGTTTGCGATATGTTCTTCAATGGCATCGGACATTTGTATACAACCGTTGGCGAGGTTGCTTATATAAAATTCCTTTTTTAGCACTATCTTGGATATTATAAAAGACTGTCGATTCGCCCTTTTTCCTCCGCTCCAGCTTGTTTTTACTCCGCACTCGTGTCCTCCATGGCCAAGAGCATGAGCTCGTCGGGGAGATCGAATGCGTCCTCCTCCTGCGCTGCCGGGGCCGGGTCAGATCTGCCGCTTGTGAAGTGCGTTCGCTGCCGCTGTCGGAACGCGATTCGTCGAGTGTCGCATTCGGATCTGAACCCAGGCCGGATCTACTTCAAGTGTCCAAATCACAGGGTTAGTTCGACGCTTCGACCAGTTTTGATTGATATGTGTGATGCTGATTTGCATCTGGATTCGATTTACCATTTGGCAGGGGAGGGGCGAAGAGTATTCTGGGAGCAGTGATTATTTTTTTTGGATTGAAGATTATGTTGAGATGCTGCTTGCTAATGGCGTCGAAGTGGAAGCTGCAGAGCTGGAAAATGTAGCCTTGATAGTCAAGAAGGTGAACATGGAGATGAAGCCGCACACTGCAGCAGCTCTAGCTGGTTTGGCATGGAGCCCAACAAACACTTCGACTAAATCTGACCATGTTATTGCTATGCGCAAGGAGCGGCATAAAGGAACAGAAATAGCTCAGTTAAATGTTCTTGTGAGCATTGCTAGAATGATTTTGTGTGTTTGTGTGCTGCTGTTAGGTGTGAACTTGTATGCAGCAATGAAAATCAGTAGAATGTATTAGGTTCGTATGCAGCTATGCAAATCAGTACAATGTATTAGGTTCGTATGCACTTTGAAAATCACTAGAATGTATTATGTTCGTATGCAGCTACGGAAATCAGTAGCACATAGTAGTTGTGAACTTATATCCAATGGAAACGGTTATATAAAATGTCCGTTGCCAATTGGGTGCCTATAAATGTACTGGCGAAGCAAGCCCCATCAGTCTCATTCTCAATCCCTCACTGTCCATGTGTCAACCCTAGCCGCCGCACATTGTAGCTTTTACTCTCCTCACTTTCTCATGGCTTCCTCTGCCGGCGCTTCTAGATCTCGCCATCGCAGCCGCGGCTTTAGCGGCCGCACCGATCTAGCTCCATCTGTTCGTGATAGGGCAGATCTGGAGGCGGCTGTGATACGGCAGGTGTGGGAGCGCGTCAGGCTCATAACCTCCGGTGATGCCCCGCGTCCTCTGGGCCACGCGGAGCTGGATCAGATCATTCATCGGTGGTGATGCAGCAGTTGTGGCGGATCCGCCATCAACGGAGGCCGATCTGGAGGCCGCCGTCGACGGAGGAGGAGGTGGCCGATCTGGAGGCGACGTCCCCGGTGGAGGAGGTGGCGTCCACGGTGGAGGAGGTGGCCGATCTGGAGGCGACATCCCCGGTGGAGGAGGTGGCCGATCTGGAGGCGCCGTCCACGGTGGAGGAAGTGGCCGATCTGGAGGCGGCGTCGACGGAGGAGGAGGTGGCCGATCTGGAGGCGACGTCCCCAGTGGAGGAGGTGGCGTCCACGGTGGAGGAGGTGGCCGATCTGGAGGCGCCGTCCACGGTGGAGGAGGTGGCCGATCTCGAGGCGCCGTCCACGGAGAAGAAAATGTGAGGTCTAAATCGCTCAGCTCATGAACTTGTTCATCAATTTGTTTTATATAGAACTTGTCTAGTATATAGAACTTGTCTAGTATATAAAAAACTCGTCTAGTATCTTGCACTTTATTGTTTCTGTCTAGTTTTCTAGTCTAGCATAGAAAACTTGTCTAGTATAGAAAACTTGTCTAGTATCTTGCACTATTTTAAAGTCTAGTAGGGTGAATTAATTTCAACTCTTTGTAGTACTACCGATGATGAATAGATCCAGTCACACTTTTTGTCAATGTGCTAATCCTCGTTATTGTTTTGTGTAGCTAGTGTATGAAGTAATAGTATTTCGGCGACACTGTATAAAAAATGGTGAGGCTCTTGAAGGAAACATCACTTCAAGTTATGCCTCCAAATCATTTGATCGGACTGCAAGCACACGGATATAGGCGCTTAAAGGTGTGAACTGTTTTCACATTAAATTATATCTATGTCATGTAGCATCATATTTTGGCTCTTCTCTAACTATCAATCCATGTATTTTATCCAGAAGCACAAAGCTGATCCGAACAAACTTTAAATGTGCTACTTATAAAGTGGGATTATATTTCGGCGACACCGTCCAAGATGGAGCAAGCCTCAGTACGAAAAATTTGGCAATTTGGCTTGGTGTAGTTTCAGTTTTTTTAGTTTCTCCGGCTATTTTGTGGATGTGTGTTTAGGGAGCAAGCCTTAGCTGCAGTTTAGGGAGGCATGAGAATGATAGGATTAGCGAATCATGTGTAACTCATCTTTTGATGCTATGTAATGGTGACAATTGTTATATAAGTTATGAACGGTTTTGCAAGCAACTTTGTGCTTCTGCTGTGATATTTTGAATGTCAATTGGCAACTGTATTGCTGCTGTAGGCTTATGAAAAAACCTCAATGCAAACAAGTAAAAGAGAATCTCCATTTCTGATGTCCAGATACATCGGCAACGGAGACTGGATGGCAACCGTAGCCAAAATCAAGCCTCATCGGTGATGGTTTTTCTTGTCCGTTGCCGATGAGAGCCTTCACATCAGTGACAAGGTCGGGGACACGGACCCTTTTTCCGTTGCCGAAGGGGTTTTTGGCCCGTTTCCGATGTGTCGTTCTGTACTAGTGCTGCTGGTTGCGCGGGCTCGACTTGAGGCTCGGGGCCTGAAGAGGATGCTTCCTTGTCGGGAGGTTCTGGGCTTGGCGTGGCAGTGTCCTTCTAGGCGAGGACTGGCTCTTCCCTTTCCACCACCAGGACCGCGCTTGCTGTCTGTGGAGTGGCTGCTAAGTACATCTTCAGATGCTCGCCGGTCCTGGGGGCGACCATGACAGGTGGGCTAGCCAAATACTTCTTCAGGTCCTCAAATGCCTTACCCGCCTCTGGTGTCCACTTGAACGTGCCAGACCTCTTCATGATCTTGAAAAACGGCAGCGCCCTCTCGTCGAACTTGGAGATGAAGCGGCCTAGGCTGGCCATGCATCCCGCCAGGCGTTGCATGTCCTTGAGGCGACGAGGTGGCTGCATTTCTTCTATGACCTTGATCTTGTCTGGATTTTCTTCTATGCCGCGGTGGGACACTAGGAACCCGAGGAGTTTGCCTGATGGTACCCGAAGACGCACTTGGCGGGGTTCAGCTTGATGTTCACCTTGCGCAGGTTGGCAAAGGTCTCCTCGAGGTCCTCCATGAGGGTGTGCTCTTCGCGAGTCTTGACCACGATGTCGTCGACGTAGGCTTCTGCGTTTTTCCCCATCTGAGCCCCAAGGCCGTCCTCATGAGCCTATGGAAGGTGGTGCCGGCATTCTTCAGGCCGAAGGGCATGCAGACGTAGCAATACACACCACAAGGGGTGAGAAATGATGTCTTCTCCTCATCCTCCTTCCCATCTTGATCTGGTGGTAGCCTGAGAAGGCATCCAGAAAACAGAGGAGATCGCAGCCGGCGGTGGAGTCCACGATTTGGTCTATTCTGGGCATCGGGTACGGGTCCTTGGGGCAGGCCTTGTTGAGGTCGGTGTAGTCGATGCAGAGCCTGCCGCCCCCGGTGTGTTTGGGGACGACCACCGTGTTGGAGAGCCATGTGGGGTGTGCAACTTCTCGAACTATGCGTGCTTCTTTTAACTTCTCTACTTCCTTGATGATAAACTCTTGCTTCTCTGGCGCCTGGCGCCGCGCTTTCTGCTTCACTGGGCGTGCGTTTGGACACACGGCTAAGTGGTGCTCGATCACCTCCCACGGTACACCGGACATCTCTGACGGTGTCCATGCGAACATGTCAGAGTTTGCCCTGAGTAAGGCGACGAGCACGCTTTCCTATTTGGGAGGCAAGCCAGCGCCTATGGTGACGCTAGCCCCCGAGCCGCTGGCGTCCAGCGACACCTTCTTCGTGGCTGCCTGTTCCTGTGAAAACAACTGCTTCTTCTTCGCTGGCCTCTCGAGGGGCTCCATGTCCTCGTCAGCAGGGAATGCCACTGCAGCGGCCCTGTAGGCGGTCTCGACAGAGCGCATCGCGTCCTGGACTTGGCCGTGGATGGAGATGGTGCCACCGCTGCCTGGAATCTTGACGATGTTGTACGCATGGTGAGTGACGGCCATGAACTTCGTGAGGGCAGGGTAGCCGAGGATGGCGTTGTAGGGCAGGCCGATGTACGCAACATCAAAGTCGATTTGTTCGGTGCGGTAGTTCTGCTGCGTGCCGAAGGTGACCGCGAGCCTCACCTGCCCCAGCGGTGTAGTGGAGCCATTTGTCAACCCCGTGAAGGGCCTGGAGGGCATTAGCCACTCATATGGCACTTGAAGCTGTTCGAAGGTCTCGACAGAGATGACATTCAGGCCCGCACCCCCATCTATGAGCGTCTTGTTGACTGCAATGTTGTTGATGGTGGGAGTGCACACCAGAGGGATGGTGCCGACGGCCTTGGTCGACTTTGGGTGGTCCTTGGAGTCGAAGGCGATGGTGTATTGCGACCACTTGAGGGGTTGGGACGCCTCAATCCCTGGAAGCGCGGCGTTGACCTCGCGAGAGAACTGCTTGAAGTGGTTGTTGGACTTGGGCGCCTGAGACCCACCGAGGATGCACGCTATTGTCCCCTGAGGGGCCTGATAGCCCCCAGGATTCTCGTCAGGGAGATTGCTGTTTTGCCCGGCGGGGTTCGCCTGAGCCCCTGCTACTGATAGTTGTTGCGGCGCCCGCCCCCGCGGCCGCCACGGCCTCCGCCGCGGCCGCCGCGGCCTTGGTTCTTCTCGCGTTCCTTGCTGAGCTGCTTGAGCTCCCAACAGTCTTCAGTCGCATGGTTGTGCCTGTTGTGGTAGATGCAGAATGGGCGATTATCTACTTTCTTCTCGTCCGCCGCCAGGGAGGCCTCGCGAGGCTGCTTGGCGCCAGGCTCTGCCGCAAGGACGGCAGTGGTCTTGCTCTTCTCGATAGGCTTCCTCCTGTTTCTGGACCCCTCAGGAGGCTCTTCCTCTGTTTCTTGCTTGACGAAGAGGAGGCCCTCTTCAGCCTTGGCGCACTTGTCCGCCAAGTCAAAGAGCTTCACCACCGAGGTGAGGGTGTCGTGGATGCCGAGCTTCTCGAGCATCCAGTGGTTCGTGACGCCCTCTCTGAAGGCAGAGATGACGTGCAAGTCCGGGATGTTCAGAATCTTGTTGCGGACCTGGCTGAAGCGCTGGATGTACCTGCGGAGGGTCTCGTCTGGCTTCTGGCACACCGCACGAAGGTTGTTGTAGGTGAGGGCACACTCGTACGTGCCCTTGAAGTTTGCGACGAAAACCTTGCAGAGGTCCTCCCATGTGTCGATGGTGTTCTCGGGGAGGTTCATGAGCCATGAGAGCGCTGAGTCCTTGAGGGCCATGGAGAGCCAGTTGGTCATCACCTTGTCGTCGCCTCCCGCAGCTTGGATGGAAACGGTGTAGAGCTGCAGAAACTCCAGAGGGTTGGTCCTGCCGTCGTAGCGCGGAGGGAGATCTGGCTTGAACTTCACCGGCCAGACGACGCGGCGCAAGTTGCGGGTGAAGGCGGTGCAGCCTGTGGCGTACGTCACAGCGCCGCCGGCGAGCGCGTTGCGGTTCTGGCGGCCTGCGGCTGCAATCTCCTGGACGACGCGGTTGTGGCGGTCCCGTTGGCGCTCGATTTCCATGCGCGCATCTGCAGGAGTGCGCTGCACAATCTGGCAGTCATGCGGCAAGGATGCGTGTGACGCGGCGCGGTGGTTCCCCGCCGGTGCCCCAGCTGGAGGAGGTGGTGGCGGAGGCGGAGGGGGAGGAGGAGCGCCGTGCGCTATGTTCCCTCCGCGTCCGGAGTGGTACACCAGCGAGCGAGAGGGTGCCGGCGCTGGAGCAGGCATGGCAGCGGCGTTGATGAGCTCCTCGAGGCGTCCGAGCCAGACGTCGTGGCCCGCCTGCATGGGGCGGTAGCGCAGCAGCTCCTGCGCCATGAGTAGCGCAGTGGCTGGGCTGGGCGCCGCCCGGCTCTGCGTGGAGGCGGTCACGTTCTTGGACGGGTGCTGGGAGGAAGCCCCCTCGCCGTCGCCGTCGTTGCCACCATCTTTGCCGCTGTCGTTGCCGCCGTCGTCCTCAGGGTGCTCAATGCGGGGCTCGGCGTTGTGCTCCGGAGCCTGGTTGGCGCGTGGGCGACCACGCGGGTTGTTGTTGGCGGCGGGCTCGGTGGTGGCCCTGCTGGATGTCCGTCGCACGAGGCGCGCTGCTCGCGTGTCAGTCATGGCGCGGAGAGGTCGAAGAGGTTGAAGACGCGCCTCAGCCCCCTACCTGGCGCGCCAAATGTCGGAGACTAGTCCCAGGAACTAGGGGTGTGTCTCACAGATGCCAGGAAATGAGTAAGGGGCTGAACACGTAGTCAAACAACCCTCAACTACCTCGGCGACGGTGCTCGTCGAGCTCGGTGAGGGACATCACGGCAGAGAGTGAACACGAGCCGCTACCCAGGTTCAGGCCCACCGCAAGGTGTAAAGACCCTACTTCCTGCTTTGTTGTATTGCACTGCTTGTGGAGGTTACAGTACAATGCTGTGGCCGAAGCTCAAGGTTTGCTAAGGAGGAACTATGGTGGAAGCTCTATTCTCCTTCGCTCTGTGTGGAGATGAGCTTCAGCTAGCCAGTGGTGAATGGCTCGATTGAATGGGGATCCCCTTCCTTGGTCGTACACTGGCTCCTTTGATACCTGCCTCGGTCCTCTTCCCGAAAGCACAAGGCGGGAAGGGATACCACATGGCGGCGAAGGTGGAGCGCAGTGCACGGCGTCGGGTTGTCCATGGACGCGGTCCATGGCAGAGAGCAGCGTCACCAAGGCTGGAAAAGCCACCGTCCATCAGGACGATAAGCTGGCGCTGCAGAGGTCCGTGGGGTGTCCCACGGTGACGTCGACTTGGAGCGTAGTGGCCAACGGTCCCTTATCACCAAAATGGCAATACTGGGAGTCCGCTTTGCTTGCCACGGCTTTGTTGACCACCTTTAATCACCAAAGAGGAAACTGCGGCGTCGTCGTCACCGCGCGCAGGCGCGCGCGTCACTCTGCGGTGGGCGCAGAGGCCATGTGCGCTATGCAGCGGGTGCAGAGCTTGCTTTCACTTGAAGGAACCCCGCGAGGGCTAGGTGTCGTGGGTTTGTCACGTCAGGTGTCATGGATGACTTCGTAGGTGTGGGATTACGCGAGTCAAGCATCCCCGAGCTTGGGATCGCAGGAACAAAGATCAACACAGATTTACCCAGGTTCGGCCCCCTCAATGTGAGGTAAAAGACCTACTTCCTGCCTACCCTAGATTGGTATTGATATGATAATCGAGGTGTTACAATGGAGGCGATCCGATCTGGTACTCGCCGTATGAGCTAGGGTTTTGGGCTTAATAGCTTGACCCTCTCTAAGTCCTGCGAGTCCTCTTTATATACACAGCGGCTCGTCAGGTTACAAGAGTTCTACACGAGGCCTGATTATCTTTCTTGTCTTCCAAGGCAAGTTTGCACCGACCTTCTGGAACTTTCCTTTATTGAGTCGCGATGCGAGATTGGCCCATCTTTCACGTGGCCCAACAATGATAGCGCAGCCTTAAGTCGCAGGTTAATCATTCCCCCGACATTAGCCCCCAAGCGTGGCCTGAACTTCAAAGTATTTCTTGATCTTGAATGTTTAGGCCGCGCTTTTCCTTATTTCGCGACTTATAATTGTGGGATTGGCCTTGACTCGCACCTGGAAGATCATCTGACTTCGTAAGCTTCTTTGTTAGAGTAGCCTGATAGCTTCAGAACTTGATGACGATCCATCTTCAAATTTTTGATGATAATATGATGTAGCCCCCAAGGATTGAGAGGATGTAACGTGGTAATCATCTCAATTCTTCTCAGAGAATTCTGAAGGTCATCACCTGTAACTTGATATCATGAATAAAACAATTGTTAAGATACAAGTAATTGTAATTGGTGTTGCCGTACTATAAGCAGTACATCGACCTCTAGTTAGGCCATCTGAATCCTTAAGTGGGCACTCGCGCGACTCAGTATTTCCTAGGAACATATGTGTTCAGGGTCGAGAGCGGCCATGATAGGCAATCAAGCTCGATTGACGCCACACCCCAGTACTTTGGCCACATAATGCGAGTAGCAATCCAACTTAAGGTAAATTTGATAATTGCCAATAAGTTGGCTGTTTCAGGGTAACAAAGCCCCCAAGAAACATAATGATATGGCCATGATAGGCTAAGCTATGATAAGCTTTGATTATGATGACACATAAGGTCGCGCCTTGGTGGCAACCGAGTGTTATACATAGGGTTGGATCGCGCGTAGGTGGCGATCCATGGTGATACATGGGGTCGGTCGCGCCTAGGTGGCGACCAGAAATGATACAAAGTTTACGGCCGCGCCTAGGTGGCAGCCGGTTTCTGATACAAGGGTCGATCGCGCCTGGGTGGCGATCAGATGTTGCATAGGTCGCGCCTAGGTGGCGACCAAAGTTGAAGTTCTAGCCCTGAGTGGCTGTGATGATACTCAGCTATAAAGCTGGAAAGGATGATGCTTGGCTCTAATTAGCCTTTTCTTATGTATAGTACGGTCGCAGGTGTGCGACGTTCCAAGGGCGAGGTGCCTCGAGACGATCCTCGAAATCATGGCGTTCGCTGCTTTCTTCCCTTACATCCAGCAGATAGTACGACCCATTGTTTAGCTTCTTGCTGATGATGTAGGGTCCTTCCCATGGAGAGGACAGCTTATGCATTCCCTTGTGATCTTGTTTAAGTCGCAGTACTAGGTCGCCTTCTTGAAAGGTGCGGGTTTTGATGCGTCTGGCATGATAGCGTCGCAAGTCTTGTTGATATACCGCTGACCTTGATGCTGCCAAGTCTCTAACCTCTTCTAATGTGTCCACCGAGTCTTGCCGAGCTATCTCATTATCTGTCTCGATGTAAGCCGCAACTCTTGGTGAATCATGTATGATGTCGCTGGGCATGACTGCTTCTGCTCCATAGACCATGAAATATGGTGTAAATCCTGTGGATCTGTTAGGGGTTGTTCTTAAGCTCCACAGTACTGCTGGCAATTCTTCCACCCAACATCCTGGAGATGCTTCGACCTTTTCAATAAGGCGCGGCTTAATTCCATGGAGAATTTCCTGGTTAGCTCGCTCAGCTTGTCCATTGCTCTGCGGGTGTGCTACTGACGTGAGGTCCAATCTTATCCCATTGTCTGCGCAAAATATCTGTGTAGCCCCTTCAGAGGTGTTGCTCCCATTGTCTGTAATGATACTATGGGGGTACCCGAAGCGGAATATGACCTTCTTCAAGAACTTGACTGCTGTTTCAGCCTCGCAATCTCCCACAGGTTCTGCTTCTATCCACTTTGTGAATTTGTCCACCATGACCAGGAGGTGAGTTTTTCCGTTTGAAGACCGTCTGAAGGGCCCTACCATGTCAAAACCCCATACGGCAAAAGGCCATGTGATGGGTATTGTGCGAAGTGCTTGAGCTGGCATATGATCTTGCCTAGCGTATCTTTGACATCCGTCGCACACTCTGACAATTTGCTCTGCATCTGCTAATGCTGTTAACCAGAAGAATCCATGTCGGAACGCCTTTGCCACCAAAGATCTTGACGAAGCATGATGGCCACAATCGCCTGAATGAATTTCGTGCAAGATTTTTCGTCCCTCTTCTGGTGAGACACATCTTTGGAATGCTCCTGACACGCTGCGCTTGTATAATTCGTTGTTGATGATTGTATAGGCCTTTGATCGTCGTATGATTTTGCGCGCCTCAATCTCATCGTCTGGCAGCACTCCGCGACTTAAATATGCCATGTATGGCTCTGTCCATCCTGGCTGTTCATGCAGGGCTGCGACTAAAGTTGAATCGTCCTCTGGCTCTGCAATGTCAATCTCTGCTGGAGGTTTGACTGATGGATTGTGCAGTTCATCCAGGAAAACATTGGGTGGGACTGACTGTCTGTTGGATCCAAGCCGAGACAGGGCATCTGCAGCTTCGTTTTGTCTCCGATCAATATGTTCAACTTGGTATCCAGTGAAATGTCCAGCAATTCTGTCCACCTCTCTTCTATATGCAGCCATGTTCGCATCCTTGCTGTCCCACGTTCCAGAGACCTGCTGTGCCACCAAGTCTGAATCGCCAAAACAGCGTATGCGACTGATGTTCATCTCCTTTGCTATACGTAGACCATGAAGCAGTGCCTCGTATTCCGCCACGTTATTTGTGCAGTTGAAGTGTATCTGTAACACATACCGCAGCTTGTCTCCCTTGGGAGATGTTAGAACAACTCCAGCCCCCGAGCCTTGCAACTGTCTTGACCCATCAAAATGCATGGTCCAGTATTTGGTTTCTGCCATGCTAGGAGCGACTTGGATTTCTGTCCAATCGTTAATAAAATCTGCAAGGGCTTGCGACTTAATTGATGTTCGCGGCTCGTAGCTGATGTGATGTGGTCCCAACTCGATCGCCCACTTAGCGACTCTTCCAGTAGCTTCTCGATTACGGATGATATCTGCCAACGGTGCTGAACTAACCACAGTTATTGGATGTTCTTGGAAGTAGTGCCATGACAGCGCTCCAAACACCAACTTCTGCCACTGTGGGTAACGCTGTTTGGAAGCTGTGAGGACTTCGCTCACGTAATATACTGGTCTCTGGACAGGGTATTCCTTTCCGGGTTCTTGTCCTCCACAACCATGACAGCGCTCACAGCACGGGAATTTGCCGCTATGTATAGTAGCATGGGCTCTTTATTCTTTGGAGCCGCCAGAACTGGAGCATTTGTCAATTGATGTTTCAAGGCTGTCAGAGCTTCGTCGGCCTCTGCGTCCCAAACGAAGGTGTCTGATTTTTTCAACAGTCTGTACAAAGGTAGTGCTTTCTCTCCCAATCTTGATATAAAGCGACTCAAAGCTGCTACGCATCCGATAAGTCGCTGTACATCTTTTATCTTCTCTGGTTTTTGGAGATCCATCACTGCCTTTATCTTATCAGGTTTGGCCTCAATGCCTCTTTCTGATACTATCTTATACTAGTTGAATGCCCGTGCGTTGCCACGGGCTACGTTGTATCTTCACTTATGTGGCACATATAAATATAAAATACACATAAATACAAAAAAAAATCACATATTGTTATGAAATATAGGCTGACATCCTTAAATAAGAAATTAAGTAACATAAGTTTTTAAGCCCAAATAGGCAAGAAAATAAACAATAAGGTGATTACACTCCTCGAGACAATGGCACTCAAATGTTTATATCTGGCTATGCTTTTATTTTTTACGCCGGTATTGATTTTTTGTCACGGTGGAGTTCGTGAATTTATTCTACATCGCGTGAGCGTTGCGTTTGGTCCAGAACGCTAAGAAATAAGCATGGCGAAGGAACTTGCAGCCTCGTGTTGGCACCGACACCGTACCAACGAGCTGAGTTATTATTCTGTCGCTACTGAAATTGGCTTGGCACTGGTCAGCTCAGCTATGCAACGCGTGACGCTGGGATGTAAAAGAAAAAGTCTCGCCCACACGAAAAAAAACCGACACGCACCATCCGCTCACTCTCCCAGACTCCCACTGAAGCTCCCTACCCGACCACCTCCGTGACCATTGACCACTCCCTCCCCTTCCTTCCCACTGCTGGCGCCATTTCTTGCCGCCGGCAGCGCGGCGGCTGTCCGGCTGTCCCTGAGTTCGATTGGCGATTCGTCACGGTCGTTATTCCTATCCGCGATTTGTCGCCGATTTCAGTCGTTCTCGCGCCGCCATGGATTTGCTCCTCCGCGCCGGCGTGTACGGCCACACGGGGCAGGTCGTTCCCGCTGCTCAGGTCCTCGTCGATCCCCGGAGAGCCTCCTCGCAGGCTCCTCCGCGACCCCGCAGCGAGGAGCACCTCCGCGGCAATCCCTCGTCGATGGCGGGAAGCTCCGTGGAGTGAGGAGAGCTGTGCGAGATGCGCCTCCGCGGCCGACTACGGTGCATCATGACCGAAGCGGCACCTGATGTTCTAAATCTCTCTGGTATGGCCTTTCTCTTTGTCCTTTGCAATGATTGTGTATTTCTACAAGGAATCAGGAGACTAATCAGATAAGGCAAGACTTGCATGTATGTAAGAATACTATGAATCGATCAGTGAGCGATGGATTTACTGTTTTCTCTCACTCTAATTCTTCCGTCTCTCCATGTCCCTGTATATTTAGGTGTACAATATGTTTTCTTTTGGTCCTCTGATGGGAGCTCAAGTTCTCCTGTAGGTTCTGAGTGAGCACTGTCGATACATGTGAAATAGGAAAAAAAAAATACTTTCTATGGTAGTAGTCAGAAGGCTACCATCTTCTGTATTACCTGATCCCCGTTGAAATTTGTTTTTCGTCTGAGTGAATAGATGTGTGATTCTGCCAAATATTATGATTGTATCTCAGTTCCGTGAGTTATATTCTAATTATTTGCTCCAAGCTTCATATTTATTTTAAATTTAGATATTAGGAGATCCCATCTCATTTATTTTTAATCTACCAGGTATGGCGACATTTTTTTAGTACAGTCGGCCCCATGAAGGAGCCACCTATTGTCCAACACTGTCATGTCCATTCTTGGCGTTGATTATTCCGTGGACAATGTCTCTTGCTATTTATGTGATGATGGAGCTGCACTGCTCAGTTTTGACGCAATGTCTGAGACTTCAGAGTTTGCTAGGAAATGGGTACCATCTGTTAAGAAGTATAACACTGAACCCAAAGCTCCTAAGTGAGAATATTATGAATCAGGTATGCATCATAGCTGTAACATAATAAATATTTCAATTTGCGTTAGCAGTTTGTTTCCCTTTGTCTCTATTGAACTACATGTCTACATGCAAGGCTTGCAGTTTATATTGATATTTATGCTTGTTGGTGTTTCCTGCCATTATGATTCTAAATTGTCATCACAAATATCTCACATGTAAACTCAAAATGCACATAGATATTCATATAATATTGTTTCTTTTGAACTACATGCGATGCCTGCAGTTTTTATTAATATTGTTTTGCTTTATGTCGTTGCCTGTATATCCTTTGACTCTAAAATGGTAGTACATGTTAATTGAATGCTCTATCCTTAATATTTATCTCTTTTCCCCGCCAAAAAATATCTCTTTCATCACATATTTCTCACGTGTAAGTCAAAATGCACATAGATATTCATATAAGAAAAAATTAAATATGTTTGTATCCATTACATTTTGAACGATATAATTATCATAAAGTAATCTGCTCAAATCAGGTTCAGCTATTTCAGATGGTAAGGACTTCCTTGTAGACTATGTTCTTTGTGGTCTTTACTAAGGACTCAGTTCGTTTTCTCTTCTTTGAATTCTTGGTCACGTCCTTTCCTTTGACTTTCATGGCGAGGATCTTGATGTTTCTTTTCGCGGTCGCTCTGGATAACGCGACGTATAGCTGACCATGAGAGAACACCGGCTCCGGTAGGTACACGCCTACAATCGGGATGGTCTGCCCTTGCGCCTTGTTGATCGTCATGGCAAAGCTAAGCCTGATAGGGAACTGCTTCCTCTTGAATCTGAAGGGAAACATGTCACTGTCGGACGGACAAAGAGGTATCCGAGGGAGAAACACCCTCTCCCCAGCGTGCTGTCCCACCACAATCTCGGCGTCAATTGCGTTTCTCTGGAACCCACGGACGACCAGCCTCGTGCCGTTGCACAACCCATTAGCCGGGTCAATGTTCCTCAGCAGTATAATGGGGCAGTTGATCTTCAGTTTAAGCGCGTGCGGGGGCATCCCATTAGGAGCCAGCGAGTTAAGAAACTCTTGAGCATAGTAGCCATGCGGATCATCCTCTGCACTATCGAAGCTATGGTAGATCATCTCCTCTCCCTGAAAACGCTCAATCATGCGCATGTTTATTCCATCGACGTTGTCGTTCTTTGTGGAGAGGATCGCTCGAGAAGTCATGTAATTTGTATTGTCCATGTTTTGGTCTAGGGCAGGAAACACATGGTCGATCAAATTCTCTATGTCAGCCGCGTCGCCCTTAGACGACACACATATATCTTCCGGAAGCTGGATGTTTCCTTCCTCGTCGGTTTCCTCGGTGCCGTTGCCTATCCTCAGCAAGTAATCCGCGAACCACTGGTCGTTTTGCGCCCTCATGTTCCTTACGAGCCTTAGTTGGCGCATACCCTTCCATAGGTTGGAACTCCGCAGGCTCGCGTCGATTATCTGACCTCGTGACCCTTTCCTTACTACCGGAAGCACCTGCCTGAAGTCCCCACCGAACACGACAGTCTTGCCCCCAAAAGGTCGGTCTTGGCGGCCCATGATGTCGCGCATGCTTCTGTCCAATGCTTCAACTGCCTGTCGTTTCGTCATGGTTGCCTCGTCCCATAGTATGAGTTTAGCCATCCTCAGGAGCTTGGCAGTCCCACTCTGCTTAGTGAAGTTGCATGATGCCCCTTCTTCAAGGTTTAGTGGGATCTTGAACCTCGAGTGGGCTGTCCTGCCTCCCGGCATGATTGAAGCGGCGACACCGGACGTCGCTGTGGCCACCGCTATATTTCCTTGTCCACGTACCGTAGCGAGCAGTGCCCTGTAAAGGTATGTCTTCCCAGTGCCTCCCGGACCATCGACGAAGAATACTCCCCCATCGTCGTCATCAACTGCCTTTAGTATGTCGTCGTAGGCAAGCCTCTGCTCGGTGTTTAGTAAGGCTGCTAGTGCAGCGTCTTCCTCGTCAACCTTGATGTTGGTTTCCTCGATTACCTCCCTAGCCTCGCCTCCAGTGTTGTCATATGTCTCGTCTATGTCTGGAAGAGGGAACGACTTTATGTCTTTACCCATGGATTCTAGCATGCCCCTTATATCAAGCAACACCATTTGCTCCACCGCTTTTGGACACGTGTGTTGTCGCCGGTAGTCGTCTGACATCGCCTCAAGGTGTCGATCCCAAAGACCGCGCACATCGCCAGGCTCACAGAATACCAAGATCGTTGCGAAGAGCCTCCTGAGTGAGCTTGGCATGGCGAACTGCTCCGACTCAGTAAGACACTCATCAAGCGTGTTGTCGGCCTCAATTAGACCTTTCCTCTCCGCGGCCTCACGAAAGGTATCACATAGCACACCATCAACGGTTTTCAGGTCTTCGAAGGACGTCGAGCCTGGTACATGGTTAAGAAGCACCCTAAGAAAGTACCGCTCCCCCTCGGCGGGATTGGCTGTCACGATTCTGCCTACTTGGTGAAGATCCCTTTTCCTTTTCCTCCAATACTTCTCTGGTTGCCATGTGAACCATTGTGGAAAATCCCTATAGAGAATACCTCTAGCCCACTCGTTGTTCTGGTTAGCCACAAAATACTCTGTTAGCATGGATGCGTTTCCTGGGCTGCGACGTCGTTTAGGTTGTCTCCCTCTTTGAATGTGACTCTTTGCATATCTGGTAGATGAAGCGGCAACTGTAGTACAGACGGATGGATCTCTGAGAGTACGAAGCCAAATATCCTCCACATGGATTCAGGTGGTGTAATCCACCTTGCGTCAACGTATCTCTTTATCTCGTCTATGTTACCATCAGCGTCGGGCTTGTCGATGTTGAATGAAGTTTGATCGTGGCCCTTGTATATGTACTTATATAGGTACTTCACTGCCTTTATGCTGGAGCACACCTCCACGTTGATGTGGCAGTTGAACAGCTGCAAGAGGTGAGGGTTGTACGGCACAACCCATCTATTGTCGAGCGTTGCACCGCGGACCTTCGCTGAACGTCCGTCCTTCCGTCTTCGATAAATGGGGTATGAGTCCTTCCCTTGTATGGTTGTCTCGTTGAACGCCCGTGGGTACCTACACTTGCACGACCCATCTTGCATACAGACGTTGTTTGGTTTTAGGGCACCGCATGGGCCGTGCATCATATGTTTAACAACCATGGCGTATAGCTCCGGGTACTTATCCTTGTCTGGGAGCTCCGCTGATATGAGGTGGTCATACTGCTCCGGCACAAGTAGCTTATAATTGGCATCCATGATCAATAGGAAATGGGCATGCGGGAGGCCCCTCTTCTGAAACTCGGTCACATAGACCCACGCCTTCACAACGCCTAGGATGTGTTTCTTGGTCAGCATATATTTCATCATCTCTAGCTTGGCCCTAAATACTCGCGCCACAATATCTGGCCGGTCCTGCGGGGTTTGGCCTGGAAGAAGGGCATCCTGTATCTCCTGCCAGTTGGGATTGCATGTCATTGTCAGGAAGATGTCAGGCTTGCCATACGTCTGTACCAATGCCATGGCATCCATATGCCTCCGCTTCATGTCTCGGAAACACCCCTGGAATTTCCAAGGTAGCACAATCCTTGTGCCAACAGCACTCGCTCGAGTCTCTCCGGCCGTGATGCTATCGACAATGCCTTTATATAGATCAGCACGTATCTGTGGCTGGTGCTCCCTGATCCAATTCAACCTACAACCCTCGATCTTTATGTACATGTCCACCGCCCATTGCTGGAAAAGACGCCCTCCATGCAGTATGGGGTTGAATATAGCAGGACGCGTCTGTAGTCGGTAACAGTAGTAGTCCCTGACGGAGACGCATAGACGGCCACCCCCCTCTGTGACAGAAAAATAAGGTTATTCGACATTTGCGGAAGAAAAATAAGGTTATTCAACATATGTGAAGGATAGACTAAAATATTCAGAAGTATCCGAGATACCTGGATCATCTTCACGATCTGCTCTTGGTAGCTGCGCAAGGTCCCATGACTTATTATGTTTAGGTATATTTGGATGCCAACCAAGCTCTCCCTTTGGGAAGAAGAGGGGGTACGAGAGCGGGTCATAGCATCCTTGTGTGGCATGTATACTGTGCCTCTCATTGTTGTTACCGTAGAGGGTAATGCTGCGATTGAACCTATTTGTCGGATCGCTGCCCTCGACCCATATCGCAGCCACCTCGGACGACAGTGGTGTGTTGTATCTTCGTTGGTCTAGCTTTTTGTCCGTGTTCAGTTCTATACGGTAGTCCTCAAGGTTATCCTTATGCTCGCCCAATCTCCTAAACTGCTCGGAGTAGGGGTTTCCTCTCAGTATTTCCACAATTTTCTGGACGACCTCCTGATCTAGTTCCTTGGTTGCTTCCTTGCGATGGACCAGGCTGGGATCATCGTCGTAGAAGTAGAGTTGTAGATGTTCCGAGCGAGAGCCTGGCCCAAAAGAGTGCACGTTGTGGTACATTTTTCCTTGTGCTCGGAACGTGTAGACCCCGGACCTCATGTTCGTGCAGTCGTTGTCAAGACTGACGCCAAGGGTTGTGAAGGAGAAGTGGCCGTTAAAGAATCGTATGCTTTCTCGAAAATGTCGGCTGTCTGCATCCGCGCTAGACCATAACCTCATCAGCTCCGGTATAGGAACTTGTTCAGCCAGTTCGATCTGTCCGTTTCGGCAGCAAAAACCGGGTGTCTCATACTCAAACCTCTTGGCATGGCAGTGTTCGCAGTCCGGGACTTGATTCAGTATGTGTGTGCTATCTGGGAGGTTTGAGTACACAAAGTCAAAAGGATCTATATCAATAGCACCCTTATCTGACGAGTCCATTGTTGTATCTGTGTCCATGCCATCATCGTCGATACCTAAATGAATAAGATGTCACAACACTGAATCGTAAGAGATAGGGTCGATGGAAAGTCAGGACTAAAGTACCTTCACGTCCATACGTGTAGCAATCCTCGTCCATGAGGTCGTTGGTTATGGTATTCTTGTCCATGATACCGCTGAGGAAGACCTCCATGTCGCCTACAACATTTTTGATCTGTTAAGTATGATGCATTGATGTGCCATGACATAAATATAATTTATTAAATATTGCATAAATAAAGGGAGTAAAGATTGGTGTGTTACCTTCGGTCCTGATTATATACTCCGGCGTGCTCGTTGAAGGTATCTTTTGCAAATTTGTTGCATTTGGGCACGGCATCGCGATAGATTCAGCGCACGGTGTGTTCCTCTTAGCTGCAGCGTTTGCCTTGCGCTTAGCTAGCAGTGCTGCCCTCTCCTCTCCGGTTATGCTTTGCCTGGATGTGCGTCGTCCCGCGTTGTTCTTCTGCCTCTCTTCTAGGGATATATTTTTCCTCCTATCCCTTTGTCGTGCATTCCTTTCCTGCCTCTCGTCTAGGGATATATTTTTTCTGCTATCCCTTTGTCGTGCATTCCTTTCATCGAGCCCTTTGTTTTGCCGTGCTGCTCTTCTACGTGCATTAATCTCCTCCTTTTGCTCAACCGTCAAACTATTTCGTCGAGCTCTATCGCGTTCACGTCTTTCTTGTTTTTTATTATTTGTTGATTCTACGTTGTTATCCATTTTCTGCAACCACAACAATACATAATTGTTATACATCAAATACTCAGATTGTTCAACCCGTAACTGAAAAAAGAATGCAGACAGAGAGATATTGTAACCGAGAAATACAAAGCCAAAACTCTTGACTGTTCTAAACTTGTATTGACATCGTTAGTTAACTGATTATAGTGAAACAAATGTCTGTTATGTATTGTTAGTAAAAATTTTTTGTCAACAAGGACATTTCAGAGGACCGGTGTTTCTATAGACGTACATTATTTTTTGTATAGTTCAGAAAGTAGTTCAGGCATAGGAAGAATGCAGACAGAGAGATATTGTAACCGAGAAATACAAAGCCAAAACTCTTGACTGTTCTAAACTTGTATTGACATCGTTAGTTAACTGATTATAGTGAAACAAATGTCTGTTATGTATTGTTAGTAAAAAAAATTTGTCAACAAGGACATTTCAGAGGACCGGTGTTTCTATAGACGTACATTATTTTTTTGTATAGTTCAGAAAGTAGTTCAGGCATAGGGTGTTGATGGATGGCTTGCTAGAATTTTGCCTATATCTGAATCACTCCCTTTGTGCTGACTGTAACATTGTGTTCGTGCAGTTATCAATCTAGCAAGCATATACGAAATTAAGTTTCATATACTGAAATAACTATGCCTTACCTGCAGACCAGAGCAAAATGAGGAGGACGGGGAGAAACACGGGCGGATGTAGTTGCGGTGAATTTTGTAAGAACAGCAAGACGGCGGCGAAGTCGGCGGAACTGTGAGCTTGGTGGCAGAAACACAGGCGCAGAACGTCGAGACGGCGTCCAAGTCGACAGAACAGTGCGGTAGTGGATATGTGTTTTCCTTTGTGAAAACTGTGGGCTATTTGATGAGTGTCTTCCGTGGATTAATTGTTGTGTTCTGGTATAGGCGATCGTGTTCCTTTTTAATAGGAAACATTGTTGGCTGGTCAGAAGTTCTAAACCGAGTCGGATAGCAAATAGCGTTTATATTTTTGTAGGTGGGCCGGTCTGATCATGGATGGGCCGAAGTTGATCTTTGCCAAATCGATCTTTGCCAAATCTCTTTTTGGCTGATCCGGACTTGTATATGGAGTCGGATACCTATGCTAGCTGGCTGCACAACACGTTTTGCAAAAGTACAGCACGTTTTGACGTACCATCATCACCACCTTTAACGATATTATATAGTAGAGATTTACTAATTGGAGGCACCATACGAGGCACCACGTTAATCCTGAGAATTAAGCAATTCTGTCCATCAGATTAACCGAAGATTTGTTTGTGTCCATCAGATTAAGCGCACTCGGCCGTGCTTCATCGCGAGTCGTGGTCTCTCTGGTCTCAATCCGCAGTCGTCGGATGAATTATCAGGCCGGTAACCTCTACGGCGACCAAAAGAAATCTCCCTGATGATTTCTCCCACGAGACCCAAAGAAATCTCCCCGATGACTTCTCCCACGAGACCCGCCCTAGCGATGCCTAGCGCCGTACTTCCTCGCAGCGTCCACCATGCCTCCATGTCCTTCACTTCTACGCTCCACCGGCTGAATTAACCGGAAAATCCAAGATCCAGACCAGCTATCCTCTCCAAACTTTCAATCTCCATCGTCTCAAGTTCAACCACGCTGCAATTCCCACGATGGCTATTGTACTAATGGCAGATTGGACTTCAAAGCAGATAGCCCACCGCTCTACAATCAGTGCTGAGACTGCTGCTCCATCGTCCAACCACCGGGCGTTGGTAAGGGAATAGTTCTCCGGCCAGAGGCACTTCAACTTCGTGGAAGATATCAGCGGAGAAGCACCACGGCTATGACGACCACATCGCCTTCAGCTACGTCTGCAAGACGTACCAGGTATTTTTTTGATGGAGCTAATACAAAGAAATGTGCACTCTAATTCATCCTTTCTTTTCTTTCTAGATAATCAACTGAGCTGAACTAGCATCGTTTCTTGACGTATATGCGTGCAACCACGTACACAGAGAGATGGGAGAACGTACATGCATGATCAGTTGGTCAGCAAGGCCAATATATACAATTAGTTGTAGATGTAATTAAATTGAAATACTGGACCATTGTTCGCTTTGTTACTTTCTCCTTGATATTTAGATATGAAAACTGATTTACGATCTCACCGGAATAGTGCAGTTCCTAAACATGGTACCTGTAAATCATGGGATAAATAGTGTGGATGTACTATGATTGAACTATTCTAATCTTTTACCTACGCAGAAACATTTTTGAGTTAATTTTGCAGAACATGCCATTTAATTTGTGCAGAATGAGCCATTTATATGTCTGCAACCATTTAGAAATAAATCACAATTCAATCCAGCCTCCGACTGATCCCCTTCCTCTGCAACCTTTCAATATCCTGGTTTGACAGTTGACACGCGAGTCGCTTCTCATCTTATGGCAATGCATTCTCATGATGGTTGCTGCGTCCAAGGAGTTGATGTACTGATTGCCTATATGCGTGCAACCACGTACACAGAGAGATGGGAGCACGTACATGCATGATCAGTTGGTCAGCAAGGCCAATATATACAATTAGTTGTAGATGTAATTAAATTGAAATACTGGACCATTGTTCGCTTTGTTACTTTCTCCTTGATATTTAGATATGAAAAACTGATTTACGATCTCACCGGAATAGTGCAGTTCTTTAACATGGTACCTGTAAATCATGGGATAAATAGTGTGGATGTACTATGATTGAACTATTCTAATCTTTTACCTACGCAGAAACATTTTTTGAGTTAATTTTGCAGAACATGCCATTTAATTTGTGCAGAATGAGCCATTTATATGTCTGCAACCATTTAGAAATAAATCACAATTCAATCCAGCCTCCGACTGATCCCTTCCTCTGCAACCTTTCAATATCCAGGTTTGACAGTTGACATGCGAGTCGCTTCTCATCTTATGGCAATGCATTCTCATGATGGTTGCTGCGTCCAAGGAGCAGATGTACTGATTGCAAATGCACTCTATTTTAACATAGAATGTAGGTCAAATCATTCATATTAACATCTGTAAGTTCAAAATCACACAGGTAACATCATCCAGCTGATGGCAGTTCAGAATTAGAGGTTGGGTCAGAGGTAAGATTATCCGACTTATGAATCTTTGTATAACATAAAAAATGTTGGATATTGTTAGCTCAACGCAACAACCAAACATTTTAGGAATTTCATAATTGTGTGTCCCATAGTTTTAACTCAGTGATATAACGATTGTTTTTGCAATACAACATGTGTTCAGTGAGTAAATTGAGCTCTGTGCTTAGCATGTTATATATCCATTCAGGCTGGTAACATGGTTTAAAGCATAAATTCTCCCTCTTCAACCCTGCATGTTCTTGCCATTAGGTTGGGTACTTCGTACAGTTTTTCTTCATGTCATATATTGTATGTAAGCTGGTGCCTTCATGCCCATCAATACGAACTGCCGAACAGGATGGTGGGTGGCAAATTGTACGACGGCCAGTGCAGGACAGCCTGATTATTTCTAATATAAGTTTGCATGAATATTCTCTTCTTTTTCGTTACTTCGTCAAGTCCCCACAAGCTGAACATGCCTTCAATCTGATCCACTGTGTATATCAGAATTTGAAAATTGATTTTAATTTGTTAAGTGTCTTCATTATCTGTACTTATATTATTTGTTCAGTTAGATGATAATTCGTACAATGACAATGACTGACTTTAATTTATTTGCAGTCATTAAGTTAAAAAGGATTTGGTGAGATATGTTTTAGCTCTTACCTTGACCGCTTCAAAGAATTCATGAAAAAGGTTTGCTTTCCTCTTTCTCATGCATGTGGACTACAAATTATAGAAAAATTGCACCCGTGTTAGATTATTTGCTTTAATTATCTCCAGATACAGGGGAATATTATTTGGACTTTAGATTTTTGTAGTTTTCTGCAGGTTGTGGGGCAAGTTTTGTCATAACCACAATGCTCAGTTTCTTACCTTTTTATTTGACTTGCAATCAGAAGTAGGTGTCAGCTTATCAAATTGGCTAGACTGCAATCGATCAGTAGTTAAAAGAGAGTGTAAAGCAAGCATGGTCCACCCTTTGTTGACCTGTGGTACGCATCATCCACATGCAAGGGAAAAAACCACTGCTACAAAATGGCACCGATATATTTCTTGCCGGCTCTATAATCTGTAGAGTTGATAGTATGATATCAGCTATAAAGGTTTCATGGATCAGTTATGTGCTATGCTTCTGTTGAATTCTTATTTGATGCGAACATACAGAATGAAGTGCATCAGTTCGTACTAAATCCATACGCCTTCCAAAAAACATTTATATGTAAAAATGTTGTATGGCATTATAGCTCCTTAAAATTAAAATGTCATCAAAATAACTTGGATCCCTGCCTGTTTAGAAAATTTATGTGCGATTCTCCTATTGTGTCGTGAACTTTTAGGTGAACTGTGTTAAGTGTATGACTGAAGTTAGTGATGTTGCTGCAAGCATGGTGCATGTTAGAATTGTTATTTATTTATTTTTTGGTTACCTTTTCTTGGTGCATTGGTTAGATGACACTTGAATTACTAAACAGAAATAAAGATATCACTAAGAAGTTGATATGGTCTAATGTTTCAAGCGTGATTAAATAAATGAAGTTATTTAATGAGTGTTCACTTAAATCCATAAGCAAAATACAGTTCTCTCGCATATTAAATTATTAACGGTTTATCATGGAACTGCCAAGGTACCACTGTGGGAGATCATAAAAAATACTATATTTTCTATGTATGTTTTTTGAGTGGGGTGGCGAATAGTAATTATATATTTCTCCATGTTCGTAAAGTGCACACGGTGCCATGTATATTAATATTTTTCTTACGTATAGCAAAAATAACTAGCCCGTGCGGATGCACGGGTTGACGACTAGTGAATCCTAATAGCTTTCCTGCTAGTACTCCAAAGACGCACTTTGTGGGGTTGAGCTTCATGTTGTATTTTCTGAGATTTGTGAATGTCTCTGCCAGATCTAATAAGATCCTGGCTAACTTGCGACTTAACCACAATATCATCCACGTAGGCGTGAACGTTGCGACCTATTTGCTCATGTAGACAATTCTGAATGCATCTTTGGTAAGTCGCACCTGCGTTCTTCAACCCAAAGGGCATGCTGACATAACAAAAAGCTCCAAAGGGTGTGATGAAGGACGTCTTTTCTTGGTCCTCCCTCTTCATCTTGATTTGATGGTAGCCTGAATAGGCGTCCAAAAAGCATAACAGCTCGCACCCAGCAGTTGAATCAATCACTTGGTCGATTCGCGCAAAGCAAATGGATCCTTTGGACAAGCTTTGTTAAGACTGGTGTAATCAACGCACATTCGCCACGTACCGTTCTTTTTCATAACCAATACTGGGTTTGCCACCCACTCCGGATGGTATACCTCCGTGATGAATCCTGCAGCCAGCAAGCGAGCTATTTCCTCTCCTATTGCCTTTCTCCTATCATCGTGGAAACGCCGTAGTGGCTGCTTCACTGGTTTAGCCGCAGGGTTCACTTTGAGGCTATGTTCTGCTAATTCTCTTGGTACCCCTGGCATATCTGACGGCTTCCATGCGAAGATGTCCTTATTTTCCTGGAGAAAAGCGACGAGGGCCTTCTCCTGCTCTTCTTCCATGTGTGCTCCAATGCTGGTTTGCTTGGATGAGTCGCCAGGAACAAGATTTATCTGCTTAGTGTCCTGGGCCGCTTTGAATTTCATTGGTGGCTCGGCAGATGGCGTGGTAACTACACTCATGTCGTTTGGGTCCACCTGCGACTTATAACCTTTTAGCTCTTCCGCGGCACAGGCGGATTCTGCGAAGGCCGCATCTCCTTTTCACATTCTATCGCTTTTTCTCTATCTCCGTACACTGTGATGACCCCTTTTGGTCCTGGTATCTTCAACTGTAGGTACACGTAGCATGGCCTGGCCATAAACTTAGCAAAGGCCGTTCTTCCAAACAAGGCGTGATATGGGCTTTGGAATTTTACCACTTCGAAGCATAGGAATTCGCTTCTAAAGTTCTCTTCTGTCCAAAAGTTACCCCTAGGGTTATTTTCCCCGCTGGCCGTGCGGACCTTCCTGGGACAATGCCGTGAAATACTGTTGACGTGGGCTGCAGGCTGGAATCCTTGAGTCCTAGACGCTGGAACGTATCGTAGTACAAGATATTAATGCTGCTTCCTCCATCCATAAGCACTTTGGTCAGCTTGTATCCTGCAACGTACGGTGCCACAACCAGCGCCAACTTGCCAGGTTCCCGTACTTGTGGCGGGTGATCGTCGCGACTCCAGGTTACGCGTATTCTGACCACCTTAACCAATTGGGTGTTGCTGGTATCACGGCGTTCACCTGCTGACTTCTGCGGCTCAATTTCTCTTCCCTTTTGGAGGTATCGATAACTATTGTGTGATACTGCCCCGTTGCCTGGGGTTACTGCGCCGTGCTGCCCAATATTTGTGTTATGAGCCGCACTAGGGTTTCCTTCATGGGAATTCCCCCCGTTGTGTTGGCTCTCTTCTTTCCACTTCTTGTAATAGTGGCATTGCGCCTTGGTATGGTCCGCTGGCCGTCCATCACCTGTCGCATGAAGGTCGCATGGCCGGTTGAAAACTTCTTGCATATTGATTGGACGGGAGCCGTATCCTCGACCCCTTCCACGCTGGCCTCTGAATCCTCCACGCGCATTGGCGACGAGCCCTGAGTGACCATCTTCGTTTTTGCGTTTGTTTTGATTCGCGTTGTTGTGGCTTGTTTGCTGCTGCTGGGGCTTGTTGGAGTTTTTCTTTCCTTTGGCAGCAACCTCCTCTTCTTCTCCGTCTGACGCGTCTCTGGTTTTATCTGAGCTGGCATATTTGTTAGCCGCAGCCATCACCTCGCTGAGGCTCTTGACTTTATCCTTCATGCGACCCAGCTTATGAATCAGCGGCTCAAACTTGCAGTTTTTCTCCATCACCAGGACGGCTGAGCTTGGTGGTATATTATCTGAGGAGTGTATTATTTCTGCCACCCTTTTCATCCAATGGCGACTTGACTCGCCTTCCTTCTGGACACAACGCTCTAGATCTTCTATATTGCAGAGTCGTTTGCAAGTTCCTTGGAAGTTCTTAACGAAGGCATCCTTCAGTTCCTCCCAAGTATTTATAGAGTTGGGAGGCAAATTTTGCAGCCATATGTGCGCTGCACCTTCTAGCATCATGTTGAGGTACCTTGCACATATTTCTCTGAGGCGTTCAAAATGCTCATCCCCATCTCGTAATTGTTCAGCCAGGTGGTTGGATCCATGCTGGCGTTGTAGTTTGCCACCTTGCGTGGCCCTTTGAAATCTTCAGGAAAAGGTTCCGATCTGATCCTTTCAGTGAAACACGCCGGTCCCTTGAGTCGCGAGGACAGGGCTGTGGGCGCGCCGCGGGGTTATCTGCGGGCCGCGTTTGCACCACTGGCATATTCGCCTGCGCTTCTGCGACTTGCTCCTGCTGCCTCTGTGCGACTCCTGATACGTTCTCTGGTGGCCTGCTTTGGACGCTTCTTTCTGCTGCAATCCTGTGATTGGCTGGTACGAGGGGCAGCTGTGCTTCGGCTTCCGCCCTATTGGCTTGTTGCAGGACTGCCGTACTTAGCATCTGAATCGCGCGCCGCGCCTCAGCATTGACCGGGTCATCGCCTGTTGGTACCATCTGAGTCAAGATATTAGCCGCAGCATACATATTATCGACAGGGTTCTGGTAATGGCCCTGCGGGGTGTGAAACCTCCTTGGTTGTTGCTGGGTCTCTTGATTTGTTGGTACCCTTCCTTCCGCAGTCGTCTGGATTCCCGTTCCCGCGGCTGGAGTGAGCGGGATTTCCACTGTTGGTTGAGTCGCGCGCATTGTGTTTGCGGGTCAACCTGTGTTGAGTCGCAGCCAGCGCGGCTACTCTCTGCCGCTCCTGTTGGATTCCTTGGTTTATCTGATCGAGCCTGCGGCGCTCTTCTTCCATCCTTCGAACCTCATACAGGAGCTCGGCCCTGGCGGCCTCAATTTCTGTTGCACGGAGGGCGGCGTTCGTGGCTGACACGGGACAAGAAGTGGGTTGCTTGGGGGTGCCGATGCCTCGGTTTCTCCAGCAGTTCCTGATGCGCCTGCTCCTCCGGTCGTGTAAACCGCGACTTGCGCCGTCTCTCGATCTGGTGATAATGCGATTTCTGGTGGGTAACCCCAGCAACTTTCTTCAAAGGCAGGTATAATGGACCCAAACTCTTGCGAGTCCATGCTTTCCACGGATTCTTCCCCATCATCGGCGACTTCTTCTACTGAATCGCCTTCTTGGACCGATCTAACGGACCTGCCACCGATGAAGCCAACGAAGACGTTGATGGATCCAAACGGGATGACGTGGCCGGTCTCCAAGTAATCTGCTTCCGGCCCCCAGCTTGAATCGTCGATGAGGGGTGTGCCATTGACCGTGATGATACGGCCAACAACAAGATCTTCAGCTCCCTTCATGGATCCTGCGCGGAACGTGACGCTCTTGACCGCAGGCCCCACGGTGGGCGCCAACTGTCGTGGGTTTGTCACGTCAGGTGTCATAGATGACTTCGTAGGTGTGGGATTACGCGAGTCAAGCATCTCCGAGCTTGGGATCGCAGGAACAAAGATCAACACAGATTTACCCAGGTTCGGCCCCCTCAATGTGAGGTAAAAGACCTACTTCCTGCCTACCCTAGATTGGTATTGATATGATAATCGAGGTGTTACAATGGAGGCGATCCGATCTGGTACTCGCCGTATGAGCTAGGGTTTGGGCTTGATAGCTTGACCCTCTCTAAGTCCTGCGAGTCCTCTTTATATACACAGAGGCTCGTCAGGTTACAAGAGTTCTACACGAAGCCTGATTATCTTTCTTGTCTTCCAAGGCAAGTTTGCACCGACCTTCTGGAACTTTCCTTTATGAGTCGCGATGCGAGATTGGCCCATCTTTCACGTGGCCCAACAATGATAGCGCAGCCTTAAGTCGCGGGTTAATCATTCCCCCGACACTAGGTGCCTCGCCGAGGCTCTGAAGTACTTGACGTCTCGCGAGGGAGGCGCAGACGTGCGCCAGGACTTAGCGATATTCCAGACAGGAGAGGCCTCCCGAGGGAAAGATCCCTCACGAGGCTCACCAGGCCGGACGCCTGGTCCTTAGCAGAAATGCTCGGTAAAGTGTTGAGGGCTGTGGAAGGCCGGCCCATGGTACCTCGGTTTCCACTGGACCGACACGTGTCTCACAGGCCCAAATCCCATAAAACAATCGTCCCACCTCCACTCGCACCTCCTCGTGGCCCATGCCACCCGGTCGGTCGCAGGCTGTAGCTAGCTAGCGCATCTGTGCATGCGCTCTCTCTCAGCTAGCTAGCACGCTTAGCTACCCTTTTCGTACATAGCTAGCTGCTGCTCAGGTCACGTAATGCCTCATTTTTGTCCACGCACCAAAAAAGTTTGCCAGCTCTCTCAACTAGCTAGATGCCTTCAAAAAATGCTGCATGCGTTTGTATTTTTTAATGAAAACCCGATTAAACTGTGCAGGTCAGTGTTTATGTGATTTTTTATTTTGCATATGGTGTTGCGACAAGCGTTTGAAATTTTTGTTGTGTAACCCTTAGTAAAATGCTGCAATTTTTCTGGGTGTATGCTACAAAGAGTTTTCTCTAAAGTCACATACGTGTTTTTTTAGCGAGCGAGCAAAGCGCCCTAGCATGTCATGCCCGCCATGGGCGTTCGTGGAGAATTTAGTTGGAGACGCTAGATCGAGTGATGATGAGGCTTCCACTAGTTGGATTTTCAACCAGCGAGATCAAGGGCGATGATCTATGTGATAGTAGTGGTTAGCATTTTGTGAATGTTGCATACGGTGTTGCGACTTGCTACATGTGTGTGCTATTTTTGTTGTGTAAGTATGGATAAAGTGTTACAATGATTTATTTGTACGCTACACATAGATTGTTTCGATGTTGCATACGTATTACTGTAGTGTTGTATGAGTTGGACAAAAATGGTGGATGAGTTTTTTTTTTTTTGCATACGACTACTACTTTTCCATCATTTTTTGTGTGATAAATGGTATTTGTTGCATAGGTTGTTGATTTTTGCTACATTGATGTGTCCAAAATGTTACAAAGTTTTTTCTACATGTCGTAAGATTTTACATATATTCCAACATGTTTTGTGTGATAAATGGGGATTTGTTGCATATGTTGTTGATTCTTGCTACATTGATGTGTCCATAATGCTACAACGCTTTTTGCTACATTTCGCAAGTTTTTATAGGTTAATGTTGGAAAATGATGTTGCATTTATAAAAATGCTACATACATAGAGAAAGAATGTTGCATACGAGATCTTGATGAGAAAAAAATGTATGTATAGACATTGATGAGATTTATAGGACAAAATGAGGACGTGCAATTATATACTGAATAATCCTTGTGATTAGCATGCACGGAATCGTGTTTCCTGTGTGTAGTGAGACGAGAAAGAAAAAAAGCATAATAGGAGAGCGT
Source organism: Poa pratensis (assembly GCA_947311845.1). Taxonomy (NCBI): domain Eukaryota; kingdom Viridiplantae; phylum Streptophyta; class Magnoliopsida; order Poales; family Poaceae; genus Poa; species Poa pratensis. Next base: position 41,017,371 of record CAMZMU010000037.1, on the reverse strand, counting down.
GTGACACTATGCATGCAGGGCAACAGAATAGCAAAAGACAAGCTAACAACCAAGATATTGGTGGGCTCCACCCACGTTAGAAACAAAAATCGGTAGTGTGATAGAATCTGACGGAACAGCAGAGGATCCGATGCGGCGATGCATGCATGTTGACACTGGATCTGATGGAACAAAGTTTTGAAAGCGACCTCTCCCGCATGTTGAAAGCGCTCTCTCGCATGCATGGACATTGACTCAAGGTGTCCACGGTGACTATACCGCCAATTGTTGCAACGCCGCTATCAGGGGACCAAAGTATCAGCATCGATGTTGTGAGTGTCCACCGCTGGTGCTTTCAAGGGATTGTCGCTGATGCTGGATCATCTTCGGTATTTTGTTGTAAGCTTTTTGTGTAATGCTACATAGGTACATTTTTATTATTGTAAAAGTACATAAACTGTGCTACAACCATATAAATAATTTTGCTTCGATCGTTTTCTATATTTGATGTGAGTTTTTTGCTGGAATGCTACATACTTGCTTTTGTTTTGTTGTAAAAGCACAAGTATTATGCTACAAACATATAACAATTTTGCTTCAATCATTTTCTGTTTTTTTTGTGAATTTTTCTACAATGCTACATAGGGTCTTTTTCTTTGCTGCTAAAGTGGAGAAATTTTGCTACAAACGTACAACTATTCTGCTTCAATAGTTTTTGTTGTTTTTGTGAGCTTTTGCTGAAATGTTACACAAAATTTTTTTCATAGAATTAAAAATGCTACAAATATACAATGATTTTGGTTCGACAGTTTTCGTTATTTGTTGGAGTTTTTTGCTACAATGCTACATATGAGGTTTCTTGCTTGAAAAATACAAAAAAATATATGATAGGAAAATATAACAAATTTGTTTTATCTTTTCTTTGTTCCTTCTTGTGAACTTCTTTTGCAATGCAATTTTGCAACAATTACTCTAAGTTTTTGTTCCAAATATGCATTCATGTTATACGTGCTAATATTTGTTACATTGATTGACTCAATTTATTTTTAAATTTTATTTGTTGCATCGGTCCGTAACGACATGTTATACATTTTTGTGTACATTAGCTTGTGTTCGGAGTAACAATGTGTTTTGTAGTGTTGTGCTATATACGGATTAGCTAGCAGCAGCTAGGGCTCGCACCACATGTATGGCAAGGCCCCTAACGAGCTCGGGCAGGGCTCTCTACTGTAGCAGGCGTTTCCATAGCGTTTTAGGTCTTACACCTTTCTCAGATCCCGCCGGCCGGCGGCTTCGCTCCCGGCGGCCACCTCCTTCCTCCCAGGGTGCCGTCTCAAGGCCCGTGGGTGCTGGAATCCTTCTCCCGTGTTCGTTTTCCTCTGGACTTCGCTCGGCTATCTCCTTCCCGCCTCTGATTCGTCAAGACGTGGATTCTTTGCTTTGAGGTTTTGCTCGACTCGCTCTCAAGCTTCCTCCCGGCCGGTGCTGCCTCCGTGCTCCCGTGCCGCTGTTTTGCTCCGGCTGGGGTATCTGTGGTGCTCGGGCCCCTCCTTTCGCTTGTGCTGCCTTTCACCTGTTCGACATTATGTCTGGGAAGGGGAAGTCGGTGTGGACCTCCCAGGCGGCGGCAAAAGCCCGTGAGGGCTCAAGCAGCCGTGGTGGAGGGGATGGAGACATGACTGAGATGCTTGATCGTCTGAATTTGGCTGCAGGGGAGGATGAATCTCTGCTCATGTCTGATGACGAAGATGGAGTGGAGCCAGAATTTTTTTCGGTAATTGGAAAGGTTCTTTCCCCTACTGTGCTGCACGTCAATACCATTATGGCTGCTATGCGGCCGGCTTGGGGCAACCCGAGGGGGATCCGTGCTCGCCCTGCGGGCGACAATCTGTTCATCGTCGATTTCTTATTGCTGGCTGATAAGGAGAGGGCAGTTGATGGCACTCCTTGGATGGTTAACCATCATGCGGTGCTTCTGCAGGATCTGAACCCAAGCATGAAGCCCTCAGAGGTTCGTTTCGATGACCTTCACATCTGGGCTCATATCCTGGACCTAGAATTTGGTTGGATGAATGAAAGGAAAGGCAGCAAGGTTGCTGGTCTTGTTGGAAAACTCGACAAATTAGATGTGGACGACATGGGGGACGTGGCTGGGACTTACCTCAGGGCTCGTGTCGCTATCCCAATCGAGAAACCCCTTAAGCGCTGCATCTGTCTGGACAAAAAGCTGAAAGATGGCTCGATTAAAAAGATGGTGTTTGCGGTGCAATATGAGAAATTGCCTTTTTTCTGCTTCTCGTGTGGTGTAATCGGTCACTCTGAGCTTGACTGTTATTACCCAACTGACAAAGATGCGCAGGGCAAGAGAGCCTATGATAACTCTATCAGAGCGCCAGAAATTAAGAGGAGGAAACCTCCTTCTTTCTCCCAGGCTGCGGCTTCCTCCGATTGGAGTGGCACCTCCACTAGAGGAGACTCAAGATCAAATTCCAAGGGAAGGAGATCCAGTGATAGCTCAAAGAAGCCTCCTGACTCCGGTGATGGTGAGGATGATTTGGAGGTTACTAGCCCTATCAAAGCTCCTGACTGTGGCAAGTCTATTCAGGCTGAAAGTAATCTTGTTAGCAGAACTTTATTCCCAACGGTGAGTGTTGACACCGGTTTGGGTGGCAAGAAGAGGAAATCTGTCAAATCCTCCCTTCGAATCAGAGCAAGGGAGGCACCGTGGCTGCACAGGTGGAGGTCTCTGAGCAAGGGGGAGCCTTGCCCCTGGTCCAGTTCACCCCACCGCCCTCACTCAAGAATCTTGGCTCCCCGAGTCTGGTGGACGGGGAGCAGAATCTGGCTGATGGCTCGAAGAAGCAAAATAAGGAGGAATTCGCATTCAATGCAAAGTTGGTGGAGGCTGCCCGTGGAGCGCAGCCCCACCCAGCTCAATGAAAATCCTATGTCTGAACTGCCGGGTTGCGGGCAGCCCGAGGCAGTTCATGAGCTCCGCTGTCTTGTGGAGCAACACCGCCCGGATGTGATCTTTTTGTCGGAAACAAAGATGTCGGCAGAGAGGTCCGAAAGTTTGCGCTGGAAGTTTGGTTTCGAGAATGCTTTGGGTGTTGACAGTGAGGATCTCAGTGGGGGACTCGTGCTGTTGTGGAGAACTGGTGTTCTTGTGCGACCAAAATCTTTGAACAGGTCGCACATTGACGTCTTTGTTAGTGATGATGTGCTGGGTGGAGGCGAATGGCGCTTCACTGGTTTCTATGGGGAGCCCAGGAGGGAAAAGAGGAAGGAGTCTTGGTACTTGATGCACTTCCTCAGAAGTGTCTCTAATTTACCCTGGCTCTGTGCCGGTGACTTCAATGAGGTGCTGGCTCAAGAAGAGGTTTTCAGTCGTTCTGAAAGGGATGAGTGGCAGATGGCTGCCTTCAGGGAGACGGTTGAAGACTGTGACTTTACGGACCTTGGTTATGCGGGGCTTCCGTATACTTGGGACAATAGGCAGGGGAGCGAGAAGAATGTCAAATTCAGGCTGGATAGGGCCCTGGGCGATGTCAAGTTCCTGCAGCGGTTCGGAGGCTCAAATGTCAGGCACATTCAGACGTCCGAATCTGACCATTGTGCCATTCTTATTGAGGTGGCTGGGGTGCAAAGGCAGCCGTCGAGAGGTGGAACCCGTGGGTTCCGCTATGAAAACATGTGGGCTAGAGACCCCTCTTATGGTGACTTGGTGGAGGGGGACTTGGTCGCCTTCTGGCCCTGGTCTGAGTGGTCTTCAGAATTCCCTGAAGCTGATGCAGGGGTCTTTGAAACAGTGGAGCCATGACGTTTTTGGTTCGGTGCGCAACAATCTCAAGGGACTGCAGTTCCGCCTTGAGGGGATCCGCAGGCGCAATTGGAGATCTGGCCCGTCTAGGGAGGAGAAGGAGGTCATCAAAAAGATTTCTGAGCTACTTGCTAGGGAAGAGATCATGATGCGCCAGCGCTCGCGTGTGCAATGGCTTGCTGAGGGAGATCGAAACACTGGCTATTTTCATGCCAAGTGTAAGCAAAGAGCCAGACAAAACCGTATCATTTCCCTGTCTCGTGAGGATGGCTCTACGTGCTCTGGTCAAAAAGAGATTGAAGCTGAGGCTAAAATCTTCTATCAAAACCTCTTCTCGGCTCAGGACAATTGCGACTTGGAGGGGATTCTCAAGTTTGTCCCTAGGAAAGTCACAGATGCCATGAATGGGTTCCTATGCAAGCCCTTTGACCCGGTGAGATCGAAAAAGCTCTTTTCATGATGAAGCCCAATAAATCTCCGGGCCCTGATGGATTTACAGCGGGGTTTTTTCAGAAGCACTAGGCTATTTTAGGAAGTTATGTGTGCAATGCTATTCTTGATTTCCTCGGTGGAGGTGCTATGCCTGCTGACTTCAATAGTACCATCCTGGTACTCATTCCGAAGGTCAAACATCCCCAAAATATGGCTCAGTTTAAACCTATAGCCCTGTGTAATGTTATCTACAAGATTTGCTCCAAGACTATTGCTAATCGGCTCCGCTCTACTCTTGATGACATCATATCCGAAGAACAAAGCGCCTTTGTCCCTGGCCGTTTGTTATCTGACAATGTCTTGACTGCTTTCGAATGTATCCACTATCTGAAAAGGAAGAAAGGGAAATCTGGAGCCTGTGCTATTGAGCTGGACATGGCAAAGGCCTATGACCGAATTGAGTGGCAGTTTCTCGAGAATAGCATGCTGAAGCTTGGCTTTCCTCCCCAAGTGGTAAACCTAATTCTTAGGTGTGTGGTTTCTGTGGATTTCCGGGTCAAAGTCAATGGACAACTATCTGATATTTTCAAACCTTCTAGAGGGCTGCGACAGGGTGACCCAATATCCCCGTACTTGTTTTTGCTCTGTGGGGAAGGTTTCTCCAGCTTGCTGAAATTCTCGGGTCCCCTCTTCCTGGCTCGAGGGGTTCGCGTCAGTATTCACTCTCCCTGGATTTCACATCTTCTGTTCGCGGATGACTCAATTATTTTCACTCAAGCGTCAGAGAGAGGGGCAATGAGGATTGTTGATATTCTTGATACTTATCTTGCGGGATCAGGACAACTTGTTAACAAGTCAAAATCTGCTGTCTTTTTCAGCGGGAACTGCGATGTGCAGACTCGCCAGGTGGTGCAGCAATGTTTGGGCATTGATAAAGAGGCTCTGGAAGAAAAATATCTGGGTTTGCCAACAGCTGTGGGCAGGAATATTTCTGGCCCTTTTGAGAAGCTTCATACGGGGGCCAAAAACCTGACCGAGGGCTGGTGTGAAAAAACTTTGAATGCTGCTTCTCGTGGAGTTCTCATCACGAGTGTGTCTCAAGCTATCCCCACACACTCGATGAGCTGTTTCGCCTTGTCCAAAACTACCTGCAGGAAGCTCTCCTCCGTTTATGCTAGGTTCTGGTGGGGTGGACACAAGGATAAAAGGAAAATTCACTGGAAAAGATGGCCTGAGGTTACTCAACCGAAGGCTCAGGGTGGCATGGGTTTCAAAAACCTGCACCTCTTCAACACCGCTATGCTTGGTAAACAGGGTTGGAGGCTTCTCACAAACCCAGACTCGTTGTGTGGAAGGGTCCTCCGTGGGAAGTATTTCCACAACTCAAATTTCATGCTTGCAACTAGAAAGAAAAACTGCTCTCATACGTGGCGTGCCATTTTGAGAGGCAGATCGGTTCTTGAGTTGGGTTTAATCAAAAGAATTGGGGATGGCACCTCGACTGACATCTGGCTTGATAGATGGATTCCGGGGGTGTTTGGACACAAACCTATGTGCCAGAAGCTGGAGGCTACTGCCTCCAAAGTTGGTGACCTTATGAATGATGATGGCACTTCTTGGAACCCCGGGGCGGTTCATGCTAACCTCATCCTACCTGATGCGCTTGCTGTCCTTCGTATCCCTCTTGGCAACTTGGATGAAGATTTATGGGCATGGGGCGAGGAAAACAATGGCCTGTACTCCGTTCGTTCTGCTTACAGAATTCTGGGTGCTTCGGAGAGATCTGTAGCTCATTTCAATTCAAGTTTCACTAGCCCGTCTTGTGGAGAGGAGGACCCTATCTGGAAGAAGCTGTGGAAATTATCCGTTCCGCCGAAAATCAAATGCTTTTGGTGGCGGGTTCTTCGGGGGTTTATGCCGGTGAGAGAGGTGCTGCACAAAAGGCACATGGAAGCTCAAAGCACCTGCACTGACTGTGGCGCTAAAGATGAGTCTATCTTCCATGCTCTTACTGAATGTACCCTGGCCAAGCAGTTCTGGAAGACTTTCAAGGAGGTGTGCCATATTAAGTTTCCTTCTCTGCATCCTGACACTTGGGCAGGAGACATTCTTGACTGCTCTTTGTGTCCTGCTAATGAGGTTTGCGCCATCCTTTGTGGGCTTTGGTCTGTTTGGACGGCTAGAAACAATCGCAAGCATGGGGTGATTCCGATGGATATCACTAAAGCCTACAGATGGGCTCTGGACACTGCCTCTGATTTGCTGTCTTGCTCGCCTTCTACAGGAATTTCGAAGCCTTGCGCTACTCGAGCCAAGTGGACTCCTCCGCCTGTTTATACAGTCAAGGTTAATGTTGATGCTGCTTTCAACCTCAATGCATTGTCGGGAGCTACTGGCTGTGTACTGAGGGACTCAAATGAAACCTTCATCTCGGCTGCCTCTACCTGGTACGACCACCTACCTGATGCCCTTACTGCTGAGACCTGGGCTGCTTGTGCTGGCGTGAAACTGTGCCATGACCGAAACATCAAAAAGGTCATTTTGGAATCTGATTGTCTCACACTCATTGAATTATGGAAGACAAGGAAGAAGAACAGGTCTGCTATCCTGCCGATTCTGAACGTCATTGAGAAGTACTCGGAAAACTTCAGTTCCTTTGATTTTCGTTATGTAAGCCGCTGGGCGAACTATGCTGCTCACCATACTGCTAAGCAAAGCTCTACTCTGCAACCGGATTGTGCCTGGGATACCCAGGTGCCGGATTTCTTATCCTATTGTATCCAACATGACTGTAATGCTGTTGGTAGTTAATTGAATGTCTTAAATCGCAAAAAAAAAATGTATGGCAAAGCCTGCAGCAAGCCTAGTCCTCACCTCACGTCCTTTCTATGGAGTAAAAACAGCAGCGTGCAGCTAGGCAGTAGCACTGTAGTAGTACTTGCGCGTCTCACGCTGGTCCGCCCACGCATGCATGCGAGAAAAATCCGTGCGCAACAGTCAGAGATTGGGTCTCGGACGGCTTAAAAGCGACATCTCGCATATCGCGCGGACCGGTTGTAGCTACAGCCGGCTGACGCGTAGCGCGCGCCATAAATAAAAGTTACATAATATTGGTCGTGAACCTTTTTTTGGCTTGACCGAACACATATTTTACTTCTGTGAAAATTAATTTCTGTCCGAGAGACTTTCTTCAAATATACATAGAATTTATTTCCTATTTACTACATTTTATTTTTTATATCACACTCCGTGAAAATGACTGTATCATGTGCATACGAGAATGGATAAATTACCATCAACAAGATGAGGAATGAGACTTGCAACATGACAATCTTCCTTTGCCCTTATAATAAGGATGGTCATCATATCGTCAACAACATTGAACAAGATTGGAGACAAATGGTTTTCTGTCTCAACCTTTTAAAAGTTTGAAAATAGTGGCCAATGTCCTCATTAACTTCGATACCTGCACTCGCACGCTCTACACACTCGGCAATCCAGTTGCTCCACTATGGTGCAAAGTCTTTCATGCGCAGTGCGTGTCGGAGAAAAGCTAGGTATTCAACCTTATCGTACACCTTTCGAAGTCCTAAAAAGTACTCTATCCGTATGTTTAAGTGGAGTTTATGAATCATCTATTTTTTTCTGAAATGAGAGCAATGCCCCAGCCTCTGCATCATGATGATGCACACGGCTTTTATATTAAAACTTAAAAGTATTCAAGTATCAAATACATAACTGCAACCACATCAAGTAAATTCCGTTCTAACACAAAATTAGGCCGAGTTGGACGAACAACAATGTTTGCCACTTAGGAGACTTGATTGGCCAACACCTTCCTAACGATCCTAAAACTCACAATTAGAAGACTTTTTTTTCGAAAACAGGAGCTACCCCAGCCTCTGCATCAGGATGATGCATACGGCCTTTATTGCTTTTATTAAAAAGTATCAAAAGTCTTACAATTCAAGGATCACAAAGGGCGTGATAATACAAAATTATAGATCAAGCAAAGGCAGCTTCCCTCGTTGGAACTCAACTCACATAGCCATCAAGTTCTCTTTAACTACTTCCTCCATTCAGTGAGGGTTTATATGAATAAACTCTTATAAAACTACGAATATAAGTTTTAAGTTGGTCTCCTCACAAACAATCATACGTACTTCTTGTTCAAGTAGAGAAATATTTTTCTCACGATGCTAACCATTTGCAATCAGATAGAATTAGGAGAGCACTAGGCGTCTCCCGGGGGATCTTTCCCCAGACCCCCTGCCTCCCCCTGCTGACACGTGTACTCGTAAAACCTCTAATCCCACTTTTGCTACATTTTAGCAAAAAACGTTCCGCTTTTCCTGCACTGTAGCAAAAATGTTCAGCCACGGATAAAAAGGAAAAGAACTGCTGCATAGAAAAAAAGTCCGGCGAGACCTCGCCGGAGACCTTGCCAGAGAGCTCGTAGCAATTTTTTTTGCTACTATAGCAAAACCGACTTTGCCGGAGAATCTCGCCGGGGACCTCGTAGCAAAACCTTGGCACTATTGTAGCAGAACAACATATCAATTGTAGCAAAAAAATTATATTGTAGTAGCATCGTTGCATCAATATGTAGCAAAAAAATTCACAGTATGATAGAACACACAAAAGCATCGTAGAATTTCAGACACATCAATGTAGCAGAAACAAAAACAGGGCAGATAGCAAAACAGAACACTAGTATGCAACAAAATCAGCTCTCGGCTCCACCGTAGCATCGTTGTCCGCCCATTGTAGCAACGCTGTTTGCCCTTGGTAGCATCACTGGCTCCCGTCCGTACCATCGCCGGCTACCCGTTGCAGCGGCAGCGACCCAGGCTGGGAGCAACGCTGCCCTGCCGCTGGAAGCACCACGTAGCACACAGCCTCTTCTCCACGCGCCGCCGGATCCCTTCGGCGTTCATCGCGGACTCATGTGCACGCAATCCAAACTGGACGTGTCGATGCGGTGAGAAGGACGAAGTAGTAACCGCTGAGGCGGGATGGACGGGGGAGAGGGGGAGGGGAGCGGACCTTGAGGAGGTCGATGCGGTGCGCGGCGGCGTGGAGGTCCTCCTCGAGCGCGAAGACGTGACCCTGGAAGCGGCGGAGGAGGTCCTCGGAGGCGAGCAGCTTGAGGTGGAGGGAGCTGTACGGGACGGGGAGGACGTGAGGGAGGCGTGGATGGACTCGCAGACGTACTACTCCGTGCCGCCCTCGACGCGCAGACCCGCTCGTCGCCGCGGTCGCCGGATCCTCGACCGCTTCGCCGCCGAGAGCGATGGCGATCCCGCCTCGGTGCTCGTCGAGCAACGTCTCGGCCCGCGCCTACGCCGCCTCAACCGCCGGCCACTCCGCGCCATCACCGACGTCAGGGTCGACGTGTTCGCCTCCAGGGACGATGCTTGAGCCAACGGCAGCGGCGCTTGAGCCAACGGTGGCAACACGTTGAAATCTCTCTCTCATCTGGAGGCGAACGGTGACGAGATGGAGGATTTGGGGAGGAAAGCGAACGGAGGCGGAAGGATAAGGTGCGTGTGATGGTGGGACCCACAGTTTCTGGCCACGTTGGGGGGCACGTGGCGTGCGCGCGACCAGGAGGATGGAGGAGGTGCGATCCCCCGGATGATTACAACCCTTTCCCATAGAATTACTTTATATTATTGTCGATCTCCTCCACATGCCTAACTTTAGCACACTGCGCCCATTTAATTTCTCCATATGCTCTGCGACTTACTCATCAGCATCCCCTCTTGCTGGGCCCATTACGTCCATGTGAGAGGAATCTGTTTCGCCTTTAAATCGGGTTCATCAATCAATTTTCAAGAGGTGATGTTTCTCTAGCCTATATAACCCACTCGCATTCCTTGCCAATCACGGCAAAAAAAAATCGATGATGGCAATTTTTATTCTGCCATTGTTTGATTGGGGTTTGAACAGTATTTTTTTTCTACTTAGATATCACCATCTCATTTTCAAGAATACGCCATGGAAAGGCGTATCGTTTTCATAGATAGAAGCGGTCAAGCGGCCGGTCAACAGCCCATAGGCTTTACAACACGAATCTGGACAAGGTTAAAACCGTGCTCTCACCTACACAGTCTACTTTGTCCATCCGTCCCTGATGCCTCATGGCAACTACTCACGTTCTTGCCCCCAACGGCACTGCGGCCAAAAACCTAAAACGTTCAACTCTCAAAAGACTTGCTCTTCTCCATTGCTCCACCTCCTCGCGGATCCGCCGATCACTAGTGCTGTCGAAACCGCCTCGTCGTTGAACACCACATTATTCCAGTGTGTCCAAATGTTCCACATGACTAAGATGAGCACCGACCAGACGTCCCTCCGATGGCTCCCAACGGCCGGCTGCACCGTCCACCACTCCTCCAGCCACGCATCCGGCCCAGGCATCATCTCCGGCATGTGCCACACCTCTAGCACAACATGCCAAACCTCTCTAGCCAGCACACAGCCAATGAGGAGATGCTCGATAGTCTCCTCGACTTGATCGCAGCGAGGACACCTCAGAGGGTGCTGCAATCCTCGCTTCTTCAATCTATCCGCCGTCCAGCACCTGTTCTTCGCCACCAGCCAGGCAAAGAATTTGAGGGTGAGGGGAGCCCGCGACTTCCACACTTGCACACTCGTGGGGTCTATCGTCATACCACCGAAAAAAAGCTTTGTAGGCTGATTTCGCGGAGTACACACCATCCCTCTCCCAACACCACCCCAGCCTGTCTGGCACCTCCGTGAGGACGACATTGGCAATGAGCTCCGATAACATGAAGTACTCGTGCAGCTCGTCTTCTACCATGTCCGGACCCACATCGGTAAGCCATGCCCCTCGACAAGCTTCCTCCACGGTGCGTCGCAGAGTTGCCTTCTTCCGCACCCTACTGGTAAAGCGCGGGAATCTAACCCTGATCCGCTCGCCTTCCAACCACCTGTCCGTCCAGAAGAGGGTATTCCGACCATCACCAACATGTGATCTAGTCGCCGCCTCAAAGATTGCCGTAACCTCGGGCGGGACTCTGATGTCGAACTCCCCCCACGGCTTATCCTCATCCGTCCTCTTCAACCACAACCATCGAACCCTGAGGGCGGTGTTGAAGGATTGAAGATTATGAATACCTAGCCCTCCCACCGATGTGGGGGAGCACACCTTCTTCCACGCCACCTTGTAGTGCCCTCCATTAGCCTCCTTGTTGCCATGCCACAAGAAGCCTCAGCAGATCTTCTCTGCTGCCATGGCCGGAAGATCAAACGCCATCATCATGAAGACCATCATGGTTGTCAGTGTCGTTTTGACTAACTCCAGGCGTCCGCCTCGCCTCAACAAGGAGGCCCGCCACGAGGACAACTTGCCCCCCAGCTTCTCTACCGCGGGCTGCAGTTGCCATCATCATGAAGACCATCATGGTTGTCAGTGTCGTTTTGACTAACTCCAGGCGTCCGCCTCGCCTCAACAAGGAGGCCCGCCACGAGGACAACTTGCCCCCCCCAGCTTCTCTACCGCGGGCTGCAGTTGGGCCGCCGTCAGTTTCCGCGGGCTCAAAGGGAGGCCCAGGTACGTGCATGGAAAGGCCTGAATAGGGCAGCGCAATTCTCTCTCCGCCATCTCCACCTGTTCCTCTGAACACCGGATGAGGTGAGCTGAACATTTAGCGAGATTAGTCCGTAAACCGGACGCCTCCCCAAAATCCTCCATAATGACCTCACAACCACGAATGTCACGCCATGTGGGCCTAATGAAGGTAACCACGTCGTTAGCGAAAATGGACATGCGACGACTAAAACCTCACGGGGCTAGCTTGGTGAGGACTCCAAGCTCCGTCGCCCGCGCAAACATGAAATGGAGCACCTCCATCGCCCGCGAATGTCACCATCTCATTAAAACACACGTTACAAAATCAGGATAGGTCTAATGAGAACTTGACCTTATTACATGCGCTGCACCGCCAGAGTAGAGTGCCAAGCCACAATCATCTCACCGTAGCCGTCAGATGTAGACCATGTTCGATGTAGAGCGTGATCATGGCCCTGTAGTTGACGCTCGTGTTTTCGTCACGCAGAGCGAGCACGAAGAAACGGAGCAGCACGGCCGCGAAGATTTTCATCTGTCTGTATGCGAACTCCTTTCCCAGGCAGATCCTTGGACCAGCCTGTAGAAGAGAAGCATGTGATCAGAGTTTATACTGCCTCAGAACTGGTTCAGAACACGATTCAGTGCCAATAGCAAGAACATTTGCATAGTGCATTTTGTTTGTTTGTTTGTTTTGGAACATCATGGTGTTTATGTGTTGTGGACTTGTGGTTACCTGGAAAGCTGTGAATTTGAAAGGGCTCTCCGGCCGAAACACGCCGTCTTCGTCGAGCCACCGTTCGGGCCAGAAAACTTGGGCGTCATCGCCCCACAGTTGTTCCATTCGTCCCATCGCGTAGGGGGCGTAGAACACGATGTCTCCCTTGTCGACGCTGAAGCCGTTGGGCAAAACGTCGTCTGAGAAGCACTCCTTATTGTCCTGGAACACGGAAAACCCAATAGCACACACGCACAGATCTAGTATGTTACAATCTTACATACAATCCCAGAAAGCAACGGCTTTGTTCTTCCCATGATCCCAAGTTCAGAGAGTGTTGCTGGATAGATCGACTCACCAACGGCACTGAAGGGTACAGTCTGAGTGTCTCTGTCAGGGCGGCGTGAAGATAGTGCATCCTGTTCAGCGCCTCGTCGGTCAGACTCTGCGAGAACTCATCGACGGACGCGGCCTCACCAGCGTTGGCAGCGTCCTTGACCTCCTTGCTTATCTTCTCCTGGACCTCCGGGTGCTTGCACATCATGTATAGGAACCAGGAAAGCCCTCCGGCGGTCGTGTCCTTGCCAGCTATGACTATGTTCATGATGATGTCTCTCAGGTACTTGTAATCCACCTTCCCTGAATCGCTGGTGGTTGCCAGGATGAATCTAGACAGCAAATCTTGCTTCGGTTCCTATCAAAATGAAAACATCAGCTTGATTTCAAATGCAACATATGCATGTGGCGGAAAAAAAAGTACAGGTTAATGGAGCAAGTTAGAGGTTACAGCGTCGTGTGCCTTGTCGTCGGACATCTCGTCGGCTCTGGCATGGATGCGCTTGTACAAGAATTCATCGACGGCCTTGATCTTGTGCCTGAGCGTCGCCTCAGCGCCGACGTTGAGGAACCTCGCCACCTTCCAAAACACGTTGACGTAGCGGATCAGGGTGAACTCGCTAGCGTCATCGAAGGCCGCGGCGAAGCGGCTCCCCTCGTCCGTCGAACCGTCCAGCGTGTTGAGGTCCAGGCCGAAGGCAATGGTGAAGATGGAGTCCATCGTCGCTTTCATCAGCAAGCTCTGATCGAAGAAACATAGTCCGATTTAGGAGAGAGCATTATCAGACAGTATAATTAGTCATAGCCAGGTTGATGAGTTGCCTGAAAGTCCATGGATTGCTTCGTTGCGGCTTTGCTGGAGACGATATGTGCGAGCTTGGCGGCGTTGTTGTTGAAGACGCCGCCGCTGAAGTCCCGGAGGGCTCTCGTCGAGAAGTCGTAGCTGGCGATCTTCCTCTGCTGTTTCCACTTGTCCCCATCTACGGCGAAGATGCCGGTCTCCCAAGAGATCGCTCATGTTCTCGTAGTTAAACACGCCCTGTGTATTTGTTCAGAAACGTCAAAGGCATGTCAGGGAATTACACTAGGCTTACAGCTTACTTGCCGAGGGATCAGAGTTCTTGCAACTGTGCTGTTAGCATGCACTGATTGCACGATAAATGGGGAATTGCTGAACTTGTACCGTTAGTATGAAACCAACTTGAAATTGTGAACTGGTACTAGCAATGTACTCCGTACACCGTTTCTGACAAGGATACAAATCCACTAGTAGAACACTTTATACTCATTTGTTCAGTGTCCAGTGGAACGATCAAGACAGAAACGAAAAATTCTACAGTTGCAACAGGAAAAAAAAAAACACTCCACCCCATGACTCCGACTGATCTAGCTCATATGCATACTGAAGTTACTGACATGCTAGATAATCCTGAGCTCTCACTCTCTTCATATTTTTGTTCAAATTAGGAAACGCATATGACAGACATATATAAAGCTTAATTAACTGTCAGTGCTATTTGTGTACCTTGCCGTAGTTGGTGAAGTTAGTCCTGAGGATGTGCTCAACCACCGCCGGGTCAGTGGTGTAGATCTGCCGCCGGCCTGGCGCGAGCAGCCGGAACGTCCTGTGCTCCCGGAGCAGGCCCGTGTGGTAGTCGTGTAGCCGTCGGAGGTGATACACCTGATGGAACACCGTGCCCACCGCCGGAGGGTACCGCTTTGTTCCGCCGCGGACGACGGTCAGGTAACAGAAGATTGCCAGCACCGAGAGGCCGGCGGCGGCCAAGAAGGCCGGAGAGCACTCTGGTATTCCCGTCGCCATAGCTAGTCTACTCACTCGCATGTGCGTTGCTACCTATGTGCGTGAGCCGACCGGCCGGGGCTTTAACTATTGGTGGATCTGTTAGGAAGCAATATCCGCCAAGTGTGTTTGATATGGACATTTGATCGGTGATGCGTAGGGTGGGCATTCGGTCATGACCGAAAATTCGGTCATTTTATTTCGGTCTTACTTAATTTCGGTCCCCAAAAAATGAAGACCGATTTTGTCTCAACAATTTCAATGACCGAAAGATTCGGGTATCCGACAATTCGGTCTATTATTCGTCATGACCGATCGACAAGTCAACTTCAGAGGAGAGCAAAATTAAACAGGATTTTCAACAAAATCGGCATCCCAAAACCCCAAATCCCAAATCTCCAGGACAAGGCCAACACGACGACATGGTACTATAGCTTAGAAATAGATGAGAAAGAGACTGCAAATCTGTTGCCGCTTCGCTGCAGAGGAGAGGATGCAGGAGTTGGGCGCCGGTAGGCGGCTGTGGCGCTGGATCGAGAGGAGAGATGATGAGAGGAGAGGAAGTAGGAGGCCCTGACCGGCGTCCAGCGGTGGCTGGTTGAAGGCTGCTGGCGGCGCGGCTCCTTCCGCCTACGATTGCGAGACGCACATGGAGAACAGGGGCGGTGGGAAGGGCACGATGCTATAGGGCTAAGGCACGTACGGTGATAAAAAAGAGACTAATGGGCCTGGGCTATGTGGTGTATGGTGGATGCTTTACTGTATCTGTTTAACTCCTCTCAAAAGAAAAAAAATACTACTCCCTCCGTCCAAAAATAAGTGTCTTAGTTTTGTCAAAAAATAAATGTATCTAGACTTGAAACATGTCTAGATACATTCACTTTTGTGCAAATCTAAGACACTTATTTTTGGACGGAGGGAGTATATCTGTTTAACATATCGGTCAGTTTGGTCAGTTCGGGTTACCACGAGTCACTGACCGAATTCAGCGCAAATATTTCGGTCTTTAAATTTTAATACCAAAAAAATTATCGGTCTTTTCGGTTTGGTCTTTTCGGTTTTGGTCTTTTCGGTTTCGGTTTTCGGTCATCGGTTTTTCTACCCACCCCTAGTTGACGATTTAAAGTGAGCCCGAGCACACGTGAACACGCCGTACTCCGCGGAATCCTTTGAAACGGAGCATCAAAGTCAGCTACCAATTATAGTTGAAACTGACTGTGCTCAGCTTGTGGACGCCGTCAGTTCGTCGACACAGGATAGATCCTCCCATGTACACTTGATTTCTAAGATCAAGAACTTGTCTTGTCGTGTTACTTTGTGTAAGTTTGTAAAAGTGGAACGCTCGCAGGTTAGGGTTAGCCACTGCCTGACAAACTTTGCGAGGGCAGAACGCCGTACATTTACGTGGTTAGGATCTGGGCCTGAAGATGTGCTCCAGGCTCTAGACCATGATCGTCTTGTAAGTTGTAACCCTTCCTACATAATAAAGTTCCTTTTTACCCGAAAAAAAGGCAAAACATTCAACGATAGTAGCATCGACGTCGGAAAAGTTTTTTCTTCTCCCGAGCACCAGTGATCCTGCTGTGTGAATTTTTTTATAAAAAACATTTACGAGTTTCAAAAAAATCTGAAATAAATCCAGTATGTAGCCAATGGTGTATTATACAAACGTGCAAAATATCAACTTAAAATACATTATAATTTGAGCTACACAAAAATGAAAAAATCTAATAAACTTAGAGATTCGAAAATAAGCATACTGAGATCCACTCTTTTGTCATTTTTATGTAGTTGAAAATACAAAGTATTTGAAATCGATTTTTGACACGTTTGTAGAATACACCAGTGGCTACATTCGGATTTTTTTCAGATTTTTTTGAAACTTATAAATATTTTTTCTATTTTTTAAAATGGCATGATCACTGATTCACTGGTGCCTGGGAGCACAAAGTCTCTACCGCATCGACGTTGCCTAATTGGGGCAGATAATCCAAATTATGGTTTTCGACCTATCAAATGAGGGGGCGTTTTGGCTCCCGGGTGTGATAGGTTTGAACTTTGTACTTGAAAATCGGGCATCTTTGTTTCACAAATCTCTCGCCGAATAATACAATAGTCATGTAGTTTCATGATGGATGAAATCACCACTGCGTCTCGATACCAGCAGAAACATCTTCATCGAAAGAATAGTTCGACTTAACTAATGAAATGTCTGTTGACAAATAACTCTCAAATGCTTTTTGGTGTTTTATGTTGAGAATTTTGCTCAATTGAATTACAACAGATTTAACGGCATCCTGTGATTCCTTGATTGTTTTGGTTATTAAATTGATGCATGGGAGGTGCTCTTGGCTAGCTTTGCTGCTGAGTCTACTGCTCGAGGTATGCAACTCCGTGGTGCACTGAACAAGATGAAGAAGCTGGACATGTCTGCATCGGTTTACTTCAACAAGGTGAAGGCTCTATCGGACATGCTAACGTCCATTGGACAGCCACTCCGACCTGAAGAATTCACCGCCTATCTGATGCAAGGTCTGGACAGGGAGTACGACGCACTGGTACAGGTGGTCGGCGCTCGGCCCGCTTCAGACCCGATGCCTGTGAGAGATATCTATGCCCAGCTCTTGTCCACCGAACAACGCGTTGATGCTAGGCGCACTGAAATTCAGTCTGATGTTCACATGGCCAACTACACCAATCGTCCAGATCAACGTGGCCAACCCAGCTACTCTTCGCCGCCCAACAGTGGCCGCCATTCAGATCAGCGCGGTCCTCCTCCTG
The DNA here is from genome assembly GCA_947311845.1 of Poa pratensis. NCBI lineage: Eukaryota > Viridiplantae > Streptophyta > Magnoliopsida > Poales > Poaceae > Poa > Poa pratensis. The sequence goes on along the minus strand of CAMZMU010000037.1, from coordinate 40,999,910 downwards.
CTGGTGGTGGTGGGGCTCGGCCGATCTACCAAATCTGTTCCAAGGTTGGGCATGTGGCTTCTTGTTGCTTCAAACGGTTCCAGAAAAATTATCTTGGTACCGGCAATGACGGACGGTACATGGACCGTCAGATAGCATCCTTCTCCGTTACCCATGGTGGTCACGGTGGCAATACTGTCTCTTACCCCATGGACCCGACTTGGTACGCCGACACGGGGGCGACCGATCACTTTACCAACGACCTCAACAAGCTAACCATCCAGGAGCCGTACCATGGAAAGGAACATGTCCAAGTAGCTAATGGAGCAGGTATGCTGTAACATCCCAGATTTTTTTTTGGAATTCAAAAATCACTAAAAATTGAAACTTTTGTTTGAATAAAATAAATTACTCGAAGTTGAAGTGGAATCCAATATATTACTTCCAATTTCTTAATAAACCCTATTTATAAATTGTTTTGGGTTATTTAAACATACTCTATTTTCAAAAATTGATTTTAACTATTTCATATGATTTTGAAATGTATTTTAAATAATGCCTTACCTTCTATTTTCAGGGTTTAAGGATTTTAAATGGAAATGACTATTTTGATATTTCAAATGATTATTTGTTTTTAAAATGAATTATCAAACTCTTTATATATAGAAAAGTTTGTATCAAAGTATTTTTGTTGAGTTTATCATATGAGTGTTATTACTCATATCTTTTTCTAGTTTTTAGTTTTGGTTCAAAAGGAATTTATAAAACCCCATTTTATAAAATGAACACAAAGGTTCTAATAAACCTTTATGCATTATTTTGGATTTCCAAATTTAAAAAGGTTTGGAAGAGTATGTTTGTAAGATTCAAAAGAAAGGTTTTGATTTTTCAAATCTATAGAAATTGGTTTGAATGGATTTGGATTTTAAAAACAAAAGTTATAAAAGAAATAAGGAAAACAGAGAAGAAAAAGAAAAAGAAGGCAGGACAAAAAAAAATGTAAATGGGCCGAACCCAACCTATCTACCGCGCGCGCGTCAACCAGCCCAGCCCGTGCACATCCTCCTCTCTCACCGACAGGTGGGGACCACCTGTCGGGGTCATCTTCTCCAACCGCCGCCCGCGCCCATGACGCCCACGACCCCGGCCACCTTCCCCCACTCGCCCTCGCGCGTCCTCGGCCGAGAAATCGCCTACGTTAAGTAGCCCCGTACCCCCTCTTCTTTTCCCCTCTTCCTCCCCCTCGAATAGTGCCCCCAGGCTGCCGAATTTCGTCGCCGAAGTCCGCCATTTCCACCGGCCATCGAGGTCCATTCCGGCGAAGTAAGTCACCCCCTAGGCCCGAGACCGCACCCATCTTCTTCCTCTAGACCTTACGCACCCCCTGAGACTCTCCTTTGCTTTTTGTGTGCAGTTAAAACGAGCGGAGCAAGCTCGACAGAACTCGCCGGCACCACCGCGTCCACGTCCACACCACGCCGTCGTTCCGGGACGCCCAAGCCGACGCCGCAGCCTCCATCATCTTCCCCGTGTCGCGCCGCACCTCTTCGTCTTCTCCCCGAGCCCGGAGCACCACGGGAACGTCGTCTCCTTCCACGACAGGAGCTCGCCGGAGCCGCGGCAACTCCGTCCGCGTCGCGTCGCCGCCCCAGGAAGCGCATCTCGTCGTCGACCACACCATCAAGTTCTCCGCGACGTGCCGCACCTCGTGGTGGTCTTCCCCGCGCCCGGGAACCACCGGAGCGCCCTCTCCGTGCACGCCCGAGCCGCCGGCCGCCGCATCTCCATTTTCCGGCGAGGTCACCGCCACGGTAATGGTCAAACCTCTCTCAGCCGTCCGATCTGTGTCCTACGGCCAGGATTAGATCCTTTTAAAACGAAGGGGTACGACGATTGTCAGCCGTTAGATCCAGATCTAACGATCCAGAACAAATCACTTAAACACGTCAGCGCCCAGTCAGCGTCCAGTCAGCTGCCACGTCAGATCCAGTCAGCGCCCGCGTGGAAAATGATTTTCCTATTTAGATTGATTTGGCAGTTTTGCAGAAAAGCCCCTGCATCTTAGAATCATCATAACTTTTTACTGATTTGTCCAAATTTAACAAACTTTATATTTTTGAAAAGCTCTGGACTTGTAGAATCTTTTAGAATAATTAGTTCACTGTTTTGGCAAAGTTAAAAACATTCAAATTTCAAATAAGAGATTTAGGTATATTTAGCATAACTTTAATTTTACAAGTCCAAAATTTGCAAATAAAATATTTTTGGAAACCTTAGGTTCTGTAGAATAACTTGGTCACTTTTAAAATATTTTTGAATACTTTTAAAACAATTTAAAAACCAGATACTCAATTGGAGTATTTTGGATAGTTTAAATCATATAAATTATGTTAATATGGTTTCTTTTTGAAAAGTGACCCAAATAGTTGCCTCTGACCAGAGAACAAAACCCATATTTTAGAATCATTGTCAACTCAAATTATTAAGGTTTGTGTTTAAGATCTTTCTAAAAATATTGTGTTGCAAAAATCCTTATTTTAAAATGTGTTAAACCATTTACAAAATTCTTATGTGACCATTTGATCAAAGATCAACCTTTAGAACCCATAGAACACCACAACAAATTATATATGACATCCATGATGTTCATACATAATTGCTCGACCAACTTTTAAACAAAATGGAAAACCCTAAACCCAATCACATTAATTCTTTTTGCATATTGAATTAAGTGTTGAACCTCGACCAAAGTTTTGTGAAGACCTTGATGTGCATGTTTGCTTTTGTATGCAATGATGTTGTTGAATTGTTTGTTTATTATTGTGTTATCTTATGTTTAGATTGTACGGAGTGCCTTACGTGTTGTGAAGAGTGTAACTTCAACTCTTCAGTTGGCCAAGGCAAGTGACACCATAAAAGTCCTACTACTTTTACTACTATGCACTTAGTGTTTTCAGTAGTATGCATGATAGGCTTGTTACTGAATATTATACTATGCTATGCTCCTATTAGTGTGTAGCCATCCCCCACCCAGAACTTTGTAGTATGGAACTTAGTATAGTCATGCTATGAAAAATGTTTTGATTAGTTGGATAGTGATGAAAACTAATAACTAATCAATGAACTACCTGGGTGCTGGTTGGAGAACCATGGTGGGTGACTACTCAGGGGGTCCATGTCTATGGTTCATGTCTATGGTAATTTGCCCTTGGTGGAAGTGCACAATTGTGGAAAGTCACCCAGGCTTAAAGAGATTGTAGACTCTCCTTGTTCAGTAGCTTCTAGTGCAGCCACATGTCATATGGGCTCTGTCTTGATGGAGTAAGTTGAGCGGACTCATCCCGGCTTGACAGGTGGTGGTAGAGGTTTATAGGTGAAGCGCGTCAGGCCGGTATGGGATGGGAAAGTTCTTCCGAAATATCTCGTCTCAGTCTTCTCTTTTCCATTTCATAATTGGTTGCAATGGAGGAGGGAATGATTGGGTCTTGTGGTGAAAGTGCACACCCTCTCGAGAGTTAAAACTAAGTATACTTAGCCGTGTCCCCGGTTATGGACAATTTTGAGCAACTAGACCGGGAAGCTGTTGAAGATCTCCTCATCCCAATTTCTAAATTAAAACTTGAGGGTGAACAAGGGATGGGAGCTCACTGATGTCTATCGGTGGTGCTTGTTGTGAGTAGTTGTCAAAGGTGTTCACTGATGTCTATCAGTGGTACTCTTTGTCTAAGATGAAAATTGTTTTACAAATGATAGGATAAAACTGGCTTTATGCAAACAGCCTCAAAACTCCACTTAGCCAAATATTCATGTAGAATATAGGTTGCCATTTATATCCACATAAGTGTCATCTTGCCATCACAATTCAATTGTGCTGACCCATATAGTTGGGCTGTAACTCACCGTTGCAGGTCCGTCAGACGATGAGTGAGGTTGCGACAGGGTTTCGAGTCTACAACCAACATGCTTGCCTGTGGCACATGAAGATGATGGGCTCACTGTATCATTTGCTTTCCGCTGTGTGTTTACTTTGGTTTGAGCTAGCCTTCGGCTATGCACCTTGTATCGAATCTTTTAAATTCTGGATCATCGTGTAATATACTTTGATACAATGTTATGGTATTGCATCTCAAACTGTGTGTGCTAGCAAGTCGATCCAGGGACTAGCACGTTACACGGGGAATCCCAACCTTTGTTAAAAGGTGGGGGTTCTACAGATGGTATCAGAGCACTGTGTTGCCTGTAGATTCGTGACCCTAGGTTTGGATAGAAATAGGTTGGCCATAGGATTGAAAACTATTTTTATTCAGTTTACTAAAATTATATACAATTCATATCTTCTTGACTCTCTCTAGTATCTAACTTCTGAAAGTATTGCTTTTGTTTAGATGACCAGCCTCATAGAATCCATCAAGAAAGGACCAGTGATGACCATGACTCTCCATTGTGAGACTGATTTCCCAAGGGTACTAAAGGATAACATGAAGAGCTTGGGTTTTGAAGGTGAGGCAGTGTACAAGGGTTTCCCTTTTGTGGGCGAAGGTCAGGAGTACTGGTGGGTGCAACTCCACATATACAAGAGCAAAGGCGATGACCACAAGACCGAAGGATGCTGCATGTACACCAATCCCATAGTCCGAACTTCCTTCTTTGATTCAGCAAGGAGTGCAGCCTGGGAAGCTATCGAGTGTCTCGGAAAAAGACTACGGTTTAGGCTTCACAACACCCAGAAGTACCTCGATGAACTCAAGGAGATAGGAGAGGAAATCGACGCACAGAAACAAGAGATGGATTTGGAGAAGGATGCTCTCATCGAAGACAAAATGAAACTTGATATTGACAACATGAAGTTGGAAGCCAAGATTGAACACCAGGAGGCACAAATTCTCGAACTGCAAGCCCAGTGTACCCATCTTCTTGAGAAGGAGAATGAGAGTACTAATGCCTTGAAGACCACTGTGAACCAGTTGAAGACTGACATAGTGAATATGGCTTTGGAACTCTGCGATCAGGAAGACCTGATTCGTTCTAAGGATGCCCAGATTGCATCCATGAAGTGAAGAGAATTGAAGTAAGGAGGAAGAACAAGTTGGCAAGGAAGTGTATCACCCTGGTTACCTTAGATTGGACCCCAAATTAGTTTTATTCGAAACAACGTTGTGTTAGTGTATTGATCATACCAACCTATGTGGTATGGCGATACTAGTTTGCTTGTTAGTATGTTGAACCATATTGTTGTGACAATTGCTTGATTTAAGAGTGTTTACCTTGCATCTATTCAGTTTTGCTTCTCATAACACTCATCTCCTTGCTATTCTTTTAAAATATTTTGTAGATGACTAGTTTCACCGACTCTTTTGATAAAGGACCTACGAGGACCATGACGCTAGGGAGTGACACTGATTTTCCCATGGCCCTAAAGAACATCATGAGGAGCCTAGACCTCGAGGGAGAAGTCGTCTACAAGGGATACCCCTACAAGAAGGCAGGGCAAGAGGTATGGATGGTGCAAGCCCACCTATACAAAAGCAAGGAGGATGACTCGAAGGGAAAAGGATACCATATCTTCTCCGCTACAGAACACTATCCCAGTTTCTTCGACTCTTGCAAGAGCGCAGCATGGAACGCGATTGGTATTCTAGGAACAGTCCTAAATGCGAGACTCCGTTTAACTCAAGACCGCCTGAAGGAAGTGGAAGGAGAATTAGAAGCCATTAAGAAGCGTAAGACTGGCAGTACAAAGAAGTACCTTGCTCAATTCAAGAAAGCTGCACCTTAGAAGGTGTTATCGAGATTAGGTTGACCACCATTTATCGTTTAGTATTTTTACGATTCGAGTATTGACCATACCAACCCTGTGGTATGGCGATGTCGATACGTTTGTTTTTCCAAACCACCTTAGTTGTTTAAATCGAATTTATCAAAGGATTGTCTTTTTAAGGAAAGGATTGTTTGATTGTGTTGCTTGCTAGATGTTGTTTGTTGATATGAGTTGCCTTGATCTGCTGGTGGGTAGGAATATTCTCTTTAGACCTCTCTATCTTATTCTCATCTATGCTAAACCCACAGATGCCTCCTCGACGCAACAACACAACAACAACAATGGAGAACAATGAGAACAACAACAACAATGGGCTACAACAAGTCATGACCCAGCTCGTGCAAGTGATGACCCAGATCTTAGAACAACACAACAACAATAACAACAACAACAACCCACCACCACCACCCCCTCAAGTGGACATGCTCACCCGATTCCTGAGGCTGAGGCCACAACATTCACTAGCGCCTCAGAACCCGTTGTAGCTGATGACTGGCTACGCTCGGTGAATAAGAATCTGTGACCATTGGATGCACGATGAAGAGAAGGTTAGGTTTGCAGCACATCTTTTAGAAGGACCTGCAGCCAGCTGGTGGGACAACTATCAGATCACTCACCCAATTGAGGAGGTCACTTGGGAGTCATTTCAGGAAGGTTTCCGCACTGCACACATATCCACTGGTGTGATGAGCTTGAAGAAGAGAGAATTTCGCAACCTGCGTCAGAGTAACCACAGTTGCAGAGTACATAGAGAATTCAACAATCTGGCACGCTATGCTCCAGATGACGTTGACACTGATGCCAAGAGAAGGGAGAAATTCTTGGATGGTCTGAACGATGAGTTAGCCATTCAACTGTCAGTTGTCTACACACCCAATTACCAGTCACTACTTGACAAGGCCACTATCTTGGAGAGCAAGCAAAGGCAGGCTGAAACCCGGAAAAGGAAGCACAACTCTGAGAAGTACAACTCTGGACCACCTCAGAAAATGCGTAGTTTCCATGATGGCAGTAGTAACTCAGGATTCCACAAGCATGATAGCAATGGACATCAACAGGGTGGCAATGGACATCAACATGGAGGAAATGGCCATCACAACCATGGCCATCACCATAATGGAGGATATAGAGTCGACAACCACAACGGAGGGAATAACAACAATGGACAACATCGCCACAATCCTTCGGAGAAAAAGGATAATAGCCAGGTGCAATGCTACTCATGTAAGAAAATGGGACACTACTCCAATGAGTGCCCAGAGAAGAAAGCAGATCAAGTTAAGCCAAACCCATTCAAGAGGGTACTTGTGAATCATGTCAATGCGGAAGAAGTATACAATGGGCATGAAGATATGAACAGTAAGTCCAAGATCAATTAATTGTCCAAGCACTCATTTGTTTGAAAATGCCAGTACATACTTTATGTGTGAACCCATGAGGATGAAGCATAACTCAGACAAGTAAAGATATAGCTGACCTGTAGAGTCACCCCTACATAAGAAACAAGAAAGTTAGACGACCCACAAAAGTTTCTTTTAAGGGTGGTAGCCACCCAGATACCCCAAACCGATCCTTTTTGCTAGCCTCTCCGAATCTCGAGGACGAGATTCCTTTTAAGGGTGGTAGTCTGTAACATCCCAGATTTTTTTTTGGAATTCAAAAATCACTAAAAATTGAAACTTTTGTTTGAATAAAATAAATTACTCGAAGTTGAAGTGGAATCCAATATATTACTTCCAATTTCTTAATAAACCCTATTTATAAATTGTTTTGGGTTATTTAAACATACTCTATTTTCAAAAATTGATTTTAACTATTTCATATGATTTTGAAATGTATTTTAAATAATGCCTTACCTTCTATTTTCAGGGTTTAAGGATTTTAAATGGAAATGACTATTTTGATATTTCAAATGATTATTTGTTTTTAAAATGAATTATCAAACTCTTTATATATAGAAAAGTTTGTATCAAAGTATTTTTGTTGAGTTTATCATATGAGTGTTATTACTCATATCTTTTTCTAGTTTTTAGTTTTGGTTCAAAAGGAATTTATAAAACCCCATTTTATAAAATGAACACAAAGGTTCTAATAAACCTTTATGCATTATTTTGGATTTCCAAATTTAAAAAGGTTTGGAAGAGTATGTTTGTAAGATTCAAAAGAAAGGTTTTGATTTTTCAAATCTATAGAAATTGGTTTGAATGGATTTGGATTTTAAAAACAAAAGTTATAAAAGAAATAAGGAAAACAGAGAAGGAAAAGAAAAAGAAGGCAGGACAAAAAAAAAATGTAAATGGGCCGAACCCAACCTATCTACCGCGCGCGCGTCAACCAGCCCAGCCCGTGCACATCCTCCTCTCTCACCGACAGGTGGGGACCACCTGTCGGGGTCATCTTCTCCAACCGCCGCCTACGACCCCGGCCACCTTCCCCCACTCGCCCCACTCGCCCTCGCGCGTCCTCGGCCGAGAAATCGCCTCCGTTAAGTAGCCCCGTACCCCCTCTTCTTTTCCCCTCTTCCTCCCCCTCGAATAGTGCCCCCAGGCTGCCGAATTTCGTCGCCGAAGTCCGCCATTTCCACCGGCCATCGAGGTCCATTCCGGCGAAGTAAGTCACCCCCTAGGCCCGAGACCGCACCCATCTTCTTCCTCTAGACCTTACGCACCCCCTGAGACTCTCCTTTGATTTTTGTGTGCAGTTAAAACGAGCGGAGCAAGCTCGACAGAACTCGCCGGCACCACCGCGTCCACGTCCACACCACGCCGTCGTTCCGGGACGCCCAAGCCGACGCCGCAGCCTCCATCATCTTCCCCGTGTCGCGCCGCACCTCTTCGTCTTCTCCCCGAGCCCGGAGCACCACGGGAATGTCGTCTCCTTCCACGACAGGAGCTCGCCGGAGCCGCGGCAACTCCGTCCGCGTCGCGTCGCCGCCCCAGGAAGCGCATCTCGTCGTCGACCACACCATCAAGTTCTCCGCGACGTGCCGCACCTCGTGGTGGTCTTCCCCGCGCCCGGGAACCACCGGAGCGCCCTCTCCGTGCACGCCCGAGCCGCCGGCCGCCGCATCTCCATTTTCCGGCGAGGTCACCGCCACGGTAATGGTCAAACCTCTCTCAGCCGTCCGATCTGTGTCCTACGGCCAGGATTAGATCCTTTTAAAACGAAGGGGTACGACGATTGTCAGCCGTTAGATCCAGATCTAACGATCCAGAACAAATCACTTAAACACGTCAGCGCCCAGTCAGCGTCCAGTCAGCTGCCACATCAGATCCAGTCAGCGCCCGCGTGGAAAATGATTTTCCTATTTAGATTGATTTGGCAGTTTTGCAGAAAAGCCCCTGCATCTTAGAATCATCATAACTTTTTACTGATTTGTCCAAATTTAACAAACTTTATATTTTTGAAAAGCTCTGGACTTGTAGAATCTTTTAGAATAATTAGTTCACTGTTTTGGCAAAGTTAAAAACATTCAAATTTCAAATAAGAGATTTAGGTATATTTAGCATAACTTTAATTTTACAAGTCCAAAATTTGCAAATAAAATATTTTTGGAAACCTTAGGTTCTGTAGAATAGCTTAGTTACTTTAGAAATATTTTTGAATACTTTTAAAACAATTTTAAAACCAGATACTCAATTGGAGTATTTTGGATAGAATTTAAATCATATAAATTATGTTAATATGGTTTCTTTTTGAAAAGTGACCCAAACAGTTGCCTCTGACCAGAGAGAACAAAACCCATATTTTAGAATCATTCGTCAACTCAAATTATTAAGGTTTGTGTTTAAGATCTTTCTAAAAATATTGTGTTGCAAAAATCCTTATTTTAAAATGTGTTAAACCATTTACAAAATGTCTTATGTGACCATTTTGATCAAAGATCAACCTTCTAGAACCCATAGAACACCACAACAAATTATATATGACATCCATGATGTTCATACATAATTGCTCGACCAACTTTTAAACAAAATGGAAAACCCTAAACCCAATCACATTAATTCTTTTTGCATATTGAATTAAGTGTTGAACCTCGACCAAAGTTTCGTGAAGACCTTGATGTGCATGTTTGCTTTTGTATGCAATGATGTTGTTGAATTGTTTGTTTATTATTGTGTTATCTTTATGTTTAGATTGTACGGAGTGCCTTACGTGTTGTGAAGAGTGTAACTTCAACTCTTCAGTTGGCCAAGGCAAGTGACACCATAAAAGTCCTACTACTTTTACTACTATGCACTTAGTGTTTTCAGTAGTATGCATGATAGGCTTGTTACTGAATATTATACTATGCTATGCTCCTATTAGTGTGTAGCCATCCCCCACCCAGAACTTTGTAGTATGAAACTTAGTATAGTCATGCTATGAAAAATGTTTTGATTAGTTGGATAGTGATGGAAACTAATAACTAATCAATGAACTACCTGGGTGCTGGTTGGAGAACCATGGTGGGTGACTACTGAGGGGGTCCATGTCTATGGTTCATGTCTATGGTAATTTGCCCTTGGTGGAAGTGCACAATTGTGGAAAGTCACCCAAGCTTAAAGAGATTGTAGACTCTCCTTGTTCAGTAGCTTCTAGTGCAGCCACATGTCATATGGGCTCTGTCTTGATGGAGTAAGTTGAGCGGACTCATCCCGGCTTGACAGGTGGTGGTAGAGGTTTATAGGTGAAGCGCGTCAGGCCGGTATGGGATGGGAAAGTTCTTCCGAAATATCTCGTCTCAGTCTTCTCTTTTCCATTTCATAATTGGTTGCAATGGAGGAGGGAATGATTGGGTCTTGTGGTGAAAGTGCACACCCTCTCGAGAGTTAAAACTAAGTATACTTAGCCGTGTCCCCGGTTATGGACAATTTTGAGCAACTAGACCGGGAAGCTGTTGAAGATCTCCTCATCCCAATTTCTAAATTAAAATTTGAGGGTGAACAAGGGTTTGGGAGCTCACTGATGTCTATCGGTGGTGCTTGTTGTGAGTAGTTGTCAAAGGTGTTCACTGATGTCTATCAGTGGTACTCTTTGTCTAAGATGAAAATTGTTTTACAAATGATAGGATGAAACTGGCTTTATGCAAACCAGCCTCAAACTCCACTTAGCCAAATATTCATGTAGAATATAGGTTGCCATTTATATCCACATAAGTGTCATCTTGCCATCACAATTCAATTGTGCTGACCCATATAGTTGGGCTGTAACTCACCGTTGCAGGTCCGTCAGACGATGAGTGAGGTTGCGACAGGGTTTCGAGTCTACAACCAACATGCTTGCCTGTGGCACATGAAGATGATGGGCTCACTGTATCATTTGCTTTCCGCTGTGTGTTTACTTTGGTTTGAGCTAGCCTTCGGCTATGCACCTTGTATCGAACCTTTTAAATTCTGGATCATCGTGTAATATACTTTGATACAATGTTATGGTATTGCATCTCAAACTGTGTGTGCTAGCAAGTCGATCCAGGGACTAGCACGTTACACGGGGAATCCCAACCTTCGTTAAAAGGTGGGTGTTCTACATATGCGCATTACACATATTGGTCAATCTACCCTTCCCACACAATCACACTCTTTACATCTTAAAAATGTCCTCCATGTCCCTTCTATCACTAGAAACCTTCTTTCCGTTAAAAATTTTACTCATGACAACAATGTGTTCTTTGAATTCCACCCATGGTATTTTCTTGTTAAGTACCGAGCCACGCGGGCGGTTCTTCTTAGAGGGGGATGTCGTGGGGGTCTATACAATCTCGATGTGTCTTCTATCAAGCAAGCGTTCAGCAGTGTCAAGGTGTCACGGGAGCAGTGGCACTCTCGTTTAGGTCATCCAGCCACCCAAATAGTTCAACATGTTTTACATCGCCATGAGCTTCCATCAGTGTCGGTTAATAAAGTTGTAGTTTGTGACGCTTGTCAACTTGGCAAGAGTCATCAGTTGCCTTTTTCACTTTCTACTCGTGTTACGACAGCTCCTTTAGAGATTATATATTCTGATGTATGGGGTCCTGCCCAAACATTTGTTAGTGGACATCAGTTTTACGTGAGTTTTGTTGATGCGTATAGTCGGTTTACATGGCTTTATCTCCTTAAACAAAAATCTGAAGTGTTTCACGTCTTCCTTCAATTCCAAAAGCATGTTGAGCGTCTCTTGAATAAGAAAATTTTACATGTTCAATCTGATTGGGGTGGTGAATATCATAGGTTAAATAAATTCTTTCCAGATATTGGTGTGTCTCATCGTGTGTCTTGTCCCCATACACATCAACAAAATGGTACTGCTGAGCGTAAACACCGTCACATTGTTGAGACCGGCTTGACACTTTTAGCTCACGCCTCCATTCCTTATTGTTATTGGAGTGATGCTTTCTCTACAGCTTGTTTTCTTATCAATCGTCTTCCTAGTCGTGTTATTGACATGAAAACTCCACTTGAGCGTCTCTTAGGCGAAGTTCCCGACTACACTTTTTTTAAAGTCTTTGGATGTGCGTGTTGGCCTCATCTCCGTCCATACAATAGGCACAAGCTTGAATTTCGCTCCAAACAATGTGTCTTTCTTGGTTATAGCTCCATTCATAAAGGATATAAATGTCTTCATGTTCCCACAAATCGAGTTTACATCTCTCGTGACGTTGTTTTTGACGAGACGGTTTTTCCCTTCTCTCATACATCGTCGAATTCCACACAACTACCATCCTCTACACCCTTACTTCTTGCTGACCAATTTGTTGATGCTGCATATACACCGTCTCTTTTGATTAACCATGGTGCAGGATTGGGGCGCGGTGCTCGCCTGGAACTTCTAAATGACAATCAGGATACTGTTCCTGTTCCTGCCGTCGTTGAGCACGTTGATCATGCCAGGGACGTCGATCGCATGCATACCGATCCAGGCGCCCATGCACGCGAGGCCGCGGATGGCTTCGCTACTCCGTCGCGCGCCTCCGGCCCAATCCATGCACGCGAGGCTGCAGATGGTTTCTTTACTTCGCCGGGGGCGTCTGGCTCATTAACGCCCAGGTTGGCCTCATCTGCTGGCTCACCCAGGTTGGCCTCATCTGCTGGCTCGTCAACTGCCGGTCTGCCCGGCACTGATTTGTCAACTTCCCATGGAACAACATCGTCACCTGCTGGGCTTTCATCGCCAGCTTCACTTGCTGAACCAAGGCAAGACACTATACGTCCTGGTGTTACTACGAGGCTGCAGCGTGGTATACGCCAAGAAAAGAAATGGACAGATGGCACTGTAGCCTGGAATACTACTCGTACAGCTCATGTGTATGATCTTGTACACTCTGAACCACACAGTTATCGTGATGCTATGACTTGTGATCATTGGCGCAAAGCAATGGAAGCAGAATACTCGGCTCTTCAAATCAACAAGACATGGCGCTTGGTTCCTCCGTTAGCTGGTGTGAATATTATTGACTGCAAGTGGGTGTTTAAAATTAAACAGAAATCTGATGGGTCTATTAAGAGGTACAAAGCTCGTCTGGTTGCAAAGGGATTTAAGCAGCGTTATGGTCTTGATTACGAGGATACATTCAGTCCTGTTGTCAAGCCAACTACCATTCGATTATTGTTGTCTATGGCACTTACTAAGGGTTGGCATCTTCGTCAACTCGACATACAGAATGCATTTTTGCATGGAGTACTTGAGGAGGAAGTGTACATGCGTCAACCCCTTGGTTTTGAGGATTCTCACCATCCTGATTACTTATGTCGCCTTGACAAGGCTCTGTATGGCCTCAAACAGGCTCCTCGCGCTTGGCATGCACGGCTCAGCTCTGATACCATATTAAATTGATGCACTAGCCAATTATCCCAAAAGTCCGAACTGATAGAAAGGGCTAGGCTTTATATTTTAACATTGGTAACAACGTACTCCTCATGGATATCTTGATTAGTCGGACAACGTATTGAGAAACACGTTACAGTGGTTGCACTTGCACCAATACCTAGCCGGCTAGCACAGTGTTTATTCCTACTACTCCATGGAGCAGAGCCCGCAACAGTTCGTTCACTTGTAGTACCTCATCAAAGAAAAAGGGAACAGTTCGTTCACTTATTTGGAATATGTGTCTCAGCCGCCTTTAGAACGCCGTCATTCTTGACGCTGAACTCCACGTACCTGTCCGCATCAGGCATCACGTCCGCCACGGCTGGGTGGGCGCAGAACCGATCCGCCCATGCGGCCAGGTTAGGAAGCTTGGCTGCGTCGAGGAGCCTGACCCGTGCCATCCTCTCCACCGCCTTGATCCACCCGACGTGCGACCCCAGAGCGATGTCCAGGTACCCGAGGCTGTCGCCGCCGAAGTAACGCTTCCCTTGGCCGCACTGGACGAAGGCCTCTTCCAGGAGCTGAAGAGCAGCGGAGACCTGAGCCGCTGCTTCGTCTTTGTCTCCGGCCACCCTCCCCCTCAGGACCCGGATCGCCGGAGGAAACTAAGTATGGGTCGATCGAGCACATATTTGTTTAGGCGCCAAAGCTTCATATATCATTTTGTCACTGAGATAAATGTTCAAAGATAAAACGGTGTGCCTTTACCTTGTCGTCGACGTACTGGCCCCAGAATCGTTCGGCGGCCCGTGCGTAGAGGTCGGACGGGAGGATCGCCGGGCCCTGGGAGGCCCAGACCTCGTCGACGTACTGGACGATGATCAGGGACTCGGAGACGGGCCTGCCGTGGTGCAGGAGCACGGGGATCTTCTTGTGCACTGGGTTGGACGCGAGAAGCAGCTCGCTCCTGTTGCCCATGGCTTCCTCGACGAGCTCGTACTCCACGCCCTTGAGCCGCAGCGCTATCAGGACCCGGATCACGAACGGGCTCGGCCGCCTGCCCAGCACGCGCACGGCCGCCGTCTCCTGTTTCTCCGACGACATTGCCGGTCGATTTTTGTTTTCAGGTCGTGTGGTGTACGGCTTCTGCTGTGAGGACTGAGCTGAGATGATTGTTGCCTTGGTGGCTAGTTAGCGCTGGCGTGTAGTACTATATATGCTGATGAAGTTGGATTTTTTTTAATGTAGTGGGGAGTGCAGAGTGCTACGGCTTCGACGTCCTCGCGTACGTCATGGACTCATGGTGGATGTGTGGACTAATGCTGGACCTGCACACAAGTTAATTTCTTGATGACTTGACGTGATCCCTTTCGTCACCGAGATGAACCTGTATCGGATTTTCTGTGGTCACGTAACCCTCTTTCGAATAGTTTTTTCTTGCAGTCGCAGATGATTTCATATTGCCGCCCGATTGGTTTATGTGGTTCATTTTTGTAGCTCGAGGTTTCATGTCTCATTTCCTTATCTTTTGCTTGATGACCAAGTGGAGCCGAGCCATGGCCTCTTCTGCAATTCAGAAGTTCTCTTGCATGCCACCCTTCTCGTCATCGTACAACTCGACATTCACAAGAGAGTAGAGCTCTAGCCTCTAGAAATTCTGAATCCCGAGCCACCCTAGTTTTATTTGGACGACATACAAGGTTTTATTTGGCCAACCTTTTTCTCGCGCGCTATCTCCCAGCCAGGAGAACCGTGAACGGAAGTAGTCCAATCTTTGGAGTATCACTTTCGGCATTTGAAAGAAAGATATCATATACAACACTATATTGTAAGTATTGAAATGATAAGGACTAAACGGCCACCAGTAGAAATATGTTTTACTTTCCAACTACTTACGCGTTTTCCCAATCATTAGTCAATTATTTTCCACTAAGCATTTGATAATCTATGATAGTGTATGGTAATTCCGAAATACCAATAGAAAACTGACCTTGCTCACCAACGAATAACTCGGCATATTGAGCCGCATATTGCTGAGCATCTCCAAACAGAACAAGTCAATTTTATGGAAATTAATTTTAAAACCCTAAAGCTGTTCAAACGCTGATAAAATTAATTTCATATTTTTACCTTTTCGAGATCATGCTCCATCAACGAGATGTTACACTACACCTGCAATCTGACCTAAGTTTTCCGCGCTTAATAATGACGGTTGATCTCAGTGGAAAGGTTTACCAACGATTGAGAATTAAGATTTATCGAACCAATAGGATCAAGTAATTAAGACAACATACATAGAGATTCTATACTTCTTTTGAAAAATTAAGAGACATAGGGCGCGACACAATGATGTCAGAAGGAACCAAAGATTCATCGACTTCTATCCAACCATACACATGGATTCTATCAACCTTTCAAAAGGATCCACCGAGTTTACACGACCAATTGAGGTCCATCCAGATTTTTTTCTATGCATGATGCATATTACTATATTTGAATTTTATTGTGATATATGTTCACTTTGTACATCACAGACGAGGACACACATGGATTCTATGGACCATCCAAAGGAACCCAACTTGTGTTAAAAAAAAAGGGAATCCAACGACGGTGGAACCTATCCGACGCCTATTGCGTCGGAAAGTTGCACCGACGTGTAGGATAGCTGGGCCGGCCCACTTCTTTCAATTCGGCTATTTCCGGTTTTAGGAAGATTAGTTTCGGGTTTTTTCTTCTGATGTACCGGTTTTTTTAATTTTTCCGTTTGTTTTATATGTTTTCGGTTCTTTTTTCTTTTCATTTTTTACTCTTTTTAAATTCATGAATATTTTCATATTTATGAAAAATGATCATTTTTTGAAAATTGTTCATGTTTTAAAATGGTTCAGATTTCATAAAATGTTTATTTTTTGAAAATAGTTCAGATTTAAAAAATGTTTATTTTTGAAAATAGTTCAGATTTAAAAAATGTTTATTTTTAAAATGGTTTATTTTTCAAAATGGTTCATTTAAAAAAAAGTTCATTTTGAAAATGGTTCATATTTTTGAAATTTGTTCATTTTTTAAAATGGTTCGAAATTGAGAAGTTACAGTATAAATAACTAGCTATACTCGTACATGACATTAGAAACGGAAAAATTACAACCCAAAAGTTGTGTGAAACGGTCGAGATGAACCTGATCGTAAAAGGATATTTCAAACGTTAACCAAGTGCGACGAATTTGACAAAATTCATCTAAAAAGTTCGTAACATCGGTTCAAAATTGAGAAGTAACAGTGGACGAACCTCGAAACCAAGCACGGGAATGAAACCTACTCGTTGACACACATATTTTTCGTCTACACTTTATTTTGAATCAAACTATATTTATGTAGATTATATAGGCACGAAATTGAGAAGTTAGACGCTCACGTGCACATGACCACTCAACACGTCCGTCCTAGCTCCTTTCGGTGTCGACCTAATGGAAAGTTGATTCGCGCCTGCCGGGCATGCAGGAAAGACCTTTCGGCGTAGCCGAAACCGACATGCCCCTTTCGGCCCAGTCTAAACCAAAGCATGGATTTCGGTCTCGCCAAAGACGACAACATAATATTACTGAAAACGATTAATCCACCCTACAACATGGGGTCAAAAAGCCAAAAGAATAAGTGATTTTAGCCCCTATAAAAGGACAACGGATTCTTGTACCTCTTTCACGCTCATGTCACGTCGAGGTACTACAGAAAAAAGAACTGCAAAATCGGATCCAATTTTTTTGTAATCGATTAGTTAACATGGTGGTCAACCGTCTTTTGAAAGAAGGAATATTTTTGCATAGTATTAGTGAAAATTCTATAAAAATAATAATATTTAAAAAAATCCTTGCTTCATATGTGTTTCAAAGTTCCGAAACCGAAGTTTGAACAAACAAGTTACATGTTTGAATATATACACTGAACTCAAAGTGGCTACACGAAAACACATTGTACTTGAGTGTAAAGTGATTCAAAACGGTATGGATGCCCACATATTGTGAGAAAAAAGAGAGTGTCTGGTCCCTAATTGAATTAAACCGAATCTCATTACCTAATACGTAGTACTCGTCAACCCGTGCACCTGCCCGGGCTAGAGATTTTGATACTTTATTACAAAAGAATGCATGCACATTGCTAAAAAATTTAATACTATTTTAGTCTCAAACTTTCCATGTATTTGTCCATGGAAAAGTTAAATTCCAAAAAAAATGTATGAAATTTCATATTTTTAGAACTGAAATTTAATGCAACAAATTGATATGATTAGCAATATTTTAATAGTCCAATGATAAATATAACCCTAGAAGGCAGAAATTGAGCAATAGTTTAGGTTTCTAATGGAAATATAACACATAATTCATGATTACTACCCTCTAAGCTATTTTTCATATGAGGATATTTGCATATTTCAGCAACATCATTTACGGGAAATCCATTTTCACTCGTAGGACTAGATGATCCTATTATAAAAAAAATATTTCGCAATATCCAAAAATTCCGAAAATAAATTCGGGTGTCCATACAAACATTTTATGTAGGCACACAATTTTTTGTCAAGAAAAGACATTTTTTGTGCCTGGTATAAAAAGACAAAAAAAAAGTCCAGTAAAAAGTTATTTTTGAGCACCGAATTTGTGCTTAGTGTGAGATTGGAGAGTTTGAGAACCAATATGAGTAGTAGGAAGAGTGGCGCCATTACCGACGGTGACAAGTTGAGAGGAGGAGGGTTTAAGAGAGGTGAAATTACCATAATCGGATGCCATGTGCGAGGATGTGCCGGAGTCCATGTACCAATCACTGCCAGGGAGTTGCATGTTGTTCAGCGCGGGATCCAGGGCCGGCGGATAAGAAGCCGGTGGTGGCGGCGGCTGGTTGCCGTAGCTAGTGGAGGGATGACTGTAGGCGGCATAGGCTTGTGGTGGCGCGAGTGCCGGGCGAGCGCCAAGGAGGCCCGGATCAGGAGCACGCCAAGGGCCTGGATCGGGAGCACGCCAAGGTGCCGGTGGACGAGGCTGCCATGGTGCCGGCTGTTGTTGAAGATGGGCGCGTGTCGGAGCGCCAGTCCATGGATTAAACTACCATGGGTTGTCACGACCGCGTCCCCATCCTCCACGGCCGCGGCCGCGACCGCCGCCGCGATAGTTGTTTAAGTAGCCGGAGCCGCGACCGCCAGCACGGTCGCCCCTGGTGTGAGCGCCCCCGAAGCGATCACCCCCTGGAGCTGGAGGAGGTGGAGGGCCGCCCCCGCCATGGGGCAGTATGTGTTACCGCATGCTCAGAGTGTGGTCAACGCGGCGTTCTTGGCGTCGGTCTTCTTCTGCGTTTCCTCGAGGATGAGAGCCGACCGTGTCTGCAGGAACGATGGGAAGGGAACCTGAAACGGGAGGAACGAGCGCAGGTGCGCATAAGAGTCATTGAGTCCACGAAGAAGTGTGAGAACTAGGGTCTCATCGTTGATGGCCTGGCCGACGTCGGTGATGGAGTCGGCGAGAGTTTTGAGCTTGGCACAGTAGTCGCTGATGGAAAGATCGCCCTGCGGGGTGTTGCGGAACTCCGCCTCCAGCTGGATGGCGCGGTGTTTCTTGTTGTCGCGAACAGGTTCTCAATCGCGTCCCGTGTAGTGGAGCCGGGGCGCATGACGATGCCGAGGAGGTCGATGGAGATTGAACCGTAGATCCAGGAGAGCACCGTGAAGTCATCGCGGCCCCAGTAGGAGGAGGGCGAGGTGTCGGAGGGTGTGGCGTCGACAGTGCCGACGACATGGGATGTCAGGCCGTAGTGACCGAGAGCGACGAGGAAGAGCTCGCGCCAGTTGGTGTAGTTGCCCTCGTTCAGATCGAGGGTTATTGGGACGTGTAATTTGATGGATGTAGCATAGGTGGTTTGGATGAGTGGAGAGGGGGAGGTGGTGGTGTCGGCCGGGATGGTGAGCTTGTCGAGATGATCGGCATTGGCGGTGGCGTGGGCATTGAGGGTTGTGGAGCGCTCGTCAAGTTCTGCAGTGCGGCGCTCGAGCTCTTTCTCTTTGGCTTCGATCTCGCGAAGCTTGGCTGCGATCTCGTCGGGAGTCATGGCGGCGGAGGAGGGAGGAGGAGAGGGAGGCTAGGGTTAGGGTTTAGGATAGAACCAGTGGCGGAGGACTCCTTCGGGCAAGGTAGGGCGGCCGCCCTACCTTTAAAAAATCGAATATATGTATGCATCTTATGCATCGGCAGCAGATCCGTGGTCAGTTTCTATTTTCCAGTCGTTCTTTTGGAGAAGAAAGGGGAAGGGAAGAGGTAGGCTGGCTAGTGGGCTTTCTTTGGGCCGAGTTGGAGGAATCAATAGTGGACTTGCCAAGTTTGGTTCGTTAGCTTAGTTTCGACCGAGCCAGAAAAAAAGCTAGGAGGCAGGCAGCGACCAGTGCCGCGACCGTGCGGCTTGGACCGTTCGAGTCTGACCAGCGATGAGTTTGTTTTTTGGCTTCTCCAAAAATAAATTGGGCTTTGTATTACTTAGTGGAGCTATTGGTCATTTCTTACCGGCCATTTTATGGAAAAAAATACATCTATTTTAATGGTTTTGCTAAAAAAAAATCTATTTTAAAGGTGTGTTGGGAGTTGTGATAATGCAGTTATGTGATTGGAAATCACTTTTTTCTATGTCATTTCTCTATTTATCTTTTATAAATGCGTATTTTACTCCTGCTTTAGCTCATTTTATAGGTCATGTACATTTTATAGGTCATGTACGTTGAGAATGCTCGAAGAGATCATTACGTGTTAGAGTTCGCCCGACCTTAAATTTTTTCCGTCCTCCGCCACTGGATAGAACTTGCTCTGATACCATGCTATCAATCGCTCTTTGAATATGAGATTGCAGCTCACATAAGAAACACCAACTTTCATCTTTTATAAAACATTGCCTAGTATGGTCCTTTCCTAAAAGATAGGCCACAAGTGGCCTCGTGTATGATAGACACTGTAAAACCACATTGGCGAAGCAACTGTTGCCACAATTCACAAGCCCTGGGCCCCACATATTATCGTAATCCCGATAATTCCAATTGTATAGCTTCAAAAACTCATCATAAGGAAAGATAACCTTGTTTAATTTCCGATGCCCAAGCACTAACGAGATACGGCCGAAGACAGAAGACTTCTTACTGTTGGCTTCGATTCCACAGGGTGACTTGTCAACAGTATCCAATAATTTCATTTGTTTGCACTTATTTTTGTGATCAGATTGCCAAATGCTTTAACTGGCATTCTCCAGAACAGTATCGCACACGCTTGCACCGGGAGCACTTCTTGGTGCTGGCGCCGCCGCACTGGGCGCACGGCCCAACCTCGCCGTCCAGCCCCGGTGACACGGGCTGCTGCTGCTGCGGCCGATGCGGAGCCATTTGCTGGTTCCCCTCCTGGGGCGGCATGGCGTACTCGGGGTGGTCGAGCAGGAGGTGGCGGTGATCGTCGTAGGCGGCGGCGAACCCCGCGGCGTCGACGACGAAGTAGTGGGAGGCGGCGCGGCGCACGGCGACGGCGGCCACGGCGAAGATAGGGAGGCCGACAAGCGCCGCCTGGATCACCGCGCAGAAATCGAAATCGAGTCCCGCGCCGTTCATATTGTTTACATGGTATCAGATTGATAGGTCGATCCTCTCCTGTCTCCACCACCTTTAGATCCAATCTAGTCCTACGTTCTTTTTCCAAATCCACCATGACATCGGATGAACTCAAAGGCTCTTCTTCCTCCGGGGGCGACCGTTCCCTCGGCCGTGGCAACGGCATCTTCATCGGCAATCGCGGCAGCGGCGGAGCCGGCCGCGGCCTCGGCGGACATGACCGCGGGCATGACACACCGTGGATGTACAATCCATGGACGGAGCTCCCTACGCCTGTGCATTTTCAGCACCAACAGCCGGCACCACACCACAGTGGCCGGTGCAGCCACACATGCAGCAGCGCCAGGCCTGGCGTGGCCCTTTTCCAAGCCTCCTTGAACCAAGTGTCCTGGTATGGCACAGCCCCAGACGTATACCGCGTACGGCCAGGTGCCGCCAATACCGCAGACTACGCCAACTCTATACCGGCAGCAGCTGCAGCTCGACCCGACCCTTATCAACGCGCCGAATAACATGCAGTTCGCCAGCAACAACGACTGGTATATGGATTCCGGTGCTTCATCCCATATGGCTTCCGATGCGGGTAATCTCCTCTCTCCCACCCCTTCTGCTTCTCACATT
The DNA here is from genome assembly GCA_947311845.1 of Poa pratensis. NCBI lineage: Eukaryota > Viridiplantae > Streptophyta > Magnoliopsida > Poales > Poaceae > Poa > Poa pratensis. Next base: position 40,978,104 of record CAMZMU010000037.1, on the reverse strand, counting down.
GTCACTGTCGGCAATGGTACCTCTCTCCTAGTTACTCACATAGGTTCCCGGTCTATCTATTCGTCCACTAAACCTCTTCACCTTCGTAATATTCTTGTTGTTCCAAACATAGTCAAAAATCTCATCTCGGTCCAACAATTTACTACTGATAATAATTGTTCTATCGAATTTAATCCTTTTGGTTTTTCCGTGAAAGCGCTTCCCACTCGATCCGAGATTCTTCGATGCAATAGCTCCGGACCCCTCTACCCCTTTTGTCGCCCATCCCTTGCTGACGTTCACATCCACCACTGCTAGTTCCACCCTTTGGCATCAACGCCTCGTACACCCCGGCCATCATACCATGTCGCGTCTTCATCATTCCAAAAATATATTACATGCCATAAGGATGGGCACTCGCTTTGTCATGCCTGTCAGTTAGGATTCCAAAAATATTACATGCCATAAGGATGGGCACTCGCTTTGTCATGCCTGTCAGTTAGGTCGACATGTTAGATTACCTTTTTCTGCATCTCAAACCTTTACTATTCGGTTAACACGTACATGGATATCTTTGATTAGTCGGACGACGTATTGAGAACACGTTACAGTGGTTGCACTTGCACCAATACCTAGCCGGCTAGCACAGTGTTTATTCCTACTACTCCATGGAGCAGAGCCCGCAACAGTTCGTTCACTTGTAGTACCTCATCAAAGAAAAAGGGAACAGTTCGTTCACTTATTTGGAATATGTGTCTCAGCCGCCTTTAGAACGCCGTCATTCTTGACGCTGAACTCCACGTACCTGTCCGCATCAGGCATCACGTCCGCCACGGCTGGTGGGCGCAGAACCGATCCGCCCATGCGGCCAGGTTAGGAAGCTTGGCTGCGTCGAGGAGCCTGACCCGTGCCATCCTCTCCACCGCCTTGATCCACCGACGTGCGACCCCAGAGCGATGTCCAGGTACCCGAGGCTGTCGCCGCCGAAGTAACGCTTCCCTTGGCCGCACTGGACGAAGGCCTCTTCCAGGAGCTGACGAGCAGCGGAGACCTGAGCCGGCTTCGTCTTTGTCTCCGGCCACCTTCCCCCTCAGGACCCGGATCGCCGGAGGAAACTAAGTATGGGTCGATCGAGCACATATTTGTTTAGGCGCCAAAGCTTCATATATCATTCAGAGATAAATGTTCAAAGTTAAAATGGTGTGCCTTTACCTTGTCGTCGACGTACTGGCCCCAGAATCGTTCGGCGGCCCGTGCGTAGAGGTCGGACGGAGGATCGCCGGGCCCTGGGAGGCCCAGACCTCGTCGACGTACTGGACGATGATCAGGGACTCGGAGACGGGCCTGCCGTGGTGCAGGAGCACGGGGATCTTCTTGTGCATGGGTTGGACGCGAGAAGCAGCTCGCTCCTGTTGCCCATGGCTTCCTCGACGAGCTCGTACTCCACGCCCTTGAGCCGCAGCGCTATCAGGACCCGGATCACGAACGGGCTCGGCCGCCTGCCCAGCACGCGCACGGCCGCCGTCTCCTGTTTCTCCGACGACATTGCCGGTCGATTTTTGCTTTCAGGTCGTGTGGTGTAGTGCTTCTGCTGCGAGGACTGAGCTGAGATGATTGTTGCCTTGGTGACTAGTTAGCGCTGGCGTGTACTATATATACTGCTGAAGTTGGATATTTTTTTATGTAGTGGGGAGTGCAGAGTGCTACGGCTTCGGCGTCCTCGCGTGCGTCATGGACTCATGGTGGATGTGTGGACTAATGCTGGACCTGCACACAAGTTAATTTCCTGATGACTTGACGTGATCCCTTTCGTCACCGAGATGAACCTGTATCGGATTTTCTGTGGTCACGTAACCCTCTTTCGAATAGTTTTTTCTTGCAGTCGCAGATGATTTCATATTGCCGCCCGATTGGTTTATGTGGTTCATTTTTGTAGCTCGAGGTTTCATGTCTCATTTCCTTATCTTTTGCTTGATGACCAAGTGGAGCCGAGCCGTGGCCTCTTCTGCAATGCAGAAGTTCTCTCTTGCATGCCACCCTTCTCGTCATCGTACAACTCGACATTCACAAGAGAGTAGAGCTCTAGCCTCTAGAAATTCTGAATCCCGAGCCACCCTAGTTTTATTTGGACGACATACGAGGTTTTATTTGGCCAACCTTTTTCTCGCGCGTGACATGGGTATACATCTCGGATACCCTACCATGAGGGTACCTGGTGCACGTAACGACTAATTCCCAATAGCGAAGAACCTACTCGAAGCCCAAGACAAGAGGCCCAAGAAGATGGAGTACCTCCAAGATTAGACATAGGCATAGTCGGTTTGGACTTTCCTTACGTGTAAACTAGGTCGGTTACGTACTCCCGAGACCCAGCCTATTTAAAGGCTGGGAGGGGTGCCGATCTAGGACCAAGCCATACTCGAACCACCAATCTCTTGCGAGATCTACATCTCGCCAGAGCCACCTTGTAACCCCATAATCTCACACGATCAATAACAGACAAGCAGGAAGTAGGGTCTTTACCTCCACCCGAGGGGCCTGAACCTGGGTAAATCTTTGCCTCTGCTTGTCAGCCGACGAAACTACCAGTACTACCACGTTCTCTCCCCATAATCTCAACCCTAGGTCCTTAACCATGGGATTTGATGAGGGTACACCTCGTCAATTGGCGCCGTCTGTGGGAAAGAATAGTGCTGGACTCGCGGTTTCTTCGGTTCCATCGGAAAACGGCGACTCGCCGATCGGATCTACAAACGGCAACTCGCCGGCTGCATCGACAAACCAGAACTCGCCGACTCAGGCGGCACACGGCAACTCGCCGGCTCACTCGACAAACGGCAACACGCCAGCTTCACCCGCAAAAAGCGCATCGGATCCTCTGATGGATTTCGAGCCACACTCGCCAGGATTCCAGGAGGCCTTCTCCGATCTCGAGTCAGGTTTGGGTTTAACCGTTGGTTCGTTCAATTTTTTCGTCAACAAGCTTGGTGTGCAGGACTTGACGGATCCACGCCAACTCGCGACTTCCGCACCCGAGGCTCCATCGGTTGCGGCTCCTTCGACTGCGGATCCCTCAACTGTGTCCATACCATCGTCGACCCTCCAAGCTTGTTCGTCTGCAACAACCATGTCCACACGAGAGATGCGCGAGCTCATTGAAGAACTCCAGGGCGAGGAGGCCGAATCAGCATACCGCACAAACGATCCCGAGCTCGATCTCCCACTCGAGGATAGTTTCGACTGCGGGATCTCCCTCAGCGACTTCGACGAACCTGAAACTCATATCGACAACCACGTCGAGATCTGCCCAACAACAACAACCTCGACTCGAGATTCATAACAACTTCGTCGACGCCGAGATGAGCATAGGCGATGAAGGCATCAACAGCGAGATCCGTCCAGACGGACCACTCGATGGGCATATCGACTCCGACATGAGCCTTGATGACGATGTCGAGTCCATGACGGACTCGAAGACACACATACATATCCTCGGGTGATACCCCAGCAGGTCTACGTCGCCATCGCCGCAGAATCATCAGATGCTGCGGCCAGCCGCAGGCCTACAGAATTCCCGTGCACAGTTACTATGCCGGACGGAGTCACAACTCTCACAATCACTGCTGAGATGGCAGCAAAAGCAGATAAAGTCATCAAGGAGTGCACAATGATGCCAGCAGACGCAACACAAGAGGAGATGTTGACCTTCCAGTACTTCAACTGGCAGGAATCACTTCGACTGCGGCAGGTCAGAGCAACACTCGAAGAACGCAAAAAGCAAGCTAGCTTGTCGAGTGCGCGAAGAAGACAGCTCTCCCTGAGCTCCACCGGGCGAGCAGACACAGGACCCAGATCAAGGTTGTCACACCTCTCGCCAGACGAAAGGGCGGCACTCACCCGCAACTTAGGCAACTCTTTCATGACATACGACGAAGAAGGAGTGCCAGTACCCAAAACAGCTGCGGGTGCCCTCTTCACCGCTGCAGCATACCTAGAGGCAATCAAGCCTCCAGCTGATGACCCCAATGCAAAACTGCATCGCCAGCAGATCAAATCACTCGCCTTAGCGGCGAAGGCCATACGCCAAATTCCAAAACTCCAGGTGGGAGTCGAGACCGTGCCCTAGTCGACGCGCGTCGGAAGAGCATAATCACAGTGGTCGCCGCCACCACTCGAAGGAAAGAAGCGGCTCGCGTAGGCGCAGGTCCAGGAGCAGATCACGCAGATCTTACAGTAGCGACTCATACTCTGATCGAGAGCCTGAGCCACATGGAGCTCTGTGCTTCACTCGACGCGTCCGCGAGACACGGATGCCCAAAGGGTTCAAACTCACATCTGAACAGCCCAAGTACACGGGTCGACAGGAACCTTCGGGTGGCTGGAAGACTACAGGCTGGCTGTCGCGTGCCAGCGAGGCACAAACACCACAGCCATGCAATACATACGACTCATGCTCGAAGGCACAGCCCGCGACTGGCTCAAGGCCCTACCTCCATCAACATACGACTCGTGGGATCACTTCCGCAGATTTCATCAAAAACTTCGAGCCTCTATGTGAGCGCCCAAAAACATTCGAGGAGCTGCGGCCTGCGTTCAACGTTCAGACGAAACGTTGAGGTCATACATCAGACGATGGACTGAGATACGCAACTCAGTTGGAGTAATTTCAGAAGATATGGCCATGGATGCTTTCATCATGGGCCTCGCCAGGCGAGACTCAAAGAAGCACTTGGTCGCAAAAAGCCAACCTCTGTGGCTACCTCTTGAGATCGCGACTGAGTGGGCAGATGGAGAAGATATGGCGCGCACCACACGCGGGTCCTCACCCCGTGACAATCATGAAAGCAGTCGAAGCCAGAGACTCGTACAGAGACGACCGAAGGCGCAAACGTTCAAAACGTCACTACGACGATGACAGACCCGAATTCATGGCGGCTGGGTTCTCCACACCCCGCAATGACCAGGACAGAAGCGACCGACGGTCGGAAGATCGGCGAGACAGTCGAGATGATCGGCGAGACAGTCGAGATGATCGTCGAGACAGTCGAGACCCGGCCAACGCAGTGATAGCTACAAGAGGAAGGACTGGCGCAAGTCACGGGCACAATCTGAGCGATCATTCGAAGAAAAGATGGACGCTGATTGCAGATTCCACCTGTACAAGGGGGACGACGGAAAACTGCGATCCAATCACTCGATGAGAAACTGCAGGGAGTTCGACCAAATGGCGACTGATTACGTAAATCGCAGAAAGGCAGCAGCCGCACAAGCACCTGCACCCGTGCCTCAGCCAAACAACGTGCCTGTTCTGATGGCACCACCTCCACCACCACAGCCTGCTGCAGGCGGAAATCTCGCGGGTGCCATACAGCACATACCTCGGGTGGACGAACCACAGTACCCTCCGCCCCAAGGGCAGATGTACATGATACAGAAAGGTCGACCTTCCAACAGGGAGCAAAAACTTCGCACTCGACAAGTAAACATGGCGGTCATGTCACCTCCTGCGTAACTGAATACTTGAAGGGTCGAAACTACAATAAGCTTCAGCAAGAGGACCACCCTCCATCGGTTGTTCGCCAGGGCACTCTGCTCTGGTACTCGACGCGCAAATTGGAGGCTACGCCATGTCCAAGGTCTTCATGGATGGTGGGAGCGGCATAAACATCATCTTCGCAGATACGCTCCGCAAAATGAACAGGTCAGTCGAAAACCTGCCAAGATCTTCAAATACCTTCCACGGTATCGTCCAGGAAAGCAATAAGCCCAGAAGGCACCATACAACTCGACGTAACGTTCGGGGACAAGACCACTTCAGGACAGAGTCGATTGAGTTCGAAGTGTCGACTGGAAGTCACAATACCATGCTATACTTGGACGCCCGACGTTCGCTCGATTCATGGCGGTGCCACATTACGCATACCTCCAGCTGAAGATGCCTGGACCAAAAGGAGTAATCACAGTCAAGGGAACTTCCAAAAGTCTGACTCTTGCGACCGAGAATTCAGCAAAATCTCTGAGATGTTTGGCATGGAAGCAACACTCGCTGATCTAGCGGTCTCCAACGATCGAACACTTATGCCAGAACAAAAAGGTGGCAGTCGACAGAGCATTCAATGCCACCAATGACACAAGATCGCATCAGGTGCACCCGACTGACCCGACCAAGACAGTCAATGTCTCGTCGAGTCTGCCTATCGCATAGGAAAGCGCGCTCGTCGAATTCCTCCGTGAGAACTGGGATATATTTGCATGGTGTCCAGCCGACATGCCAGGTATTCCCAGGGAATTCGCCGAGCACTCTCTCCAGTTTTTCCAGATGCTAAACCAGTCAAGCAAACAATGCGCCGCATATCCGGCCCAAAAAGAACTGCAGTCGAAGCCGAAGTCGACAGGCTACTCGCAGCAGGATTCATCAGAGAGATCAAGAAATCACAATGGGTGGCCAACCCCGTACTCGTAGAGAAGAAGCACACAGATATCCTTCGGATGTGCGTAGATTTTACAGCACTCAATAAGTGTTGTCCAAAGGATCACTTTCCACTACCTCGAATCGACCAGATCGTCGACTCCACCGCCGGGTGCGCTCGCTTGTCCTTCCTGGATGCTTACTCGGGTTACCACCAGATAAGGATGAAGGAAGAGGATGAAGAGAAAACGGCGTTCATAACCCCACTCGGGGTCTACTGCTACACCACAATGCCTTTCGGGCTCAAGAACGCAGGCGCAACCTACCAGCGCATGATGCAAGATTGCCTCAAGAAGCAAATTGGGCGAAACGTCCAGGTCTATGTAGATGACATCGTCATCACCACAAGAGAGGAAAACACACTACTCGATGACTTGCGAGAGACATTCGCAAACCTCAAACGCTTCCACATCAAGCTCAACCCGAAGAAGTGCACGTTCGGCGTGCCAGCCGGGCAACTCCTCGGGTATCTAGTCTCAGCTCGAGGAATCGAGGCAGACCCGGAGAAAATACAGGCCATCTTGACGATGCAAAGGCCTTCAAAGCTCCATGACGTGCAAAAGTTGGCGGGTAGAGTAGCAGCACTCAGTCGATTCATCAGCAAGCTAGGCGAAAAAGCACTCCCGTTCTATCGACTGATGAAGAAAGCAGATAATTCGAGTGGACGCCAGAAGCCGAAGCAGCCTTCACGGACCTCAAGCGAGTCCTCACAAGCCCTCCAATCCTCGTCGCACCAAGGGAACGCGAGCCATTACCTATATGTCTCTGCAACTAACAGGGTGGTAAGCACCGTACTGGTAGTCGAACGAAGGGAGGAGGGACACGCCCAAAGCATACAACGTCCAGTCTATTACTTGAGTGAAGTGCTCTCCACATCAAAGCAGCGGTACCCGCACTATCAGAAGCTGGCCTACGCCGTGTTCATGTCCTCAAGGAAGCTGACGCATTACTTCTCCGAGCACCCGATCACTGTAATCAGCACCTCAGGGATCGGGGACATCCTCACAAACCCCAACGCAACTGGGCGAGTAGCAAAATGGCTCATCGAGCTAGCACCAAGAGACATCAAGTATGATTACCCGAAGGCCATCAAAGCACAAGTTTTACCTGACTTCCACACCGAGTGGATTGAAGCTCAGCTCCCAGGAGCACCAGATGTGTCCAACTCATGGACTATGTACTTCGACGGCTCAAAGAAAAACGAAGGCGCAGGCGCAGGTGTCATCCTCATATCACCAAAAGGCGACAAGCTCCGCTACATCCTACAAATGGGGTTCGAGTTCCCATCCAATAACGAAGCAGAATATGAGGCTCTGATCCATGGCATGAGGATGGCCAAAGCCCTCGGGTGCACTCGACTGATGATCTACGGTGACTCGAATCTTGTGGTACAGCAAACAATGAAGGCCTGCGACGCAATCGCAGATAACATGATCGCCTACCGTGACCTGTACAACATCATGGAGGGCAGCTTCGAAGGCTGCGAGTTGCGGCACATAGGGCGTGAGAGCAATGAAGAAGCAGATAAGTTAGCCAACATTGGTGCGACCAAAGCACCAGTGCCACCTGGTGTCTTCTTCGAGCGCATCGAGCACAGATCCATCAAAAAGAAGCGAGCACTCCTACATCAGCCGCACCAGCCAAGAGCAAAGCACCTAGCACAGAGGACCCACCAGTCGAGGTACTCCTCATCGAGCCAACTTGGACTCAACCTTCCTCGCATACATACTCCGCGGCGAGGTACCCGAAGACATAACAGAGTCAAGACGCGTCACTCGACGATCTAAAGCATACACTGTCATCAACGGTGAACTTTACAAACGCAGCATATCAGGTATGTTCCAACGTTGCATAGCATTTGAAGATGGCCAAGCCATCCTTCGTGATATTCATGCAGGTACCTGCGGGCATCACGCCAGCAGTCGATCACTCGTAGCCAAAGCCTTTCGCGCAGGCTTCTACTGGCCCACAGCACTCAAAGACGCGGAGGACATAGTCAAAAGGTGCATCGGCTGTCAAAAATTCGCCACAAAGCCGCACGCACCCGCATCGGCGTTGAAGACAATACCATTGGCCTGGCCCTTCGCCCAGTGGGGGCTCGATATGGTTGGGCCACTCAAAAAATCCTCCCATGGAGGGCATACTCACCTTCTGGTGGCGGTCGACAAGTTCACCAAGTGGATTGAAGCAGTACCTATCACAAGTTCGACTGCCACTACAGCAGTCAATTTCATAAAATCCATCATATACCGCTTTGGTGTGCCAAGTAGCATCATCACTGACAACGGTACAAACTTCACGGCTGAGGAATTCAAATCCTTCTGCAAAGAGCAAGATATCACGCTCAATTATGCATCTGTGGCACACCCGCAATCAATGGCCAAGTCGAAAAGGCCAATGGACTTGTGACAGTGGAATCAAGAAACGCCTCCTGGTGCCACTCAAAAGGGCGCGGGTGCTTGGGTAGAAGAGCTCCCGTCTGTGCTATGGAGCCTACGCACAACACCCAACGCCTCAACGCAATTCACTCCATTCTTCATGGTCTACGGCGCAGAGGCAATCCTGCCATCAGACGTAAGGTTCAACGCACCAAGGTCGAAGCATACAATGAAGACGATGCAGATGAAGCACTCGAAGATGCAGTCGACTTGCTCGAAGAAGCACGCAACACGGCGCTAGCACGCACAGCTGTCTACCAGCAAGATCTACGCAACTATCACAGCCGTCGACTGCGTACCAGGTCCTTCGAGGTGGGTGACTTGGTACTTCGACTGAAGCAAAAGAAGGTGCATAAACTTGCTTCTCCATGGGAAGGACCCTTCATCATCACCGAGGTCATTGGTGGTGGAGCATACAGACTGAAGCACGCGAAGACCGGCGAACTCTCCACAATCCTTGGAACGTTGCGCAGCTGCGCCGTTTCTATGCTTAGATTGCTCAGTCGCATAATGTAATAGGCACATATGTCGGATGGCTGCAGGTTTCAGACGCGCTCTTTTCCTTACCAGGGTACCTAAGGGGACTGGAAGGTTTTTAATGAGGCGGCCTGCAGCCTAACATTCATAAATGGAATATAGTCAATAAATTCCTCATATTTCTCCCTGTTTACTACTCGCACAACCTTAGCCTCACCCGATACTCGGGGGCTGCGCTACTTCAAAACGTGAGCTCTCGCTCCTTCAAACATAATACCCAGCGCACTCGAATACTCGGGGGCTGGGTCGTACAAAATCATACATAAACCACAAGGTTGCTCAATAACATGAGTTGAAGCTTCAAACACCGTAAAAATTCACAGCCTCACTCGAGCACTCGGGGGCTGTAGAATTCATGTTCTATAAAAGTGTTTTTCATAAACCCCACTCGATACACTCGGGGGCTGCATACATACAAGTGAACAAATATGTACTAAGTACAATGGCAAAATTTACACTCGGGGGCTGTTCCCTATACAGAAAAACCCTAATCTTCCGGTTCGTCCTTTGCTGGAAGAACAGGGCCCATAAGTTGCGCATGATAGCAATCAACCAATGTCCTCGCATGATCGAATGTATCGTCAAGATTCGACTGGGACAAGGACGATCCAGGCGCGGGTGGACGTAGCTGCAAATTTGGACGTTGACTTCGGAGATATGCCATGGTTGCGTTGGCGCCATCCACAAGCTTCTGGGTGATAAAGCCTCGAATGGAACCTGTTGACCGGAAAGCTCGAGTAACGCGTGGATTCCTTGAGGTTGCGGCCCAGTCGGAAAAAGCATCTGGTTGATTCGACTGAAGGCCGACCTGCATAACTCAAGAAGCATAGTGCTCCGCCACACTCGATCCTGCAGAGTCGCGAGTATCGTGCTCGGTGCTTATCCAAGCGAAAGTGCTGACGGCCAGTCGTGGGTTCGTCAGTCGCCATGTTCAATGCTCATCTACGCGAGCCTGCTCCGCCTGGAAATCTTGAACAAAACCTGCAACAACACAAGTTGGGTGAACAAAAAGGAACAGGTTGTGAACTCACAAGATCAAGGCAGTCATGCTTACACTCGAGCTGTCTGTTCACGATCTCCATCTCGCCAAGCACATACTCCTCCCGTTGGTGGGTAAAGCAGGCCTCGCCCTCATCCTTTCCAGCTCGCTGCGGGTATTCTCCAGCTCTTGCTCCAGTTTCGCGAGTCGGGCCTTCATATAACGTATTACTGCGGCATCGTTTGCCACCTGAGCTCGAGATCGAGTAGGGGCACGATGCCGCGACGAGCTGGATACAGTGGCGGCTGGCTGTTTCTGTTCCAAACATCATAAAAGTTTCATAAGAAACTCATCACAAAGCTTAGGCGAGTAACAACACACAGCTTACAAGCAGAATCATAACGAGGAAAATAAATTCATACAAAGGTAGCAAAAGCACATGCATACTCGCATGGTCATAAGTTTAATTACAAGGCATAAAAAGGGCGGCTGCCCTACTTCTCAGACATCGACTCCGACCTAGCCCTACTCGCACGGGCGCGACCTCTGCTGCCCGGCGCTCCATGGTAGCCATAAATATTTCAGCCAACTTTGCGGCTGGCTCGTTCACATGCTTTAGGGACACCAGCTTCCCGCCCGGCTTGCGAGGAAAGTCAGACAGAGCGGCTTTGAAGTCACCCTCTATCCCATGACCTAAAAGGAGTTTGAGGGTGGTCTCTGAGCCGCGTACCGTCAAAGCGCGAGCAAAGTTCGTCATAGTCGAAGTTCCCGGGCCCAGGACGTCGGCGAAGCCATCCACAGTCGAAGGAGGTTGGCTAGACGGGAACACGTCCTTGTACACGGCGCCGAGCGTGCTCGTAGACTTGGCGAGTGCATCCTTGGCTTGGGTGGAGACGACATCCAGGTCGCCGATCGCGCGGTCAAGGGACAAATCGCCACTCGACTGGTCTACAGGTGCCGGTGCGCCAACAGCTCCTTCAAAAAAGCAGAAAGAACAGAAAATTTTACATAACATTCAGTGGCAAAAAGAAGTAGACAAAAAGTGAAAGATTCAACTCACCGCCTACGTCTCGGGTGAGGCTCGCCAGGCGCTCAGCATAATTTTTCTCGCGCAAAGCAGCGGAGTCCTTGGCATCATCCAAGGCCTTCTTCGACTCAGCGCGCTGTTTGGCGAGTGCCTCTTCTAGCTCTTTAACCCGAGACTCAGCGGTTGCCTTGTCACCTGAGATAGATGGACAGATGTCATTCACAATCGACAAAGCAAAGACATACAGAAGTCAAACACACTTACGGCTGAGTTGCTCCATGGCAGCGCGTAGGTTGTCCCTCTCCTGTTCAACCTGGACAAACGCCTTGCCTGATTCAACCAGGTTGAGGTAGAAGGGCTGCATGCACAATGGAACCAGCATAAGCTATACACAAATAGTCCCAGAATGAGGACTCGACAAACGACACTTACGTGTTCAACCCAAGGCGCAGGCTTGGCAGCAGAAGTCCCAATTTGCGGAGTTGACGCACTCGCGATCTTGGCGGCTTCAAAGGTAGTAGCCGTGGCTACTGTTCTCACAACCTCAGCCGCAACAGGGGAAGCTTCTGGCTGATCTGGAGTCGAAGCTCTCTCGGTTGGAGGGTTGGAGGTCGCACAGTCTCAGCACTGCGAGTGACCGAAAGACATACAACATAAGAAACAGTACTCAACTCACAAAAAATTGTAGTACAAAAAGGAGCAAACCTGTGCTCTTCTTCATCATCAGTGTCGAGCTCTTCAAAGTTTGGGCCTCCAAAAAGTAGCTCCCCACCCGACTGAGGAGGAGGAGGAGCCGAGCTCAACGGGCTCACGTCCAAAGGAGCAGCTGTGGTCGTAGGAGACGAGCCTGAGTCTCCATCATCTCTCACATCTGATCCCTTGGCGGGTGAACTCATGGAGGAAGACACAACGTGAGCTGCCCGACGGCGCTTGCGAGTGGGGATCTCGCTCACATCATCAGTCGTGGCACGCTCCTTGTCATGTGCTTCTTCAACCCTTCTTCTTCAACCTCTTCTGTAGGAGATGTAGTAGCCGAAGGAAGAGGCGATTCATCTCCTCCCTTCGCTTCTACTGTCACCTCTGTTTCAGGAGTTGGGCCATCTTCAGGAAGAGGAGGAAAGGTTGAGGTGGTCGAGTGGCCCTGCACACAAAATACAACAGTCGAATGTCACAAAGATGCATAGCAGAATAACAAAAGCAGGAGATCATAAAATCGATAGATTCACTAACCTCTGGCAAAGGCTTTTCAGCCCCATAAGGATCGACAGGGCAGTCGACGTTGCAGGGCTCGCTGGACTTTGTGCTGGTGATGGACCGCACGTGCGACACTAGCTCGCTCTTCGACAGCTCCTCCTTGCTCATTCGGGTGGCGTCGAGTGCACCCTCGTACTCCCCATTGGGTGGGCGCGAGCGCGGAGCGGCCACACCCGCATCTTCACAAAGGTGGCAATTAGATGCACACCCGTGACGCTGTTTAGCAGCCCTCCAATCGTCTCCAGCAGAGGCGCTGCTTTTGCCATCTCTTCAGTCGAAAGCTCGTGGTCCCAGGCCTTCGTCCTCGCGGCTATACCAGCAGTCGAAAATGCTAGGACTCCTTCTTGGTCGACGCGCACATAGAACCACCTCTTCCTCCACCCTTGCGCTGAGTCGACTGGCTTCAGGGCGAAGTAGCGGGTGTCGCTGCGCACTGGATCTGGAAGCCGCCAACAGGATACGTGCGGCCGTCTCGATTGTTGGGTCTGACCATGAAGATCGACTTCCAGAGAGCCCAGCTGGGAGAAACACCCAAGAAGCACTCGCACAAGACCATAAAACAGGCAATGTGCATAATGCCATTCGGGGTGAAATCATGGATTTGCACCCCGTATGCGTACATAAGTCCACGAACGAAGTCGTGGAGAGGAAACGAAAGACCTCTAGGCAGAAACTCCACGAAACAGACGCGCTCGTTAGCGCGAGGCTCGGGAAGTACCTCCTTGGGCGAGGGTGCGCGGACGAAGAGTTGGTCCGAGGTGGCAGCATCCCTTCCTCGCGCAGCTTGTCCAGCTGCGCCGCCTTGATGGTGGATTTCATCCAATCACCATTGCTCTTCTTGAGATCGATGGCGGCCGCAGATGCGCCAGCCGCAGTCTTCTTCCCCTTCATCTCCGCCGCATCGGGCGCGGCGGCAGCAGTCGAGGCAGAGCGCTTGTTCCCCGCCACTTTCTTCATTGTCAACGAACAGGTGGTGGAGCGCGCAAAACTCTAGCGCAGGAGCAATGGAGGCAGAGCGCAAGGAAGACGATGGAACAGGGGCGGCGCGCAGAGCAAATGGCATGTAAAAAAAATGCCAGCGCTGTTCCCCTATTTACCATAAATCAAAAGAAATCATAGCCATCCAGATCCAAATCGTGCATTACGCACGCAATCTCACCATACACGTGTCAAACGCGGAGAGCAACCGTCGCCGGCCACTCTGCCCACTACGCACGCAAAAAGAGGAGCCATAATCACCTCTCCGTCAAAAGTGGGCCAGAGTGGTCAAATTAAGTCCAAACTGCGCCGTTGTTCGGTCAGCTCTGCACAAATGGGCCCACCTGTGTCATGTCCCATCCATCGCAGCATAACGCACGCCACGCGTGTCAGGAATCGCAGTCGAGATAAACGTCATCCTTGACGTCATTGAAGCGTCTGTTCAGAAATACAATAGAGTCTGCCCAATGCATATTGGTCACCGATTGCCTTGTTTAGTTCGGCTGTGACAAATACTTCTTAAGGCAAAATTGGTCATTCGAATGTTCCTTCGACTGAGTCATATTACTCCCATCAGGAGCATATTCAAAAAATTCTTCGACTAAAGATGCTCAAGACAATGATTGAGATTATACTCCATTTACAAGTAATACAGCATAATCTCGGGGCTACTCCCATCGGGAGCACTGTCGTGCACCGATAGAATTACGGCACAAAATTATTCGATTAACATAGGCAGAGTAAGAGGATTTTTGAGATTATCCTCCATTGCAAAGCAATGAAGCACAATCTCGGGGGCTACTCCCATCGGGAGCGCTGTCGCGCACCCGATAGCATAACAGCAAATAACAGTCGACAAAGGGCACGACTCGTCTAACAAAGTTCAGAAAACATACTCGAAACATTCCCGAGTTGCGTCCGTCGCAAATAATTCGGATGCTGCACGCATAGTGCAAAGGTAAGACCCGCCGAACTTTCGAGCTGGGCTAAGTACCGTTCCAGCAACGTCAATCCTTATATCTTCCGTGTCAGTAGACATGATGAAAAATCCCGGCGGACGCGTTGGGTAAAATTCAAAGTTATACTGCAGATCGACTCAGTAAGACCTCAGCGGCCTAGTCGAATCTGACCAGTTTGTTCCAGATTCGAGTTCAGAGACTCGAGTTTGATTGAAATCTAGTAAGGTTTTACCCGAATGTGTAGTTAACCAGACCCGATCCGTCGAGTGTACTGGGCTTGCTAAGCTATTATCCCTTGATCATCATAAAACACAGTCGATGAGATACTCGACATAGCCAAACGTGTGCTATTCATACAGGAATTTCAAATTATATATATACAGAATACAAAGCATATGACGTGCACTCGCGAGAGAGTCCATGCCTGATTCTTCGAGTCAGACAAGTACTCGGGGGCTACTGACATGGGTATACATCTCGGGTACCCTACCATGAGAGTACCTGGTGCACGTAACGACTAAGTACCAATAGCGAAGAACCTACTCGAAGCCCAAGACAAGAGGCCCAACAAGATGGAGTATCCTCCAAAATTAGACATAGCCATAGTCGGTTTGGACTTTTCTTACGTGTAAACTAGTTCGGTTACGTACTCCCGAGACCCAGCCTATTTAAAGGCTGGGAGGGGTGCCGATCTAGGACCAAGCCATACTCGAACCACCAAATCTCTTGCGAGATCTACATCTCGCCGGAGCCACCTTGTAACCCCATAATCTCACACGATCAATAACAGACAAGCAGGAAGTAGGGTCTTTACCTCCACCTGAGGGGCCTGAACCTGGGTAAATCTTTGCCTCTGCTTGTTAGCCGACGAAACTACCAGTACTACCACGTTCTCTCCCATAATCTCAACCCTAGGTCCTTAACCATGGGATTTGATGAGGGTACACCTCGTCAGCGCGCTATCTCCCAGCCAGGAGAACCGTGAACGGAAGTAGTCCAATCTTTGGAGTATCCCTTTCGGCATTTGAAAGAAAGATATCATATACAACACTATATTGTAAGTATTGAAATGATAAGGACTAAACGGCCACCAGTAGAAATAAGTTTTACTTTCCAACTACTTACGCGTTTTTCCAATCATTAGTCAATTATTTTCCACTAAGCATTTGATAATCTATGATAGTGTATGGTAATTCCGAAATACCAATAGAAAACTGACCTTGCTCACCAACGAATAACTCGGCATATTGCTGAGCATCTCCAAACAGAACAACTCAATTTTATGGAAATTAATTTTAAAACCGTAAAGTTGCTCAAACGCTGATAAAATTAATTTCATATTTTACCTTTTCGAGATCATGCTCCATCAACGAGATGTTACACTACACCTGCAATCTGACCTAAGTTTTCCACGCTTAATAATGACGGTTGATGCTTTCGTAGATGTCCGTTAGGTACCCCAAGTGGAAAGGATGATGTATCTCAGTGGAAAGGTTTACCAACGATTGAGAATTAAGATTTATCGAACCAATAGGATCAAGTAAGACAACATACATAGAGATTCTATACTCCTTTTGAATAATTAAGAGACATAGGGCGTGACACAATGATGTCAGAAGGAACCAAAGATTCATCGACTTCTATCCAACCATACACATGGATTCTATCAACCTTCCAAAAGGATCCACCGAGTTTACACGACCAATTGAGG
Source organism: Poa pratensis (assembly GCA_947311845.1). Classification (NCBI taxonomy): domain Eukaryota; kingdom Viridiplantae; phylum Streptophyta; class Magnoliopsida; order Poales; family Poaceae; genus Poa; species Poa pratensis. Next base: position 40,961,773 of record CAMZMU010000037.1, on the reverse strand, counting down.
TCCATCCAGATTTTTTTCTATGCATGATGCATATTACTATATTTGAATTTTATTGTGATATATGTTCACTTTGTACATCACATACGAGGACACACATGGATTCTATGGACCATCCAAAGGAACCCAACTTGTGTTAAAAAAAGGGAACCCAACGACGGTGGAACCTATCCGATACCTGTTGCGTCGGAAAGTCGCACCGACGCGTAGGATAACTGTGCCGGCCCACTTCTTTCAATTCGGCTATTTCTGGTTTTAGGAAGATTAGTTTCAGGTTTTTTTCTTCTGATGTACCGGTTTTTTTTTATTTTTTCCGTTTGTTTTATATGTTTTCGGTTCTTTTTTCTTTTCATTTTTACCCTTTTAAATTCATGAATATTTTCATATTTACAAAAAATGTTCATTTTTTGAAAATTGTTCATGTTTTAAAATGGTTCAGATTTCAGAAAATGTTTATTTTTTGAAAATAGTTCAGATTTAAAAAATGTTTATTTTTTAAATGGTTTATTTTTCAAAATGGTTCATTTCTAAAAAATGGTTCATTTTTAAAAAATGTTCATTTTGAAAATGGTTCATATTTTTGAAATTTGTTCATTTTTTTAAATGGTTCGAAATTGAGAAGTTACAGTATAAATAACAAGCTATACTCGTACATGGCATTAGAAACAGAAAAATTACAACCCGAAAGTTGTGCGAAACGGGCGAGATGAACCTGATCGTAAAAGGATATTTCAAACGTTAACCAAGTGCGACGAATTTGACAAAATTCATCTAAAAAGTTCGTAACATCGGTTCGAAATTGAGAAGTAACAGTGGACGAACCTCGAAACCAAGCACGGGAATGAAACCTACTCGTTGACACGCATATTTTTCGTCTACACTTTATTTTGAATCAAACTATATTTATGTAGATTATATAGGCATGAAATTGAGAAGTTAGACGCTCACATGCACATGACCACTCAACGCGTCCGGTGTCGACCTAATGGAAAGTTGTTTCGCGCCCGCCGGGGCATGCATGAAAGACCTTTCAGCGTAGCCGAAACCGACATGCCCCATTCGGCCCAGTCTAAACCAAAGCATGGATTTCGGTCTCGCCAAAGACGACAACATACTATTATTGAAAACGATTAATCCACCCTACAACATGGGGTCAAAAAGCCAAAAGAATAAGTGATTTTAGCCCCTATAAAAAGAAAACGGATTCTTGTACCTCTTTCACGCTCATGTTACGTCGAGGTACTGCAGAAAAAAGAACTGCAAAATTCGATCCAATTTTTTTGTAATCGATTAGTTAACATGGTGGTCAACCATCTTATGAAAGAAGGAATATTTTTGCATAATATTAGTGAAAATTCTATAAAAATAATAATATTTAAAAAATCCTTGCTTCATATGTGTTTCAAAGTTCCGAAACCGAAGTTTGAACAAACAAGTTACATGTTTGGATATATACACTGAACTCAAAGTGGCTACACGAAAACACATTGTACTTGAGTGTAAAGTGATTCAAAACGGTATGGATGCCCACATATTGTGAGAAAAAAGAGAGTGTCTGGTCCCTAATTGAAATAAACCGAATCTCATTACCTAATATGTACTACTCGTCAACCCGTGCACCTGCACAGGCTAGAGATTTTGATACTTTATTACAAAAGAATGCATACACAGTGCTAATTTTTTTAATACTATTTTAGTCTCAAACTTTCCATGTATTTGTCCATGGAAAAGCTAAATTCCAAAAAAATGTATGAAATTTCATATTTTTAGAACTGAAATTCAATGCAACAAATTGATATGATTAGCAATATTTTAATCGTCCAATGATAAATGTAACCCTAGAAGGCAGAAATTGAGCAATGGTTTTGGTTTCTAATGGAAATATAACACATAATTAATGATTACTACCCTCTAAGCTATTTTTCATATGAGGATATTTGCATATTTCAGCAACATCATTTACAGGAAATCCATTTTGACTCGTAGGACTAGATGATCCTATTATAAAAAAATATATTTCGCAATATCCAAAAATTCCGAAAATAAATTCGGGTGTCCATACAAACATTTTATGTAGGCACACAATTTTTTGTCAAGAAAACACATTTTTTGTGCCTGGTATAAATAGACAAAAAAATGTCCAGTAAAAAGTTATTTTTGAGCACCGAATTTGTCTTTTTTATACATAACACAAAAAACATTATTTTTTGTGAAACTTTATGGGCCAACGTAAAATGTTAGGAGGTACATCTGAAATTTTATTTCAGAATTTTTCCACATTTTAAATATTTTTGAAAATGTTATTTACATAATGGGACTATATGCTCCTATGAGCCAAAACACCATGTCCCATCATTTACCTCATTCATAAGCTTCATAAGCAAAACTTATCAAGAATTTTTGCAACGAAGTGCTAAACCTAAGTAAGATACATTTACTTCTATATCAAAGCTAACTAAAGTTTCCAAGACTTCACAATATTGATATTACATAACTCGGGTGCATGGGGAATAAAATATATAACAATTTATATTCGACTAACATATGTAATCAAAATTATACTAACGTGTCTAATCTTGTCTTGACATAGAAAGAACGTGCCCTTTGGGGGCTTGCGAGCGCGAAACACTTGAGAGCTATCGTGCCGCGATTGTACTGGTGTGTGTCATTGTACTCACTCCGTCCCAGTTTAAAGGCGCAATGCGATAATCATGCAGTCCCAAACCCCCTAGTACCTTCTAGGCGCATTATCATGCAAAATTTCAGCCTTGGGCCCAGAGATTTGCCAATTAAGCCATTTAAACTGGGACAAAGAGAGTACTCTAAACTCTTAACTCCTCTTAATTAATATGTCAAGGCAAAGCTTTTGCTTCTGTTTCAAAATTAAAAATTACTATGCAAACTAACTCCAATCCTTTATACACCTCCAGTTTACTCAGAAAATCAAACCTTGTGAGGAGAAGAGCCAAAAAATGGCAACATTGGGACATGAAGTTGCATAGTTGGTGAACTGAGCACATGTTTGAAACTCAAGGTCAAGGTACATGATATACATGAAGAAAATCTTAGTGAAGTTTTACTGTCGATGGCCTGGAGTCATGATTGAAGGAGGGGACATATGATTCAACACGACAACTTCGGCAGAATTATCATATGATGCCTAGCCGGCGGTGGCGATGCATGCCGTCTCATATGGAGGCATCAAGTCATACTTGATCCTCGCAGGTGATACACACGATGTTTCCTTCATCGAAATTGGTGTGACAGGACAAGAATGTGGCGGTATGGGACGTCACCAGCTTCCAATTTCTTCTTCAGCGGCATCTGGTTAGCGATGAGTCGTTGATCGAACAGGTGAAGATGCTAGAAACATCAATATCGAGTTTGCACACTTCAGTCGAAACATTTATCGTAATGTGTCGACGCATGATTGCATCATGCCACGTTGAAAGTGGTGAATCGAAACTCATCTTTATGCATGAAAATTTCAAGCTCGGCCTACAGTTAGAATCGTCAACATCGGCGCGCGATACTTTCTTGAAGGCTTTTTATAGAAGTAGTGAAATTTCTCTTTATTTATGTTCTTACCATTACGTTAGTGGTAACTTGTTGGAGGTACTGTCACAAGGCATAAGTCCTCGGATTTGTTTACTTTGTATATTGTGAACTTTTTTTTCGAGGGTGATATTGTGAACTTTGCAATAATATTATAGCTATGTGCATCGCTTCGATACGGAGGCCATGTAGGCACACCACCATATAAATACGTGCCTACAATATGGCCAAGTGTGGATGCAAACCAAGACTACCCTTCGTCTTGCCAAAATTAATGTGGAAAACCCGTAATTTGGCATACTAAGTGTCGCGAGTTGTCAACCAAAGTGACATAGATCTGCTTGCGTCGACAATTATGTTCTGCGAAATGGAGCGAGTATGAATATGATGGAATAGCCTACTGAGTAGTCACAAACAAAAAATGTATGGCTGAAGTTTGTGAGTGGAGATTCGCTCATACTCGTCAGAGTCAAAGTCAAAGTCAAAGATGGATTGCGAGAAGGCAGATGTTCATACTTGATTACTTGTCCCATGTCGGAAAATTCTGCAGGGTTCTAAACCACACAGTCTGTTCTTCGCATCGTTCTAGCGGAAGAGTCTCGGCTTTACTATTCCTCCTGTGTAGTCTTTATATACCTCCTTCTGTTCTATCCTCGAGTCGAAACACCAAGGAAGAGCAGCACAAACACGAAGCTAGCTACCTGCAAAGTTGAGACCTTGATCGAATTGATATTTGACATAGACACCAACAATGGCCGGACGAGGAGAAGATCTGAAGCTGCTGGGCTTTTGGGCGAGCCCGCCAGTTCTGCGAGTGCGCCTCGCGCTCAGTGTCACGGGCGTCAGCTATGAGTACGTGGAGCAGGACCTCGGGAACAAGAGCGAGCTGCTCCTCCAGTCGAACCCCGTCCACAAGAAGGTCCCCGTTCTGATCCACGGCGGCAAGCCCATATGCGAGTCGTCAATCATCATTCAGTACATCGACGAGGTTTTCACCGGAGCCTGCGCTCTCCTCCCGGCCGACCCTTACGAGCGCGCCGTAGCTCGGTTCTGGGTTGCCTTCATCGACGACAAGGTAATATATATAATCATACTTTCTTCTTATAACAGTGTAATATATGTCGTGCTTTGAGTTTTGGGACGATGTTCTGAAAATATTTGTGTGTGTGCATGAGCAGCTCATGAAAGCGATGGCCATGGCATATTCAGGCAAGACCGACGAGGAAAAGTCGGAGGGGATGAAGCAGGGGTTCGCGGCGATTGAGACCCTGGAGGAGCCCTGAGAGAGTGTTCGAAGGGGAAGAGCTTCTTCGGTGGGGACAACCCCGGGTATGTGGACGTGGTGCTCGGCGGCCTACTCGCAGGGCTGCGCACCATGGAGGCGATGCTAGGCGTTAAGACCCTCGACCCTGCCACGACGCCGCTCCTGGCCGCGTGGGCGGACGACTTCGCCGCATTGGACGCCGTGGCGGCGGTCATGCCGGACGTGGGCATGAAGAGGCAGCCTGCTGCTGCGGCCGAGGCCGCTCCAGCGACTGTCTAAAGGAATGTGCCGCTCGTTGATGCAGCTATGTTCAGTCGTCTGCCGAAAATAAATGCCTATTGTTCTCTCTATTTGTTTAATTTAATTTTCTAGTTGAATTTAGATTCTCAGGTACAATTTCTGTTACTACTAGTAGTGATTACCGTTACTGGTACTGAACTGGTGATGTATTGTTATGTCTAGAAAAGATTTGAATAAATCGGTATTTCTGTCCACTTTACAACATTCTAGACTAGTCTATTTTTTTTACATGATGAATGGGCACACACGTTTTCTTAGCAAGTACGGGTTTTAACGGAAATGTGTCACCTGAAAACCCACTAAATATCACGTTTAGACGAGTCTTAACGGAGAACAAGCGGAAGTTTGATATTGTGGAGCGTCTTATGCATGTTTGGCTAACAAATTTTCAATATACTTTCATTTGTGGTTAACCGCAATCTCGAAGCTTCACGGGTAAGTCTATTTATCTTGTAATGATGAATGGACAAACACGTTTTCTTAGCAAGTACCTATGGAAGATGAAAGTACCTTTTGTCTACCCACTGAATCTGTAAATGGTCATATCTCCAACCAGACGAAAAGCGACATGACATGGTTTATGGGTGCAACCGACTGGAAATGGCTGCACAAAATTTATACAAGCGATGCGGTTGGCGGTTTGATAACAAAATCACAAGTTGGTAAATCGACCATCTTATCTCTTTTTTTAATTTTAGATGGTTGACACATGTATCGAACCTTTGTGATCTATGAGATGTACTCCTTGTAGATCTTTGAACTTCAATAATAAAATAAAAGGCGTATGCATCATTTTGATGTTGAAGCCGAGTGATTTCCCCCTTTTCGAAAAAAATAGTTGTCTTATTTTACATTAGTTTCACGATAGCACACAAATTGGAAGCGTTTGAATTTTCTCCTTTACGCTTTGCCTCTCCTCCGGCCAAAATCCGACGAGCCTATGCCGGCCCGGCCCGATTCCTCTCGACCATGCCATCCTTGCCACCTCCCGCACCTTTTCGCTGAAATTCTCGCCCAATTCCAGCCAAGGAAGCAACTCGGTCATGGCAGGGCGGGACACTGGCATCGGCTGCGATGCTAGGAAGAGACGAAGGAGAGTGGGAACATGTCGTAGAGCTAACCGTGGTGACTCGGTGGAGCTTGAAGCGGGCCGAAGGCGATGAAGTCAACAATGACATGCCCGGGTGGAAGGGAAGAAGATGAAGACTGTCAACGATCCTAGCTATACTGGGCCGATTCCTTCGTTGAGGACGGAGATGGAGACAAAGCGGTACTTCTGGTCAGTGGTGGAGCTATGCCCAAGCCAAAGGGGGCCGCCGCCCCCCAGCCCACGAAATTTTTGGACAAAATCTGTGTATTTTGGCCCATATATGTCAAAAAACAGTGATATTTGAAGCATTGCGTCCATGTTTTGAACGATAACATCTTATCGTCCGTGGGCTGAACGATATATGGGCCAAAATACACAGATTAGCTAGGCGTCCATGGGCTGAACATCTTTTTTGGACAAAGCGGTACTTCTGGTACTCTCGGACGGAGTCGGGGGCAACCAGAGCGGCGACGCATCGACAGGGTGGTAGTGGTGGCCATCTCGGACATGCTTGGATGCGAGCGAGGGACGTATCGTCCAAGTGCAAGACGATAAGTACTTATGGTGCAACAGGTAAATGATAAGCTGTGATCGTTCGGCCCGGGGCCGATGGTGCAATATTATTAAATTCTTATAGGACAATATTGTGTAGTTTTCATTAAAAATAATATAATTAAAAAAATCCATTTCTCTTGTATGCATTTTCTCCTCTTGAGTTATAGTTCTTGTGTTAAAAAACAATTAAGTATATAACGAGTAGAACTAGTGAACAATAAGAGTGAACTAAGTCTTTGGTCAACACAATTTTAAACAATCTGTCGCTTAATCCAAAAAATATTAAGAAATCTCCACCGTTGCAACATGACATTAAATTTGACATCATGCACGTATAGATCAATATATAAAGGCTGGAAGAAATCTGCCTCCAAATCAGAAGCCACGTCGCCCCCTTTTCCTGGCCGTCCGATCTGCACCATCCGACGGCCAGAAGCCCTCCACGTCAGCCCCCCACCCCCCCCCCCCCCCCCCCCCCCCCCCCCCGCGCGCTACTGTAGCCATCTACAGTACCAGCGAATTTCTGCCACGTCGCTCCCTTTTCTTGGCCGTCCGATCTGCGCCATCCGATGGCCAGAAGCACTCCACGTCGGCCCCCGGCGCGCTACTGCCATCTACAGTACCAGCGAATTTCTACCAATCAACGGCTGCCACGTCGCCCGGTCACCACCCAGTTGAGCCGGTCACCCCTTCCGCACGGTTTTTGGCGCAACTTTTTACAGGAAACCCCCCGCAAAGGACTCCTTCGCAAATTTTGAAAACTCCAGGGACCCACGCGTAAAAACGTCGGCACAACTCGCTCCCCTCTTCTTTCTCCCCGCACGAGCTCGAGCTCGCCGGCGCCGACGACGCGGCGCGCCGCCGCCACGCTCCTCCCCGCATGAATCCGAGCGCACGGAAAGCTCCGCCGCCACGCCCTCTCCTTCCTCCCCGCAGATCAGCTGCTGCCTCGCACGAATCACGCCGGAATCGCAGCCGCCCTGAGTTTGCCGCGTCCGCCACGTTCGGTGGCCGCCGACGCCGCTCCGGCGACCTAAAGCCAGCGGCGCTGCCGCTTCCGGCTACCCGCGCCGCGGCGCCCACGCGCGCGTGCCATCTCGCGGTGGCGCGCCGCCGCCGTCGTCCTCGTCGCCGCGGCAGTGGCAGGCCTAACCATTGCTGACGTCAACGCGACGTCAGCGTGGGCCCTGGCTGTCAGAATTTTCCCTTTTTGCATAAATTTTCATAAAATAATGAAGTTCAAATAAATATTTATGACATTTCACTACTCTAATTTGAAGAATATTAGTACAAAATCCAAATGAATTTTCTCTAATTATGGATTGACTTTAACAAATACTCATGTTCTGTACATTCTCCAATTATGAAACTCAAACAAATATTTCAACAAAATACAAACATATAGAACCATTTCAATTTGCTAAACATTTAACGGTACTCTATAATATATGAAGGCACTCAAAAAAAAAATATTAACTATTTCAGAGTATTTCCCTGTAAAAAAACTAACACATTTGAAATAAATGTTCAAAAAAAATGCAACACATTTAAACATTTCAAATTGTTAGAGAAATGGAGACACAAATGTTTATGGTATACTTCAAAGATATCCAACATTCCAATTTTCTAAACTATATCTGAAAATACTCGATATGACAAATTGCTTCTTCTACGATAAAATAGATCATAATTCTCACAAAAAAAATATACATGCAACCCATTTGAAAAATTCAATTTGCTAAACAACAAAAAAGTGCAACACATTTGAACATTTCAAATTGATAGAAAAATGGAGACACACTCAAAATATATCTCACAAATTGTATTCTCCCTAGTTATGGAGTTGAAACAAATGATTATGGTATACTTCAAAGATATCCAAACATTCTAATTTTCTAAACTATATCTGAAAATACTCGATATGACAAATTGCTTCTTCTACGATAAAATAGATCATAATTCTCACAAAAAAAATACATGCAACCCATATGAAAAATTCAATTTGCTAAACGGCAACAAAATGCAACACATTTGAACATTTCGAATTGCTAGAAAAATGGAGACACTCTCAAAATATATCTCACAAATTGTTTTCTCCCTAATTATGGAGTTGAAACAAATGTTTATGGTATACTTCAAATATATCCAAACATTCCAATTTTCTAAATATCTGAAAATACTCGATATAACAAATTGCTTCTTCTACGATAAAATAGATCATAATTCTCAAAAAAAAAAAAAAAAACATGCAACCCATTTGAAAAATTCAATTTGCTAAACAACAACAAAATGCAACACATTTGAACATTTCGAATTGCTAGAAAAATGGAGACACTCTCAAAATATATCTCACAAATTGTATTCTCCCTACTTATGGAGTTGAAACAAATGTTTATGGTATACTTCAAATATATCCAAACATTCCAATTTTCTAAATATCTGAAAATACTCAATATAACAAATTGCTTCTTCTACGATAAAATATATCATAATTCTCACAAAAAAACATGCAACACATTTGAAAAATTCATTTTACTAAACAAAAAAATAGAGATACTCTAAAATATATATATCTCACATATTGCATTCTCCCTAATTATGGAGTTCAAATAAATATTTATGTCATTTCACTACTCTAATTTGAAGAATATTAGTACAAAAATCCAAATGAATTTCCTCTAATTATAGATTGACTTTAACAAATGCTCATGTACTGTACATCCTCCAATTATGAAACTCAAACAAATATTTTGACAAAATACAAACATATAGAACCATTCTAATTTGCTAAACATTTAACGGAACTCTAAAATGTTTGAAGAGACTCAAAAAAATTACTAACTATTTCAGAGTATTTTCACGTAAAAAAAGCAAACACATTTGAAATTGAATTACAATAATTTTCAAAATTAAGCAATCTCCAAAATCCAACCATTTTTAAAACGAAAGCATTTTCCAACTTCAACGATTTCCAAACTTAGACAACTTTACAACGTCGCCATTTTCAAATTCAAATTCAAAAACACACGCGCGGCATTTGCCGTGCTCAGTTGCCTAGTATGCTTAATAAAATACGGTTACGCATCTTGTCCTCCAAGCCTGAAGTACACAAATGTCATGCTGATGACGTATATAATGACCTCAAAAGCTTCCGATGGAAAAAGTCAAACTTTCCATGTTCTACTCAAACAAAAGTGCCGAGGAATGGAGATACAAGTAATTAGTAGAGGATCAACTTTCTATCGGCTATATTCTCAACCTTTATCCCAGCTGGTAACATGCAGACACACGTTGTAGTATCAACTACTCCGTTAGAAATTTGTGAAATTGACGACTTATCTCTGGCCTATTTGAGTTGGGATTAGAAGATGAACATGTGAATCGTCATAATTGTATTAAACAAATTGGAAGGGTTGCGGACCAGAATATGCTCATATTTGTCCAAGTCAAAGGTTTCTAGAAGCGCCGGTAAGTAAAAATATGTATAGAGAGTACATAATAGCAAGAGATAAATTGTTAAAAAAATAGCAAGAGATAATCAGAAATACGAAATAAAGTTACTCGCATATACAACCATAAAAAAAACGCGTGCAGTCGATCTATATATACCCCTATTCCCCCTCCGTCCCTAGCAGCCAAGCAGCAACAACTCAAGATTCGAACAAGACACCAGCAATGGCCGGAGGAGGAAACAACGAAGTGAAGCTGCTGGGCATGTGGGCGAGCCCTTTCGTCCTCCGAGTGCGGCTTGCGCTCAGCCTCAAGGGCATCAGCTACGAGTACGTCGAGGAGGACCTCAAGAGCAAGAGCGAGCTGCTCCTCGCATCCAACCCCGTGCACAAGCTGGTTCCGGTGCTGATCCACGGCGGCAAGCCCGTCTGCGAGTCGTCGGTCATCCTGCAATACATAGACGAGGCCTTCGCCGGCATCGGCCCCTCCCTCCTCCCGGAGGATCCCCATGACCGCGCCGTTGCTCGCTTCTGGGCCTCTTACATTGACGACAAGGTATGATGTATACATCTCGTCAGTTGATATGTTTTGAGTATTTTGAGCTGTCTTGTTATTAATCGCTTCATTGACGCGGTTTTGTGGTATATGGGGATAATAATTTGCAGCTCGTGAAAGCGTCGACCCAGGCTTCGAGGGGCAAGACAGAGCAGGAGAAGGCGGAGGGGAAGAAGCTGGCAGCCGCCGCGGTGGAGACCCTGGAGGGAGCGCTGAAGGAGTGCTCCAAGGGAAAACCATTCTTCGGAGGTGACAGTGCTGGGTACGTGGACGTCATGCTCGGCGGCCTCCTCGCATGGGCTCACGCAGGCGACGCGATGACGGGCGCCAAGACCTTCGACCCCGCCACGACTCCGCTCTTGGCCGCGTGGTCGGACAGCTTCGGCGCGTTGGACGCCGTCGAGGCGGTCATGCCGGACGTCGGCAAGCTAGTTGAGTTTGCCATGGCGATGCATGCTCACGCCGTGGCCGTGGCCGCGGCAGCCGCCGCCGCAAGTAACTAAAGAGGCATATACATCTCCTTCGTATGCCGCACTGCTCGATCATGTGCCGAACATTCAGAGATGCCTTGTGTTTTCTATGGTTTTTTTTGACTTGTTTTATGGAGATTGTGTAACTCCCGATCCGTGTATCTCTCATTGCGTCCCTCTTACACCTGGATGGCTGGATCAGATGTAAACTTGCTTCAATGAATGTTGGAAAGAGACCGTAACATGCCTGAACCTATTTTCCCGCACCGCAGAGGTGATCAAGTGCCACCGCCACCGGTCCACAACGTCGCTGCCCTCTCCCTCCTCTACCCTCCCAAGCTAAGGTCACTCCCCATCCGCCGCGTCGTCTCATTGGGGAAGACCACACCCCGTGCCGTCCATTTGGCTTTTACTAAATCGAAATCTTTAAATTTAAGTTTTAAAAATAAATAGGGTGTTAGAACATAGCTGGAGTATTTTTCTTGTCATGACATGAGCACAGAGAGCATATTTTATTCCGTTGGTCCACGAGATTATCGTCGGATGTATTATCAAGACTAATAACATTTCATACAAGGTCAAACAAAGCAATAGAAGGAAAGTCTAAGATCTCCAAAAGTCATCTCAAACTTTGTGTTGCTATAAAATCCGAAATAAACTTCATGTACGAAAATCACGTTTGGAACTTGGTAGACCCTCAGGAATGCATGAAGCCTATTGATACACCTCCATAAAGCTTGAATTATCGCAAAGTGTTTTCGTCAAGTTCAAAGAGTTGATTACGATTAGATTTGATCTCCCGTATGAATGCTGGAAGGTCTGTTTGGATATTCAGTTGATGCATATCAAATGGACGTCAAAACATTGTACCTACAAGAAGCTAACTGAGGACATGTATATAATACATCCCGGGTGTTTTTTTATTCAGAAAATGTTAGAAAGGTATGTAAGTTTCAGTGATCCATCTGTGTAACTGAAGCAGGCATCACAGAGTTGGAATATTCATTTTGATGAAGTGGACAAAATGTTTTGACTTCATCAGGGATGACCAAAATGCTTGTGAATTAAAGAAAGGAAGTGGGAGGGATGAGACATATTTCTAATACTTTGTGTGGATTTATAACATATTGTTTGATTGGAAATGATGTATCTTTTCTTGATACAACTAAGAGTTCATTAAAAAATAGTCAGATACCAATAGCACTGGTGTGGCACTATTTTGACGCACCATTGGTAATGAGTACCTATAACAGTTTCCTACTAGTGTATGGCTCTAAACATTATAGTAGATAGAGTTGATCAAGTTATTACCATAAACCTATAGTTCGGGTTAGAGTACTCCATTCTCATCATAGAGGTGATGTAGAAGACATTGGATTCCAGCAGCGCTTTCTCCTTCAATCTTTGTCTGTTGCGGAGTTACGCCTCATTTTCAGTGATTCTATGTTTGCATCGCCTACTCTTATAAGTTCGCGAAACCATGTCTTATGTAGATGGTTTTAGGTCAAATCGAAGATAGTTGCACGGAAATTGAAGCAAATGGACTGTCGAGGGGCCTGATGCCCTCATGGGCGTGCCTAGTGGGGCAGAGACCTATCTCGTACCCTAGCTAGCTCATGGATTCCGTTTTGATCTCAAAATTTTGATTTTCCTTCAAAACTTGTGTGACAAAAATCTCAGATTCTTTTTGACATTCGAAAGGTTTCTGAGAGTTAAAAGTATGAAAAAAGAGGGTCTCCTACTTTCCTAAGTTAGATACCAAAACCAGGAATTTCATGGGAAATCCCGTAAATCATTAAAGATAGTGGTATAAACTAATGATATGATGCAAATATGGGAAATTATAACATAACCAACAACAAAGTTCATATATATGTTTATGACGTATCAAGGCACTTCTGAGGAATTTCGGTCCTCCTTGTGTCGACGTGCCTTTTTTTTTGAATTATCGACGTGCCTATTGCAAAGGCAAAGACGACTATTTTCTTCCGTCGGAGAGATGAAGTGACGGCTACCTAGCTTTCGCTTGCCACCTTCTGCCGCCTTCTTCTTAGTGGTCTTGCCCGTTTGTAGGATGGACACTCGTCATTCCAGAGTGAGAGGAAAGGTCCTCTCCGCGACAACACCACTTTGAACATGGCAGTGTGGTCCGGCAATATGATGTTTCGGGCATGTTTTCTTTCGTTCTCGTCGACCTCTCCAAGTGGTTGTCCTTTCTTCTCATGCTTTCATTTTCGATGTCAACCTTAGTCCATGTTGTTGTGGTGCCTTCTATGTTGTCAACCTCTTATAATCATCACGCGTTGTTGTTCGGAGGTTGCTCCTAGGGGTGGACACCTCTACGGTGCTCTTTGGGTGTATAGGGTCGCCCGACAAGTCGAGATCGATGTTGTATGTTGGCAAGGGGGAGGTACTCGGTGTGGTGGAGAGGTGCTCTGTTTTTTCCAGTTTCAGTTTGATCATTGATCTACTTTGTAAGTGTTTCTTCTCAACACCATATATCGATTCGCCATTTAACCTTATTAATTTAATTTAAATAGAACTTTATAGTTTTTTAACTAAAAATTACTCAGCTCGCAAAGTTGTACTTTCCTAGTCAAATGTATCCCCTACTCTATGTTCACACGATTTCATTACGTGGATTCATTTATCCCCCGTATTATCATATCGTTTTTTCAGTGTTATATAGCCAAACAGCGGGGTAGACTGGAGTAGAAGAACCGGAAACAGATCAATTAATGCAGCTCATAATTACTCTCTCCGTTTTTTAATATAAGATGTTTTAGGTGTTGCAGCTCATAATTACTCTCTCCGTTTTTTAATATAAGATGTTTTAGGTGTTGCACATATTGTCTAGATACATACTAAAGTGAGTGAACATGCACACTAACACATGTCTACATACATTTGTGTACATGTGCATATAGACAAATGCTAAAACATCTTATATTAAAAAAAACGAAGGGAGTATCTACCGGTCCTAGCCTGCTCATAACTTGCGCGCCCAATAGGAGATGGCCTTCTAGAATTTTATTTATCATCGAGAACATAGAATTGTCTACCACTACTACTCTGCTCACAACTTGCGCTCCACTACATAAACACCGGCCAAGTCAATTTGATAAAGGATGATTATGCTAAGAATGGAGCAACTCCATGAACAGACCGAGTCATACTGAATGGATAGACAATTCCTCGGCTTCTTCTCCAAGATTGATACTTCTAGTGTTGTTTACACATTTTCAGACGTTAAAGTATAACTGCAGAATCACATTGAAGCAACCGATCTAGTCAAACATTAAGCTTACCATATCAACACGATTGTAGCAACGTCTCTCTCTGTCTCCTAAAAAAAGAGTACTTCTAGTTTTGTGCTAGATCAAAAAAATAAGTTTGACCAATTTTATAAAAAATAGTAATATTTATGGCATTAAAGTAGTGTATTATAAAACTTCATTTCAAGATGTATCTACTATCTAGTGATATTAATTTGATGTTGTATATATTACTATGTTTATCTATGAGTTTGGTCAAACTAGAAAACATTTGACTTATGACAAAATTAGAAGTATGCTTATTTGTAGACGGAGTTAGTAGTCAGCCTCTTGGATTTTGGATACGCACGTTCGATTTAGGTGTGAGTCTAAGTTTAAGTGATCCGATTTCTGTAAATAATAATGTTAGAATTCACATTGTCCATATATACTCACTCCGTTTTTAAATATAAAATGTTTTAACCAATTCACATTTTAACTAGATGTTGATTGAAATGAGTGAACAAATGCATTAAAACATGTATAGATACATGTTGATACATGTAAATCTGGAAAAAAAAGTAAAACCTCTTATATTTAGAGGCAAGGGGGGTATCTTATAATTGGACAGTACACACCAGTGCCAACCATATGTTTTGACTCACTGATTTAGATGCAACTGTTATGGAAAATGCATTTTAAATGAATTTTAAAATGTCAAAAAAAATCGGGTGTATATCCAGACATATGGCACATGAAGTTTTGCGAAAAGAAAAACATTGTTTGTGTCATGTGTAAGAAAGAAAAAATAGGTCTAGCGAGTCATTTTGGAGCACTGGAAATTGTCCTTTTTTACGTATACCACAAAAAAATGTGTTTTTTCATGAAATATATGTGCGCAGACATAGAATATCCGAACGTACACCCGGAATGTTTGTTTGAATTTTTTTGATATTTAAATGCCGTTTTTGAGTTGTGTGTGCATCTATCCATATAGTCAAAACAGATTTCGCCAAGGAGACCAAGAATTCATAACCTACTCTATATACACTAACATACACAGCTCTTCTTCAGCACGAGCACACGACACATAGACCGCAGGCCTTCGATCAAAGGCGAGTCCAACAGGGGGGCTTTAACAGGCTTGAGCCTGCCCTCCGAAATTGTAAGATTTTTTTTTCCTACTAATAATCCTGTGCTGGGTGGCCCATTAGCTGAGTTTCAGCCCAACTAACACACGCACACGCACAGAAGGCGACGCGCGGACGCGCCCAGCCGGCAGCCGCCAAACCCTAGCGCGTGTTGCGGCCGCTCCTCCGCCTCCCCGCTCGCTCCAGGGCCTTCCAGACCCTGGCCCGCGCCCCGCCGCCTCCGCGTGCCCCCTCCCTCCTCCTCCTGCTCCGCGCGCGCTGCCTCCCTCCCGCTCCTCCCCAACGCGCCTCGCTCCCCATCCTCCGCTCGTTCGCCTCCATCTCCCCGGCCCCGGCCCCGGGGACTCAGAAGACGGCGTCCCGCCGCGCCCCTCGTGGCGCCGCCCGAGGAGCTCGCCTCCGAGGCTCCGACGACGACGCCAGCTGCTCGACTAGTCCAGGTGGCGGCGCGGCAGGGGATGGAGACGCTGCTCACGGCGGTGGCCGAGGCCTTCGAGGAGCTGGCGCGCGGGATGGACACTGACGGCGGGGAGCTCCGCCTCGCGCCCTTCGGCGACACCTGCGCGCTCGTCTCCGTCCTCTTCAACTCCCTCGGCATCGCCTTCAAGTTCGCCGACAGTGAGTACGTCACCAAGGTACCTACCGATCTGCCTCCTGCAAAAAATTTCAGCCCGCCCTGCAAAAAATTCCTGGACTCGCCGTTGCCTTCGATCATACACACACACGAAGAAGTCCCAGAAGATGGCCCGACGCGGCGAAGAGCTGAAGCTGGTCGGCACGTGGGCGAGCCCGTACGTCCTGCGAGCGCAACTCGCGCTCAGCTTCAAGGGTCTGAGCTTCGAGAATGTCGAGGAGGATCTCAGCAACAAGAGCGATCTCCTCCGGACCTCCAACCCGGTGCACAAGGCGGTGCCGGTGCTCCTCGACAACGGCAAGCCTGTCTGCGAGTCGCTGATCATCGTGCAGTACGTGGACGAGGCCTTCGACGGCGCTGCCGGCCCGCCCCTCCTCCCGGCTGATCCCTACGAACGCGCCATCGCTCGCTTCTGGGCAGCTTTCATCGAAGACAAGGTGCTTAGTAGTAGTTGTTTCACTGTCGTCTAATTACATTTGGTATGCTGAAGAGTCCATTAATTCAAGCGATGTATATGTTCATGTGCAGCTGGTGGCGTCATGGCAAAATGTGTTCAGGGCCAAGACCGACGAGGAGAAGGCCGAGAGGATGAAGCAGACGTTGGCAGCGGTGGATGTTCTCGAGGGAGGCCTCAAGGAGTGCTCTAAGGGTGGGAGCTTCTTCGGCGGCGACAGCGTTGGGTTCGTCGACATCGTGCTCGGCGGTGCTGTCCCATGGGTGCACGCAACTGAGGTGCTCTCCGGCGCAAGGCTCTTCGATGCTACCAAGGTCCCGCTCCTCGCGGCGTGGTTAGAGCGCTTCGCAGCGCTGAACGCGGCCAAGGCGGTCATGCCGGACGTTGAGAGGCTGGTCGAGCTGGTCAAGATGAAGCAGGCAGAGGCCGTGGCCGCAGGTGCAGCTGGAGTTAACTAATCCCGTAGCGCAGCGTGGGCGTGG
Organism: Poa pratensis; assembly: GCA_947311845.1. NCBI lineage: Eukaryota > Viridiplantae > Streptophyta > Magnoliopsida > Poales > Poaceae > Poa > Poa pratensis. Next base: position 40,944,562 of record CAMZMU010000037.1, on the reverse strand, counting down.
CTACCTCTGTACTGTTTGGTTTGTAAATTTTCAGTCTGATTCTTGGAGTAATATTTTCACTCTTGTATATCGTACACTGTGATTAAATTTGTATCAGCACTAGCTCTTGGTGCCGGGTCAAATAGTAGTCTACATTTCGTTTGTTCGTGTGCAGTGGGTCTCCTTCACTCCCCATATCTAGTCAAACTAAATTGATTACACACTTCGTATTTATTTATTTATTTATTTATTTATTGGCGAAGATTACGCACCTTCTAGGATGAAGGGAAACATTGATACGAGGGACCAACGCAGCCTTCAGCGACCGGCGCCATCAGACAGCGCATTCACATCACAGACGACAGTTTGACTCCCAAGGCTTCTTCTCCAAGATATACGCATCTGGACAGGAGTGTTGTTTACAAACTCCGAATGGTAATTTTGGAATCAACCAATGCGGTCAAACATTGTTGCATTGGAGTTACCGGAGAACTTCTTGCGTCTGTAGCGAGCCGAGCAACCCGTGGACTACACTATATATCGCAATTCCCATTGCCCGATCAACAGCACAACAGAGCTAAACACAAGCTACACAGAGTCCATCACAGTGCCAGTAGAGAATGGCCGGCGGGGAAGACCAGCTGAAGCTGCTCGGCACCTTCGGTAGCCCCTTCGTTCTGCGAGTGAAGCTCGCCCTCAGCTTCAAGGGCCTGAGCTTCGAGGACGTCGAGGAAGATCTCGCCAACAAGAGCGAGCTCCTCCTTGCGTCCAACCCGGCGCTGAAGAAAGTGCCCGTGCTCATCCATAACGGCAAGTCCGTCTGCGACTCGCAGGTGATCGTGCAGTACATCGATGAGATGTTCGGCGGCACGGGCCCTTCTCTGCTCCCCACCGACTCCTACGAGCGTGCTGTCTCTCGCTTTTGGGCTGCCTACGTCGACGACAAGGTATCGCCTGAGTAGCCATCAGCGGCATTCCCTGTATATGCATTAGGAGTTGTTTATGAGCCGACGCGATGTGTGTGTGCGCTCGCAGCTCTTGGCGTCGTGGCTGCAGGCGGCGAGGGGCAAGACGGAAGAGGAGAAGACGGAGGGGCTAAGGCAGACATTCCTGGCAGTCGAGACCATGGAGGCGGCCTTCAAGACATGCTCCAAGGGAAAGCCTTTCTTCGGTGGCAACAGCGTTGGATATCTGGACGTGACGCTCGGAGCATTGGTCGCCTGGGTGCACGCCGGCGAGGCGTTGTACGGCATGCGGCTCTTCGACGACGCCAAGAGCCCTCTCCTGGCGGCCTGGATGGAGCGCTTCGGTGCACTGGACGCGGTCAAGGCTGTCCTGCCGGACGTCGACAAGTTGGTCGAGTTCGCCAAGATGAAGCAGGCGCAGGCTGCCGCCGCGGCCACGGCAGGACATAATTAACCAGCCTATCGGAAAAAAAATGCCAGGTGGGTAACATCAGGTCGGACCCGGAAATGTCATGTAGCTCTAGCATCAGGCATTCCGGTAACATTTCCGTTTATCAACTACTCTCTCCGTTTCATTTTAATTGACTCACATATATCTAGATATGGATGTACCAAACACTAAAATGTGTCTAGATGCATCCATATATAGATATATGTGAGTTAATTAAAATGAAACGGAGGAGTATTTGATCTACACAAGTTATGGTTCATGTTCGGAATAAAACTGTAATCATGTCAAGCATCATCTAAAGTATGAAAACAATCACAAATATCAAATAGTTCATAGAAGCACGCAATAGGATATAGTGTGATCAATCGGCATGAGGCCGACGATCTTGGCATGAACTTGATCATAAGGAGCCATTGTCTTGTCGTTCATGAGGGTGTCATCCAGCATGATCTAGGAGTACTTCGTTGTTGCTCTTATTTGTCAGTTGCTTCATTGTTCGCTCAGTTCCCACATTCTCGGCTTGTATCTACATGAATCTCTTAAAAGCGGTCAACTTTCTTCTGCTCTCTTAAGTAAGTTTTCTTCCCACTTGACATCTAGTTGACAGTCATCATTTGGGCCAAAGATTTTGGCAATGGGTCTGATGAGGCCGCGGTTGAATATATAACCAATTTAGCGATTGATTTAATCCGCAAAAACAGAAAACAATTCATGACCAGAATAACAAGTATTAAACTAATCGTGCGATCTACTAAAACAGTAGATAAACAGAACGAATCTAGAGAAACTACTACAAGCAGAAACTCTAACAATATCTCCAACAGAAAGATGAAGAATACGTACGGTGCAGCAGCTGCGGAACCACTGTCGCCCATGTCGTCGATGAAGAGGTTGGAGATGTCGGGGAAGAAGTCGTCGTTGGGGAAGAACTCGAAGCCAGTAGTCACGCGAGTGCGCTCCTCAAAATCCTGATCGCCCCTCTCCCGTACAGGATCACAAGAGCCGGGTTCCGGAGGCCTACTGTTTCTTCAACCGGTGCACGCCGGAAGACGGGATGGAGAAGACTTGGAAGACGGCGGCGCAAAGTTTTAAAACGGTGGGAGACCATATAACGAGGAGGCACAAACGGGCCAAGGATTTATTATCCTAATGCCCAGATTTTATTGTGTGTCCTTTAGAGAGGGGTTACCCCTCTTTATATAGTCAAACAAAGGGTTAGACTCCTTCTAAGCTAGCAATGTGGGACTAAAGTTAAGTCTCAACTCTTGCCTTGCACTAATGGGTTAAGTGGGCCTCTAGGTTTTATATGGCCTGAGACTTTCAGATTTTAGTTGAGCTTTAGACATGGACCAAATACAAAATCTCAACAATCCTCCAGAAAGTCTCATTGGCTCATTTCATCATTTAAGGTTCCAAAAACATTGTTTATATACCGATGCTTAGTGGAGAAAGTTAACTTGAACTTCCACTTAGAACATTATGTTAGACTAGTTCACAACTAAGATAGTGGACTGTGCCTTGAACTACAAGTTTTCTGTGATACTAGTTTTACACAAAGTCTTGATCGATACTAGGCCGTCGCAAGGCTTTCTCGCAGGTGGAGCTTATGTGTCATACTGCAAAGTCCTTTCATGAGTTTATTAGAGAGCACCCAACTCTCATAGACTGCGACGTTTAATAGTCAGACTCATATAGGTATGTTTCTCAAGAGATGCTCTGCAGGACAACATCTCCGCTTATAAAAGTAAGCCACTTGGAACACATTAAGATAAATATCAACCTGCCATGCAGATCAGGAGAGTATTGCATCTTCACGAAGTGGAAAAAATAATGTAGGGATACTCTCCTCCCAGCTGACCAACAGCTTGTCTCCCACTTCTACTTCACGGGATCTCCGATCACATAGAGTAGGTTTCCACTGTGGACAACTCATACTGTGGGTCTCAAACCCATCTCCCTCGATGCACTATCTATCACATTACGTGATAAGCCCTTCAAAGGGTCTGCCAAGTTTTTTAGATGTTTGGATATAATCCAACGCAATAACTTCGGAGTTCTTCAATTTTCTGACAGATTTCAATCTCCTATTCACATGCCTTGATGACTTCAAATTGTTCTTAGAACTTTTAATCTTGACTATCACGGTTTGTTTATCACGGTTTATAAGGATGGCGGGTAGTTTTTCAACCACGGGTAACTCCATCAAAAGCTCACGAAGCCACTCTGCTTCAACAGTGGCTGTGTCTAACGCTGTGAGTTCTGCTTCCATAGTTGACCTCGTTAAGATGGTCTACTTGCAAGACTTCCAGGAAACAGCGCCACCACCGAGTGTAAACACATAACCACTCGTGGTCTTAATCTCATCAGCATCAGATATCCAGTTCGAATCACTATAACCCTCCAGTACCCTCGGATACCCGGAATAGTGAATCCCATAGCTCGCAGTGCCTTCTAAATAGCGCATAACTCTCTCAAGCGCATGCCGATCATCATCTCTCGGATTAGAAACAAACCGGCTCAACTTGCTCACAGCAAAAGAGATGTCAGGCCTTGTGGCACACGCCAAATACATAAGCGAGCCAATAATCTAAGAATATCTCTGTTGATCTCTAGCAATCCGATTATTCTTTCGAAGAAGCACACTAGGATCATATGGTGTCGGAAAAGGCTTGCAATCACCATACCCGAAACGGATCAAGACCTTTTCCACATAGTGGGACTGAAGCAGTGTAATCACACCATTCTCATCTCTCAGCAGCTATGTTCAAGATAACATAAGCTACTCCTAGATCCTTCATCTCAAAACAATGAGATAAGAAATCCTTAGCCTCCTTAATTAAATCAAGGCTGGTTCCAAATATCAGTATGTCATCGACATACAAACAGAGAATAACTCCTTCGCCCCCACCATGGCAATAGTACACACACTTGTCAGATTCGTTTACAACGAAACCTGCAGCAATTAAAGTTCTTTCAAACTTTTCATGCCATTGCTTAGGAGTTTGCTTTAGGCCATATAAAGACTTCAATAACTTGCACACCTTTGATTCCTGACTAGTTACTACAAAACCATCAGGCTGTTCCATTTAAATTTCCTCGTCGAACTCTCCACTTAGGAAAGCTATCTTAACGTCCATTTGATGAACGAGAAAACCATGTGAGCCAGTCAACGAAAGTAGCACACGAATTGTGGTCAGTCTAGCCACAGGTGAGTAAGTATCAAAGAAGTCTTCACCTTGTTTCTGGGTATAACCCTTAGCCACAAGCCACGCCTTGTACTTCTCAATAGTACCATCAGGTCTAAGCTTTTTCTTGAACACCTACTTACATCCTAAAGGTTTGCACCCATAAGGACGATCAGTGACTTCCCAGGTTCCGTTAGCCAACATGGAATCCATCTCATAGCCTTTGACATATCCACACTAGCTAGCCGCGTCATGCTACCAAAGTTAATATGACAAAATCATGAATGCCAAATGTTAGACGATATTTCATGGTAAACATGATTAATAACTTTAGTGCAAATATCCAACAAAGATAGGCGGAACAAGCCTCCGCACTCATAGCCTTTTCCAACAAATTGTCCATACTTAGATATTACAACTTTATTGGACTCAAAAACTAACTTAAAACCATCTCGACACAAAAGAGATCCGCTGACGATATTCTTATTGATGGAGGGTACATGATGAACGTTCTTCAGGCGCACGGTCTTCCCCGGAGTAAACTTCAGATCCACCGTACCAACACCTCGAACAGAAGCATGTGACCCGTTCCCCATCAGCACGGGAGAAGTACTTGTGACCTGGCAAGAAGAAAACATGGAAGCATCAGCACAAACAAGTACATTGGCGCCAGTGTCAATCAACCATTCAGGAGAATGACAAACTGAAAAGATGGTAGGAAATATACCGTACCCAGATTCCTTCATCTCGACGTCACCAATGACAACATTGGCAGTCTTGCCGCTGTTCTCTTGTTCACGCAGCTCATGGCGGTTGGGACAATGAGGACCCCAGTGATTCGGATCACCGCAAACATCGCATGATCCCTTCCTCGGCTTCTTATTGCTACTCTTCTTAAAGTTGGTAGGTTGTGACGAATTGTACTTTCCATCAGACTTGCCTTTACCCCTAGAATTGTTCCTGTTGTTTTTTGGCTTGTGGTGCTGCTGGTAATTTTTCTTCTGCACCACATGGGCACTAGAACCGCCTCGGCAACTCGAGCACGTTTATCCTTTGCTCTCGCCTTCTCTTCCACATCAAGCAACCAATGAGATCCGAAATAAAAAACTCTTGTCTCTTGTGTTTCAGAGAGGTAGCAAAGTTGTTCCACGAAGGTGGAAGCTTGGCGATATTGCCACCGGCAAAAAACTTGTCCGGTAAATTACACTTAAAGTGCTCAAGTTCCTTAGCGAGTGACTGCATCTCATGAGCCTGCTGTACAACAGAGCGCTCATCAGTCATCTTGTAGTCATAGAATTGGCCTCAATCGCATCCCACATGTCCTTGCCGTTATCAAACGACATGTACGAATCCACAATGGAATCGTCAAGAACACTCAGAAGGGCACCCTTGAATAGGGTATCGAGCTTCTCAACAGCTTCTTGTTGTTCAGGATTAAGATTGCCCTCAGGCTTGCCTTTGGTGGCGACATAGCAGTTCATGTTCTGAAACCAGTACACTGCTCTCATGCGCCACCGTTTGTAAAACATCCCTTTAAAGGGAAACGGCCTCATAGACGCGACAAAACCAGTTGGAGCCAATTCCCTATAGTCAGGTTTTTGGATTGTTGAATATATAAGCAATTTAGCGATTGATTTAATCCGCAAAACAGAAAAAAATTCATGACTAGAATAACAAGTATTAAACTAATCATGCGATCTACTAAAACAGTAGATAAACAGAACGAATCTAGAGAAACTACTACAAGCAGAAACTCTAGCAATATCTCCAATAGAAAGATCAAGAATACGTACGGTGCAGCAGCAGCGGAACCACTGTCGCCCATGTCGTCGATGAAGAGGTTAGCGATATCGGGGAAGAAGTCGTCGTTGGGGAAGAACTCGATGCCAGTAGTCGCGCGAGTGCGCTCCCCAAAACTATAACACCCTGGATTTTTGGTTTTTTTTAAAAAAAATCCAAAATGCATTATTTCTATTCATTTCAGTACAGTTGGATTTAAACCCCAGGAAAATCATTTTAAATCTTAAACCTTTTTAATCTGATAAATCAAGTTGGGATCTTGTGCTTTCCATTTCCCTCCCACTTGGTACTTGAATCTGTGATTTTACCTTGGACAAATATTAATTTGAGAAATTCCTTTTCTCTTTTAAAATTTAGCCTTTTATTTGGCCTTCCAAAGGAACCCCTATTTTTATATCCCCAAAATTTTTACAAAAATTAGGGAACCTTCCCTAGTGGATGTGGACCTCATTTATTAAAAAAATATAGTGCCATGACTTAAGAAAATTTCCCTCCACATTTCTTTTTACATTCTGCCTGTTTTCTCAAAACATTTTTAAGTCTATCAAAAATAATTCTCCTGGATGAATCCAAGGCATGGATAGGCTCCCCATCATCACTCCTACCTCAGGACAAAAGGGCATTTCCATCTAACTTCATCTACCCCTCCAAACAATTAAATTCCATTTTGTCCAGAACTGTTTTTCAAAACTTCTAGTCGCACCAACTTTCGAATTTGCAAAAACCTTAGTCAGCAAAGTTGTTGGATTTGGAATTTGGCGCACAGTGACGCAAACCCCGTCTCATTTGGAGCACGGAGCAGGGAGATCGGTGCTGATGCCGATATCGGCATGGTCTGGACCATGCCAGGAACGGCATGGGCACGGCCGTGGAGCGCCGCCCGTTTCTGGTCACCGGAGTACCGCACCCCGTCGCGCCCAAGCATGCCTCCCGCACCCACCACTCTCCTCTCCACCCCCCTGAGCCCACGCGTCGCCGGAGGAGAGCTGGACGGCCGCCGCCGCATACGCCAGGGGCGCTAGGCGACGCACCGTCCAGTACAGCGCCGCCGGGCCCTCTGGTCAGCGACCCCTCCGCCGCAAGAGCTCATCCAGGCGTCGAAGATTATCCTCGTGCGTCTCCTGTGCCACCGGTCTCGCGACGCACCGCCCATCGGAGCTCCCACACCGTGAATGACACCTCGCCGCGCCATTACTGCGGCCACCTCTCGGAAAGTGTATAAGAAGCCACCCCGGGGCACCGCTGAGCACCGCACCACCACTCACACTCTCCCTAGCTTCCTCCCCCTCAGCCACGAGCCCAGTAGAGCACCATTTCGCCGGAGCCGAACCCTCCACTGCCGCACTGCCCCTGCTCGATTTCCTCCCCTAGAGCCTCTCCCCGGTCGATTCCTTCCACCCAGAGACTCCTCTGATCACCACGATGCCGCTGCCGTGCTCGCCAGGGTGAAAGGTGGACGGAATCGTCGTGTTCTTCATCGACCCGACGCCACCGCCGCCGGAGAAGAAGCTCAGGTGCCGCCCGAGCTCGCCGTCAAGCTCGAGTGCGCAAACGAGCTGCGCCACGCCTTCCTGAGCCTCCCTGCATCCTCTCCCACCCCTCTCCCTCGCCCCAGCCGCCGCAGAACGTCGCCGGTGAGTCGCCGGAGACGGCCGCCGTGTTTCCTCTGTTTCCCGCGTTTTAAAAAAAGAAAACGTTTCGGCCCCCTCTGTCACTGACCAGTGGGTCCCACTGGTCAGGTTTTTAAACATTTCCCTGGAACGTTTTTCTGTTTAAAAATTGGCAGAATTTAAACGAAACTTTGGGATGCAATATCTCTCTGAAAAATGCTCGGAAAAAATGTGAGACCAATTTTGCTGGCTTTGTTTGAATTTTCTCTTTCAAATGGAACCAAAATGGATTTATTTGAAATTTATTTTTTTGGCATTTATTCGAGGACCTTGGAGGGGTATTTGATGCATGTTTGTGTTCCTTTGATAGATTCAAACCTCTCCGACGGAGTAGACGTTGTTCCCGAACCCTACCCCACTGTTGAAGGCAAGCCGTTAACCCGATCTCAAGCTCGGTCGAACTATAGGAAATTTCCTGATGAATTATACTGATTGCTGTTGCATCTCATCTGCCATGTTGCATTTTAAAATATCGTTGCATCTATATGTATATCTGTGGATCCTCGCAACGCCCTTTTTCCTTGTCGAACGAGAAGGCGCTGGTCGGCGGGTTCGCCGCCGTAGTCTTCCGGTTGACGTTTCTTTTTCCTTGTCGAACGAGAAGGCGCTGGTCGGCGGGTTCGCCGCCGTAGTCCTCCGGTTGACGTTTCTTTTTCCTTGTCGAACGAGAAGGCGCTGGTCGGCGGGTTCGCCGCCATAGTCTTCCGGTTGACGTTTCTTTTCCTTGTCGAACGAGAAGGCGCTGGTCGGCGGGTTCGCCGCCGTAGTCTTCCGGTTGACGTTTTATTTTGCTATGCTTGGACTTTGGTACATGCAGGTTGATATGATTTACTTGTTGCTGATATTATTATGTGGTTACCCTGTGTTGCTTGGATCATGTTGAAAACTGAAAAGTAAAATTTGACTAAGAAGATAACCACCGCCCTCGACTAGATTGTGTCACATAGTGCCACTCACCAAGCACCACCAGCACAACCATGCGTCGTTCACATGGGCGGACCATGGCCGAGTATTTTATCTAGCCTCCTTTGACGCCACCCATTTGGCAAGTCTAGTCGGTTACCTTTGTGGTCGGGGCTAGTCTTGCGAAGGTTCCGGAGCTAGGCGTCGCTCATCTGTTGGGGGCGTGCCGGATTCACTTCGTCATAATTCTTGGTCCCTTGGATGTGTCGGTGGCTACAAAGGGAGTGTCCGGGTAGGATAAACGGTTGTGGAAGTGTGGGTTTGTGCTGCCGCCAAGATCGGTTCTAGTACTCCGGTACCGGCGGTACAAGCCTAGACTTCAGCGTGTGGATAAAAGTTGCAACCTCTCGAGAGTGTAAATCTAGAATCTAGCCTTGTCCCCAGGTTACGGGACGATGTTTGGGTCAAGTCACGCTATGAGTCAGTCCAGTCGAATATGGAGAAATAATTAATGTGAAACCCATGATCACGGGAAATGTGAGAGTCTAGCCAGAGTTGGCTGAGGACTCGAGAATTGGGAAATAAGCCAGAGTTGGCTAGAGGCTGGGAAGCCTAGTTGTGGTTACAAGTTGTCGGGTAAGAAACGTGATCTCACTTGATAACCCGAAACATCCCTACCAAGGTAAGTAGGTAAGTTAAGTCCAACCGTTAAGCTTGGACTCGCACTTAAATACCCGAAACCATGCCATGCTATTTTCCGAACTTATGCCATGCCATATAGATAGGCCTTGTTTGATTTTTGGTTAATGTCTTGCGAGTACATTCAATGTACTCACCTGGCTTTTCATGTGGCCAGACCCTGCTGCACCCGTCGCCGAGTACCCGCTGTACGAGAACTAGGAACCCGTATCCCAGGCAGGACCCCGTGGAATAAGGCCCGCTGTCGCCACGCTATTACCTACGTTTCCGCTATGATCTCCGCTAGAGGCTCGTTGTTGGATAAATAATGTACATACTGTTGTGTGCGCATGTTGCGCAAGCGCAGGAGCCTCACCCCGTGTTGTAATATTGTAACCATCCAAACTCGGAGCCATAAATATATATATTTGGTTATGTCTTTGTTATCAAGTTGTCATACATCCAGTGTTTCTGGGACTGGTATATGGGGTAGCTCGATCATCTGGATCGGGGTGCCACAAAAACGCTGATCGCCCCTCTTCTGTAGAGGATCACAAGAGTCGGGGTTCCGGTGGCCTACTGTCCCTTCAACTAGTGCACGCCGGAAGACGGGATGGAGAAGACTTGGAAGACGGCGGCGCAAAGTTTTGGAACGGTGGGAGACCATATAATGAGGAGGCAGAAACGGGCCAAGGATTTATTATCCTAATGCCCAGATTTTATTGTGTGTCCTTTAGAGAGGGGTTACCCCTCTTTATATAGTCAAACAAAGGGGTAGACTCCTTCTAAGCTAGCAATGTGGGACTAAAGTTAAGTCTCAACTCTTGCCTTGCACTAATGGTCTAAGTGGGCCTCTAGGTTTTATATGGCCTAAGACTTTCAGATTTTAGTTGGGCTTTAGACATGGTCCAAATACAATATCCCAACAGCCGCATGCCTTGCGGCATATTTCTTAAATTTCTTTTCCCTCGGCGAACCGCATGCTTCTTCCCATTTGCGGTCGCATCTTCATCAACGAGGCTTGTTTCAGAGCCATCATTATTTGCACACTTCTTTGTATGAGCATCCTTACAAATACTAAGCTCCCTAGAATCTTTGCACTCTCCCTGCTCCACATGTCCACATCACCGTGGACCCAACTCACCTCTCATTTTATAGTCATAACTCTTCAAATATTAAAGTTAAGTTTTAAACACCCCACGGTGGACCCCAGTCATCTCTCGTATTATAGTTCACAGCTCTAAATATTAAAATTGAGATTAAATAAAGCTTGGATATATATATATATATATATATATATATATATATATATATACGTTTTGTACGCATTTGCCAAACTTCCGGTTAAAAAATGGTATTCCCGTCTACAAAAAAGTAAATTATGTCGGTGAAAAAAGAAAAAATAACTCAATTTCCCCTCCAAATTTCTATTTTATGTAGCGCAAAATACAAAATATATTTTTTGCAAAACTTTTCGAGTACATACATTATGTGCAAGTAGCTATATGCTTTATTTAAAAAAAATCAAACTTAGGCATAGACATGTCATTTCGATTATTTTAGAAAAAAAGAGATACGACGAGTTCGGATCTATTGGCACCTTTCTCTGCCGCGAGCACCCACCATAGCGTCGCGCAGCCTGTGCCACGCGACACCGTTTCTCGCCCTCCACTTTCTTGAGCCGTATTCTACCAAATGAGTTTGACCGTAGGACTTCGATGGCTAATCTATCTCCCGTGTTTGCAATGTTCATCATATCGTACATTGTCTATAAATTATCGGAACTTTGTTCAATTTTTTTGTTAAAATCTTCATAGAACCATCTACACAATTTAACTTTCATTGCATTTCATAATTATGGTCGCATCCTGATCTTCTAACTGGGTATCTGCAGAATTTAATATTTTTTATGTGGGGTCATGTTCTCTTTATTGAGTGGTGTACTTCTAAACCTGCTACGATTAACATAATTGTATTCCCTTCTCTAATTCTCTATGCTTATGTGAGGATGCCTGAGTAATCGTGTTGCAAAAGACTGAGCCGGTGGTAATATTTTCCCCATATTTGCTACTGTTTTTTATACATGTTTCACTAAAAATATTGTTTGTTTATCTATCGTCGGTTGTATTAGAGTGGACGCGGCAACGCGCGTATTTTCCTTCTAGTTTTAGTTATTTGCTTGGAGTTTGAGTGAAGAAAAAAATCTTTCCACTTGGGACACATATGGATCCTCTCGTCCGACGGTGTGTTAAGCCTTTGTTGTCGTGTTTCTTCTTGAAGAGAGCCAAAGCCATGGTCACCTATACGTTGAAAAATATATGAGATAGAATGCAAAATACGTAGAAAATGGAACTTGGACTGGAAATAAATGTAAATCTTACTTGGTATTTAACTCCTACGCCATTCACATGCCTACTCTTCATTTGATAATTAGCTCCACTAAATGTGTTGCATTGATCCTGCACAGTAGCCCACCTATGCTGTAAGTTCTCATTTTGACCGGTTGTATTATTTTTTTAAGGGCGGGTAGTTATTCTGACCATGGAAGTATTCATATATCCTCCTTCAATTTGCCCTCCCTTTTTTATTCTGCACCACAAATAGGATCTTGGCTCATTTCCATCCATGCATCACACAGCTTATTCTCTTTGTATGTGTATGAATTTTCTCTTTTTTTCGAAGCACGTCTTGTTTGCGGTCATATAAGACCTCTTCCTCACCTCATGCTCGACCGTTGTTGATAATTTCAATCGTAGACTCAATGAACAAATCCTAGGTAAAATCAAACAACTGCAATTTTCACAACTATTCATTTTCAGCTAATTTTGCAAAATATAATTGCAAAATTCTTCACACGATTCTTCACACAAATGCATTTGCGTCAAGCAAAATACAACTAAAAATGCATGAAACTGTCCGGCACAAATTATTGCCTGAAGCTCCACGTGCAAGTTTCACGACAACTAAAGAGGCGCATGCCCTTCCTTGGCCAGCTCGACGTCGTGTTGCCGCCCAGCACCCCTCGCGTCGCTGTCGTCCCGCCAAATTTGGCGTCGCTCTCGGCTGCGAGAAGCGAGGGGCGCCCTTCACCCAGCAATAGTTTAAAAAACGCCTGGCCGGTTTTCTAGCAGGTACCGGTCGAAACAGCAAAAAACCAGCCAAAAATTGGAATATTCCGCCTGGAATCGAACTCCAGACCTACTATCAGCGCAAGCACCCCACGCGAGGCCCAATACCACTTGGGCTGCATGCCTGCATACGTTTTGTGATTAGTTATTGAAGTACACTCTATATATACCTTTTACGGTCATTTTTTACGAAAATTGCTAAAATTTTAATTAAAAATAGCGGTTTTTTGTTGCCAACGAACCGGGTGAACCGGCGGTCCGACCGCCGAACCAGTGAACCAGTCGCCTCACCGGTTCACTGACCGGTCCGGTTATTTAAACTATGCACCCAGCCACGACGCTGCATCAGCCCCCAAGCCTCCCCGTCCCCGAGGGTATCAACGCCCATTTTGGAGGTCCATCTGCTGCTGTAGGATGTCACGAGCGAGAAGGAAGATAGCCCTTCCAAGCTGATCGCCTCGGCCACAGTCGCGGTGACGTACGACGTCATCACAATGCTGGATGCCACGCCTCCCGTCGTGGTAACTCGTGATGTCATCGTGGAGCTCGATGGATCAATTCCTACGACGGCTGAAGAAATTCATGTGGAACAGGCTCGCAAACTCTACGTAAACAGCTACAAGACTAAGCTGCCGGACTCTGCCATTCACGCCCTACCCAGTTGTTTAAGCTCAACATGCCATGCTTACCCACGGTTGACGATGCCGTCAAGCTCCGCATTTCGCGTTGGTCAGCCAAGAAGGCTCTGTCATGGTCCACCCTCTGTCCGTGACCCAGGAGAAGCCCAGTGAAGCCCAAGCCCACGAGTGAGCTGAGCTGCTGCGACAGCTGTGCGGGCATCGCCCATGTAATGCGGAAGGAGTTGACAGAAACAACTATCGATGATCAATACGCTGATGCGTGTGTAACCTCCTCTCCTCTCTCTGTTCTTCCTTCCTCCCCAGAACTCTGTATTCTCTTGTATCAGATCTACGAATCTGTTTGTATCGTGACAAATTCCTCTATCTGGTGTGCTGCCATTAGCTGGAATGCCACAATTGGTATCAGAAGCTATTCGATCCACAGGAAAATCCATGAAAAATCCACAAATTTTTTTTTGTCCGATGCAAAGTGAGGAGATCCAGAGGGACGAGAGAGATCCGGAGGCGAATCGAGTTCGGCGAGGTTCGGGTTTGGTTCTCCTGTAAAATCCCTGAACTAAGTTGGTTCTCGCAGCGACGGTGTGCAGGCGGCAGAGCAACGTTCGGCCACAGATGAGTTGAAATCGAAGGTTGCTGCGCCAACCCTAGGCCAGCGGTAAAATTCCTGTTGATTGGCTGATTTCGTGTGGTGCATGAGGCGATTTGGTCAATTGCAAAGGAAATTGGTTTGCTAGTACTCGTTGAGGAACGCGTTCGCTAGTACTTGTTGATCCGGTGGCGGTAGACCTTGACGGAAGCTCACGACGGCGCGTTCACAAACCCAGACGGTGAGGATGGGAGCTGCGGAGCAGGGGATTGCAGCGAATACGGTGACGGTGACGGATATCAATGCCCAGTTGAGTCAGTTGGTGCTGGGATTATCCAAGGCGGCGAGACGGCGGAGAAGGACTCTAGCTCCTGCCAAGCGCTCTCTGTCACTGCCGGGCATTTGCTGAAGAATCATGAAGTGGTCCTCAACAAGGTTTCCTCAACTGAAACCAATGTTGAGGGATTAATCACTCGAGTGCAATCGTTGGAGGGCACCATTTCGACAGTGTTGAATCCATCTCCTGGCCAAAATGGGCACCGTGAAGAATTTGTGAACCAGGGCACGGGTACACCGCGTGCTCTGGACAATGGTGCGTCCTATACCCCTCGCAACCAGTTTGAATCTGGCAATTCACATGATCATGTTCATAGAAATGATAGATACAATAGAGATAATCACACTAGAGAGATTCGCATGCCTAAAACCAATTTTCCAAAGTTTGATGGTAATCATCCTAAACTGTGGAAGGACAAAGCTGAAAAATACTTTACTATGTTTCATGTTCCTGAAGATTACAAAGTAGATTATTCCACATTACACTTTACGGGTACTGCAGCATTGTGGTTGCAGACCTACGAAGCACAACACGATATAGAGAGTTGGGCACAGTTAATTGTTGTTGTGTGCTAGAAGTTTGCAAAGGATTTATACTACACTGATATGAGTAAAGCTTTAGAGATTAGACAAACTGGAGATGTAGAAAGTTACTATAGAGAGTTTGAGCATCTCATGCATCAGTTACTTGCTCACAATAGTGCTTTAGATGATACCTTTTTTGTCGCTAAGTTTGTTAAATGTTTTAAAAAAGAAATTAGATCTGCCATAGTGTTACACAAACCGAGAACGGTTGATGCTGCTATATCCTTGGCTCTGTTACAGGAAGCACAACAACATGATTACAAGAAGTACACTTATGAGCCTAAACACTGGCACAACAGAGCTGGTCCTGGTAAAATGGGAATTCATCCAGCTGAAGCAGTGGTGGAAAAGGCGAAGCAAGCTGTACAAGCTGTTCAAACAAAAATAGATACTCTCCGAGCTCAACGTCGTGCTCGCGGTGAATGTTTCAAGTGTGGTGGCAAGTTTGGTCCTACTCACAAATGCCCCAATCAAGTTCAATTAGCAGTGATTGATGAAATCTGTGCAGCATTGAATTTGACAAGTGACAGCAGTGGCAGTGATGCAGATCAGTCCGACTGCGAAGACAGTGATTCGGATAAGGAGGTGCCAAAAGAAAAAGGGCAGGCAATGAGTTTATCAGTGGCAGCAGCTGAAGGAACAGTAAGCAAGAAGACAATGAGGTTATTGGGCCATATTGGTAAAACCCAGGTGCTGATCTTAATTGATTCGGGCAGTTCTGGTAATTTCATTAATAGTTCCTTGGTGAACAGGTTGGTGTTACCAGTGCAGCAGTTGATGCATGTAAAATGCATACATGAACTTTGCACTTTAATTGCTTATATTCCAATCATATTTGCATATATAAGGGTTATATCAATGTTTTATAATGATTTTGGGAATATTTCATAGTTTTCCCATTTATTTGGAATTAACCCTGTTTTTCCAGAAAACGTCTTTTTTAGTGTTTCAGACTTTCCGGGAGCTTCGGGACTCCAAAAAGGGCAAGGCCAAAGAGCACGGTTCAGAATTTTCGAGACGAACACAATGGGCTTAAATTGAAGACCAGAAGCCCAACAGGCTGGAAATGGGAGGGTCCCACGCGGCCTAAAATGCCTGGCCGCGTGGGCCCAGCTTGTTTCCCCCTCGGAGCTCCGTGGCCGTCGATTTTTCGTCCACCGACTCCGTCTTGACCTAAAAACGCCTATAAAAATGGTCCCCTGGCGTTTCGCGAAAGGAGGCGGCGGAGAAACACAGAACCACGAAACAGAGAGTCAGAAGGCTGCCGCCGGAGAAGATCGGAGGGGGGAAACGCCGCCGAATCGCCTCCGGAGGGCTCCACCCCCCTCCGGCGTGTTCATCATCAACATCTACAGCAAGAACTTCTCCATCATCACCACCGTGAAGACCAGCACCATCTCCATCACCATCTTCGTGATCCACTTCATCCCCCTCATAGTTTGAGATTGTTCGAACCCTAGCTATTGTCTAAGTACTATTCTACATGTTTGTGAATTGTTACTTGTCATTGTTTAGTGGGGAGATTATATTTTCAGATTGTGTTGTATCACTTATACCATTGAATCATACCATGTCTTCGCGTTGTGAGTAGTTCTCTCATGTTCCTGGGGGCATAGGATGGATTGTCAATGATTTCTACTTAACATGTATTGAGTATTTGGTCAAGTTTTTATCTTTTATGATTGTCTTGATGTACAATGTATGAAGTGCACCATACATTGAGTAATGCATGAAGGTGTTTCACACTAGTGTAATGGATTGAGGGAGACTTGGGAGGACACGTAAACCTGAGACCGAGTCATGAAGTTACATTAGGAGGGGATTTATATCGGGGACCTTAGAGTGTAATGCTATGGTGGGACTTTTTGTCTTAATAACTCTTGTGCAGTCATTTACTTGGCCACATGATCCATCATAAGGGGTTTAGTTTATTTATTTAGCTACACCTAATTATGGCTCCGTCCAAAGAAGATTAAAACTTGACAAAATGTTTACCTTGTTGTTCTAGAAATATTTTTGCCATGAAATCCATGTAGCCCTTGGGAACGTTTTCCACGCATAAGAAACACCACTCAAGCTTGTCCTCTTGCTGCATAGGGGATTGGGCTTTCTCTCTCTTTGAGAGCTTTCACTCATCATATTTTATTTTCAGCTTTGCATTCTCTACACCAAAAAACCCAAAAACACTTGCATCATTTTAGTTTGTCTAGTGCATAGATAATAAGAGAAGTGACACTCTTATTTGAGAGGATAAATACTTATACCTTCTACTCCTCGTGGGATCGATACTAATACTTACACAGCGAAGACTTCAACGATCTCCTGCACTTGGGAGTCATCAAGACAGTTTTCTGGCGCCGTTGCCGGGGAGTGTAGCGCTTAAGTTTTTATTCTTGTTTGCACTAGATATTTATTTTCAGTTTTGCATTTAGTTTAGTTTTGCATACATCCATATATCAAAAACACAAAAAAAATTAGAAAATGGAAAATACCAAAAAAACTGTTCCTGAGATAATGAATCTTTACTATGAATATATGAAAGCTTCTAAAATTGATGAGGAATTTAGAGAGTCAAGTGAACGGAAAAGACTAAAAGATTTCATGGAAAGTTTAAATTATATTGCTGGAGAGTGGCTTTTATTCCATAATAATACAACTTGTTGCTTTAAACAGAGAAAAAGACACTTTGGATTTCAATGTAAGTTCCATGAAGAACATGTCATAGCATCTTACAATACTAATGATTACACTCATTTAGAGATGGAACAAGTAGAGGAATTTGTTACTTATTATGCATCTAATGAATTGCACACCTTTGCTAATGAAAATAAAACTTGCCCTAGAGTTAAGAGATTTGAAGGAAAGGTCACTTCTATTCTTGAATATTGCATAGCAGTTCTCTCAAAATATTTATGCTATTGATTTTATGAGAAGGGAAAGGTTCCCCAAGAAAGTACTGATGTTTTGCAGGAAGAAGATGATGAAAACATAAGCTTGGAAGAGGAAGAATGTGAAGAAGTGGATAAAAACCTAAGCTTGGGGATGCCCATGCAATCTCAAGAGGATGATGGAAATGATGAACAGCTAGAGAATGAAGAGTTGGATCTCCCAACTTCACCATCAACAAATGATAGTAACACTCAAACTCAAAAATCTTTTGTTATTTATGAGAATCCATGTTATGATGAGGTGAAACTGAAAATGCTATGGTCCTATATGATAACCCATGCTATTATGATGAAACTAAAAATGCTCCTTTACTTTTATTAATGCTACTAGTGAACTTATTGATGATAATGAGGAGTATTGCTTAAATATGCTATATGATAATGCTTTAGATGATGGTCCTATGCTTATTGATAAACCTCCATGTTTAGTTGTTACTAAATTATGTGAGGATAAAAATGACATACTTGCTGTTTGTGATAGTGCTCTTACTCATGAGAGCCCTACTTTGTTCTTGAACTCTCCTACTTACACCATAAAGGAGAAATTTGCTTATGTTGAGAAATACTTATGTGGTTTGCAATTATCTTTAGTTCCAAATCTTTGTTGCAACCATGATATTAAACTTGATATTGATCTTAACAACTATTTTGAAAGAGGGAAGCATGCTAATAAACTCCAAAATAAATTTAATGATCCTCATTATGTTCCCAAATTATCTAAGTTGGAAGATTCTATTGGTTATATGGTTGAATACACTTTTACTACTTGCAACTATTATGAAAGAGGAGGTGATAAGAACCCTCTTTATGCTACTAATAATTATGGGCTGCAAGTAACTTTTTTAATATGCATTGGAAAACTTCATTCATATACAAAATGCCAATGCATAGAAAGAAAGTTAGACTTCGTTGTTATTACTTTTGTGTTCTATTTTTCTCTCAACCAGGTTTCAACTTGACTATTATTTTGATCGGTTTGAGAGCACCATGGGACCCTGGTATTATGCATGGAACACTTCCCAAGAAAGAGGGGAACATCAAAGTTCAAGCTCCCTCATGAGCTTCATCTTCAATAAACAAAAAGTAAGAAGCCTAGCTATATGGCTATAAAGAAAGCGCTTTGCGGGAGGCAACCCGGTTATTTTTGTGTGTGATTTTTCTTTGTGTCCTCTTGCTGTAACAAGAGATTTTGTGTCTAGTTAGTTTCTGGAGTTTTTAATAAAGTGCCAAGTTTTACCCATTTTGGTCTTGAAAAGTTGCTTATAGCGTTCGGAGATTTTATTCCTGCACGAATCAGTGCACGGTATGATTTTTAATTCTTATTCCGTAACTCCGAATGAGCTCATATTTGAACTGTAGTTGCAACTTTTCATCCTCTGTATGCATGAATTTTTTCGGAATTTTTCGAGAAAGTTTGGTAGGGTAGAAAAATACGTTTTGCTGCTGCTGTTTTTCTGGACAGATTCTGTCCCATTTTGTTTGATGCATGCTTTGAGCTTTTAAGTTGAATCTTTTTGATCCAATTGAGTTTATGAGTAGGCATACAACATTATACACTTTCTGGACATCTCATATGAATTTTTGTTCAAGGATTATATGCAGCAAGAAACATATTTGTTTATCACTATTAATGCACCCCACAGAAAAGAAATGGGAGAAACGGTGTTTTGAAGTTTTTTCACAGGGATTGGAGGAGATGCACCAAGAGCTATCCAAGGATGGTGAAGACCATAAGCTTGGGGATGTGAAGACAACCCCACTGGACCTACACACTCTCGGTTTGCACACGTCCAACTTCTGTTTTTCGATCGAAACACTTTATCGCATAAACTTGGAGCGTCGTTTTTGTTTTTGTTTGAGTTTGAGAGACCACCACACTATCATTTATATATGGAGAGCTACTGGAAATATGGGTTGAAATATGTTGGATGCTTTTATAAGATTGGGAAAAGGGATGTTTGAGTTGATTTTTAATGATACATATAGTTGCATGATTCATGAGCTTGTTTATGAGTAATAGTTTGCAAATCCTTTTTGAAGAGCTATAACTTATTCATGTTTTGGTGCTGATTGTTATTTTACTTGGTTTAACATGGATTAGTTAGTTCTATGGACACTCATGCATGCATCTAGATGGTCAACTTTCTCCCTCTTGCTAGCCCAAAAATTCCAACAAATAAAAACTTGTTTCCAACGCCTTCAACCAAAGTTTTTCCAGTGAGTCCACCATATCT
Source organism: Poa pratensis (assembly GCA_947311845.1). NCBI lineage: Eukaryota > Viridiplantae > Streptophyta > Magnoliopsida > Poales > Poaceae > Poa > Poa pratensis. Next base: position 40,924,473 of record CAMZMU010000037.1, on the reverse strand, counting down.
ACCTATTAGCTTTATGCTATTCCGAGGTTGTTTATCATGTTATTTTGTATTATCTATACCTCTGAATTAAAATGCTTATGTTGTTGATTGTTATGGGAAAAGTTGGTTATATAGCTCTCACGAACTTGATGCACACTTTACTTTTATTGCATAAATAAAACATGACCCATTGTGATTAAAATTATGATGTTATGAGCTTGACAAATGTCTTTGGTTGAGAGTTAGCAGAAATGTGCTGTCACATGGAATGCTTTCAACATTGCACTCATTTATATTTAGTTGATGTCATGTACTTTTGTTTATGGATGCTTACCATGGGTGAAATAAATGAGGAAATGGAGTAGGTTTAAATGAGTTTGTATAAATGGTTAGAGAGACGCCTGGGCCGCTAATCTAAGCCATGCATCATTCATGGTGGAAATTTACTTACATGCTATGGTGAACCGTCTGTGATACACCTTACAATAAAAAGCTATCCAATGGTAAATAAAAAGGGTGTTGAGATTGTTCATTATGTTTGTTTGTCTTGTCATTTTGATATGGGCTTGTTCCATATCCTGGGACAAGAGGTACCCCAGTTGACGCTCTTGATGATACTATTTTACTTACAATGATATTTAAATTGAACTTGCTTTGTTTCCCGAGTTGAGTAACACATGGAGTAGGTACTCGTATTCAAGGGGCATGAGACTTTCAACCTTTACTTTGTCAAGCACATTACTCATATTTGCTTTCACTTTAAACTTAATCATTCAAGATGCTATGATAGGGGCAATGAGAGCTTGACACCAAGGATTACCATATTACAATCATTAACTTAAGTAGAGAAGTTCAGAAGTTAGATGAAACTTATTCATGTTTTACCTCTACTCATATATACATCTTTCCAAAGTGTCCACCTATCATATTCAGATTTTCATCATCACTCTATGACCAATGTAGGATGTCCATACTTATCATTATGCATACATGTGGTCCATACTACTATCTGTTATGTTACACTTTGTGAACTATCATTGAACATCCTTGCATTGAATACTTGATATCACTTCATAAACTATTTGCATATTGCTACTCCTTTGAAGAATGAATCATTTGACTATATGTAGCAATAGTAATCATCTTTGATATTCATTGTTAAGTATTAAATTGCAAAGTCCATGTTAGTTTTATCATCTTCATACTCGAGGACGAGCATGGATTAAGCTTGGGGATGTTGATGCATGTAAAATGCATACATGAACTTTGCACTTTAATTGCTTATATTCCAATCATATTTGCATCATATAAGGGTTATATCAATGTTTTATAATGATTTTGGGAATATTCATAGTTTTCCCATTTATTTGGAATTAACCCTGTTTTTCCAGAAAACGTCTTTTTTAGTGTTTCAGACTTTCCGGGAGCTTCGGGACTCCAAAAAGGGCAAGGTCAAAGAGCACGGTTCAGAATTTTCGAGACGAACGCAATGGGCTTAAATTGAAGACCAGAAGCCCAACAGGCTGGAAATGGGAGGGTCCCACGCGGCCTAAAGTACATGGCCGCGTGGGCCCAGCTCGTTTCCCCTCGGAGCTCCGTGGCCGTCGATTTTCGTCCACCGACTCCGTCTTGACCTAAAAACGCCTATAAAAAAGGTCCCCTGGCGTTTCGCGAAAGGAGGCGGCGGAGAAACACAGAACCACGAAACAGAGAGTCAGAAGGCTGCCGCCGGAGAAGATCGGAGGGGGGAAACGCCGCCGGAATCGCCTCCGGAGGGCTCCACCCCCCTCCGGCGTGTTCATCATCAACATCTACAGCAAGAACTTCTCCATCATCACCACCGTGAAGACCAGCACCATCTCCATCACCATCTTCGTGATCCACTTCATCCCCCTCATAGTTTGAGATTGTTCGAACCCTAGCTATTGTCTAAGTACTATTCTACATGTTTGTGAATTGTTACTTGTCATTGTTTAGTGGGGAGATTATATTTTCAGATTGTGTTGTATCACTTATACCATTGAATCATACCATGTCTTCGCGTTGTGAGTAGTTCTCTCATGTTCCTGGGGGCATAGGATGGATTGCAATGATTTCTACTTAACATGTATTGAGTATTTGGTCAAGTTTTTATCTTTTATGATTGTCTTGATGTACAATGTATGAAGTGCACCATACATTGAGTAATGCATGAAGGTGTTTCACACTAGTGTAATGGATTGAGGGAGACTTGGGAGGACACGTAAACCTGAGACCGAGTCATGAAGTTACATTAGGAGGGGATTTATATCGGGGACCTTAGAGTGTAATGCTATGGTGGGACTTTTTGTCTTAATAACTCTTGTGCAGTCATTTACTTGGCCACATGATCCATCATAAGGGGTTTAGTTTATTTATTTAGCTACACCTAATTATGGCTCCGTCCAAAGAAGATTAAAACTTGACAAAATGTTTACCTTGTTGTTCTAGAAATATTTTTGCCATGAAATCCATGTAGCCCTTGGGAACGTTTTCCACGCATAAGAAACACCACTCAAGCTTGTCCTCTTGCTGCATAGGGGATTGGGCTTTCTCTCTCTTTGAGAGCTTTCACTCATCATATTTTATTTTCAGCTTTGCATTCTCTACACCAAAAAACCCAAAAACACTTGCATCATTTTAGTTTGTCTAGTGCATAGATAATAAGAGAAGTGACACTCTTATTTGAGAGGATAAATACTTATACCTTCTACTCCTCGTGGGATCGATACTAATACTTACACGGCGAAGACTTCAACGATCTCCTGCACTTGGGAGTCATCAGCAGTTGAATCCAGTTCAAGTCACAATTGCCAACGGTGAGAAAATGTGCAGCATAGAAGGCATTACCAAGCTAGTTTGGGGTATGCAACACTCCAAGTTCTCAGCACCTGTCAGAATGTTACCTATCAAATGCTATGATATCATCTTGGGGATGGAATGGTTAGAGAATTGCAATGGTGGCAAGATGTTTGTCGACTGGAAGCGCAAAAAGATGAGGTTTATGCATGAAGGACAGAGGATTACCTTGAGAGGAATCAATTCCAACAATTCACATTGTCCAAACATTTCTGTTGCAGAGATACATCAATTGTTTGAACAAGATGCAGTTGCTCAGATTATTGAGTTGGAAGTAACTAATGATACTACACTGGAAACCACAATACCAGCAGCAATTCAAAAGGTGATCGATCAACATCAAACAGTGTTTCAGGAATTCTTGAATTTTTTGGGTTATTTGAAAAAGAAGATTTTTTTCTACAAAATCAAAAAAAAATTAAAAAATTCAAAAAAAATCTTTTAAAAAAAATTTGGAATTGTTGAATTTTTTTAAGTTTTCGGGATTTTTTGGATTTTTTTTAAACTTTTGAATGTCCTTTTGAAACTTTTGAAGTTTTTGAAACTTATGAAATTTAAAAACACACATACCACACATAAACTACACACACATATATATACACATACAAGGCTTAAGAGGGTTGATATGATACTTATATCAATAAGAACCTTAGTAGCATATAAGGGTGGCTGAGCTGAATAGAACTTAGAAGTTAAGCGTGATTGGGTTGGAGCAATTTGAGGATGGGTAACCTAGCAGAAAGTCATCATTTCAGATAGGTTAAAAAATTCAAAAAAATCAAAAAATCCAAATATTTAGGTTTTCCAATTTATTTCATTATTTCATTTTTTCCTGATTTTTTTTGAATTTTTTGGATTTTTAATTATTTTTAAGTATTCTGTGGCGCATATCTTCTGGGTGCGCCACAGAAATGTGAGAATTCTGTGGCGCATGCAGATATGCGTCACATAATCACAATTTAGTGGCGGGATATCTGTGGCGTACCCACCGTGTGCCACAGAATTCCAAAAAGGTGCGCCACTGTTAGACTATTTCCTAGTAGTGATGCACCGCTCTAATCTTAGCACCTGGGTACACCACCGTTCCCGGTGCGCTAAGAGTACGCCAATCCTCATGAACTTCATCAAACTTTGTGGCACGGTAATCATTGAAACAAATTTCTCTGAGGTGAAAGTTGAGGCACTAGATGGACCCTTCCATGATTAAAGCCGGTAACACCTCCGTTGTCATCACATGTTTCGATACCTGCAGGATAAAAACAACGCCATGAGATTCGTAAACCAACCACCTTCTCCTCCATTCTATCGTCACACCGGCTTCACGCCTTAGCGTCGACATGTCTACAAACTAAGTAAACAAAGTCCTAAATAGACACCCTGGATAAACATAAGTAATCCCACTAACTAATGAACACGGTTTACCGAGATATTTCGTACCGTACTATCATAGATATCTTGCTTACGTGGCACAGTAACAAACGACGATGGAGGGTCGTGGTTACAAAAGCACAGAGAAGGGCTTAAGAAGAAAATCAACAACCTCATGGTACCCCTTTGTTGACGACGCGTCATACACAATGATAATAATTAGCGCTTACAAAAACATATATCCATATGTACGGCCGAGGACCACCCAGCCGATTCCCTGGAGTCGGCGGGGCTGGCCTTCTCCGTCTGACTGTGCATCGACCCCGTCGACTCCCTGGAGTCGGCGGGTCTAACCTTCGTGAAATGAACTGTGAGAGGTAGTCTTTGCAAACAACATAATGAAATAAATAAAGCTATTATGGTATGTGTAAAGACAAACATAAATAAATAAATAACGATCCATGGTCTCACAAAACACGTGAAAAAACAACATATAACGCAAGCTACAATGTGAATCCTCGCACCCAATGAGCCAGCCCCTTGATTCGTGGGGTTGGGATAAGGAAGGTGAACCCGGAAGGGATAGGGTGGAAATGATGTTACTACTGAACCGTCGGGCGAACGTGTGTACGAACGCCTGTGTGTGCAGCAATAAATTAGCTATCGAAAGTGTTTCGCAAGCTGACTGACCCTTTCTTTAATGGCGTGTGGGAAGCCGACTAAAAGTGCGCTCAGCTTCGTTAATCCCCCGCACTTGAGATTCGTGTGTGGGCAGACGATTCGAGAGTCGCCATTATTTGTGACGTGTTTTCTGTGCACCCCGCCGACTCCAGGTTCCCGTCTTAATGCACAACCCGACCCCGCCGACTCCTTGTTCCCGTCTTAATGCACCGCCCGACCCCGCCGACTCCAGGTTCCGTCTTAATGCGTTGGCTTCTCTGTCCTAATGCACCGTCCAATGACGCCGAATTTATGGAGTCGGCATAAGAAGGGAACGGGAAAAAAATAACCTCGCATAACTGATAACGGTAACGCGAAGCGACTGCCAGAAGCTGAATACGCGCACAAATATATCGAATCGCCGCCCATGCCGACTCTAGGGAATTGACGAACTCACTTGGTCATCCAGTACAGGCTACGTAATGATTAAACCTTGGTGCCCTAACTAAGACCACAGTTGTATTAATTTCACAACGTGGTTGCAACGTTTACAGAGAACCAACACCTAAATCTATTCAATGAACCCATACATGATCATGTGACGAAAACCGACGTCATCGTACAGACGACTTCTATCATGTCAGTTTTCATTTCCACTCAGTTGCCGGAGGAACGCAGGTTAAGCCGACTCCATGGAGTCGGCTAGATCGACGTGTGGTAAGACGGACAAGGCCAGTCCTGCCAACTCTAGGGAGTCGACGGCAGCGGCCGTGTAGTTCCTTTATTTAAAAACTCTATTGAAAGGACAATGATGTCGCCTAGAGGGGGGTGAATAGGCGATTAAAAATTTTCCGGTTTAGGCTTGATAATTGCGGAATAAAACTAAGTGTTTAAATTAACAAGCCAACAATCTAAATAAACTAGGCTCACCTATGTGCACCAACAACTTATGCTAGGCAAGACAAGTAACAAGGTGATATCAATAGAATACTTCAAGCACGAAGTCTATCACAATGTAAAGTGCATAAGTAAAGAGCTCGGGTATAGAAATAACCGAGGCACGCGGAGATGAGGATGTATTCCCGAGTTCCTCCTTTTTAGGAGAGTACGTCTCGTTGGAGAGGTGTGAGGCACCACAAACGTCGATCTCAACGTCACAAAGGCTCACCCTATTCTCCGATGAACCGCACCACAAAGGATTGGTTCACCTTCCACTATCGGAATCCTTCTAGGCGGAAACCGGAGCCTTTAGAACAACGATCCGGGGCACACATCCACAACCGAATTGGGGGCTCCCGAACAGCTACAAGTGACCACACAAGGTCTCAACCTCCACAAAGGCGTCTAGGGTCCAAAGACCCAAGAGTAACAAGTTCACAAGCTTTCAACTTCCACGAATCCTCGTGGAGAGCACAAACCGATGCACAAAATAATGGCAAGAGCACAAGTGCTCAAATCTTTCACTCTCAAATCCCACCAAAAGCAACTAATTCTTATGGGGGAGAAGAGAGGAAGAACAAAGAAGAAGTCAACAAATGGAACTCCAAGATCTAGATCCAAAGAGTTCCCCTCACTTAGAGGAGAGATGGATTGGTGGAAATGTGGATCTAGATCTCCTCTCGCTTTTCCCTCTAATTTGAGGCAAGAATCATGGAGGAATAGAGAGAAAACAAAGATTCAAGAGGTCAACAATGGTGGGGAATTTCGTGCTTGAAAAGCTCTTCTCACATTGGGGAAGAAGGGGCCCTTTTATAGGTCCCCAGAAAAAAGAGCCGTTGCACCCAGAGAAAACAGGATAATCCGGTTCAATTTGGGTTAGGATAATCCGTTTCAATAGGATTATCCGATTCAGTTTGGGATTGGATAATCCGATTCAATAGGATAATCCAATTCAGTTTGGGATAGGATAATCCGATTCAATAGGATAATCCGATCCTTTTTAGGAAAATCCGAAAGCAAATATCCGGCTAACTCCAGTAGGCTTTGCGTCCTGGTCCTTAGCCGTTTTCAGCTCGAGAACTTGGGGGGCGGATATTCCGGTCCAAATCATACCCGGAATATCCGGGTTTCTGAAAACTGACAGAAATAGCAAAACGAAAACTGCAATACCTTTTTCATCCGGACTCCGATTTCGATGATCTTGGGCTCGTTGGAATCGCAACGAAGAGCCCTTCAAGATTATGCGGAGAAACATCATAGTCCATCAATGGAGCATAAAACCAAATGTAGAAAGGTAAACCTTCTCTATAAAAGAACAACCGGTAAAATCTCCAACATCAAAACTCAACAAGATATTCATCAAGACTCCGTTTTTTATGATCTTGGGCTTGTTTCGAAGATAATCACAAGCCCTACAAGATCATGCATATACACATCATAGTCCATCATGTGAGGAGGAAACCACAAGGAGAGAGTTTGACCTGTCTAGAAAAGATAAGCCGGTAAAACCTTCAATATCAAGAACGCAACAAGATATGCATATGAAATCGTTTTTGATGAACTAGAGCTTGGTATGGAGATGAACACAAGCTCTAAATTCTCATATGGATAAACGCCAATTAAGAACCAAGAAAGATGATATGCCAAGTATGCAAAGGCTTGAGCTCTTCACAAAGATGCGATCAAGTTACTCACTTGAGAGCCCCTCTTGATAGTAGGCCGTCTATCCTATAACCCGGTCTCCCACTAACATCATGAGACCGGTAAAATAGAAACCCTAACAAGATCATACCTTTGCCTTGCGCATTTCACTTCAGCTAGATGATGACGATCTTGATCTCTTCAAGTTGGAACACCTTTCTTGATTGTGCTTGCTAGCATATGCTTGATGAAGACTTCTCCAAATTCTCCCCCATACTCCATTATGGGAGAGTCTAGCTAAGCTCCGTTTCACAAAGATGATGTCTTGAATCCTTCAAGACATACTTGCAATATGCTCAACTCTACACATGACCATTCTTCATATAAACCCTTGAATATAGCATTCATCATCATGTAATCTTATAGAGTCCAACACATTAACTCCAATCTTTTCCTATGGACAAGATCTACAAGAATATCTCAATGCAAACATTAGTCCATAAGGATTGTCATTAATTACCAAAACCACACATGGGGCAACACATGCACTTTCAATCTCCCCCATTTTGGTAATTGATGACAATCCCTTTTACGAGGGTTTATATAATGAATTAAGCAAGCAACCATGCAACACAAAGAGCAAGGAAGCAAGAGCAAGAACGAGGCAAATGCTTAAGAACGAAAACTAAAGCATAAAACCAAATGTCCTTAAACCCTCTAAACTTCTCCCCCATTGGCATCGATTGACGAAATGGGAGGAAAAAATCTAGAAGGCCAATATAGTAAGAGCTCCGCCATAATGTGTGCATTTCTCATAATATGAGTGAAATTAATTGCACATATCCAATGACGAATAGTTGGGAAGGAGATCAAAGTATATTGAGGATCCAAAGATTGCAAAAGAAAATCAAATTGAAACAAAAGTCGACAAAAGAAGTAACCAAACAAAGGATCCGAAAAACCAATTGAACACAAGAAGATATTATGATAAGACCAACCAAGTGTTCTAAAAATCAAGAGGGAACTCTCCAAGGTACGTGCACAAAGTAGGATTTGCAAAGCAATATGGAGTGCACAACATGGAATCCTCACTCACTCTTAGAAGATGTTGAACACAAACAAGTGCAAGAAGGCATAAAGATAGAAAAGAAGCAAAACAACTTGCAACAAAGAATGTTGAGCAATAAGAACAAGAAGTGACAAATAAAGACTTGCTCAACCGAAAAGAGATGGATGTGACATGGAGAGACATTTTAGGAGACTAATGCAAGGATAAGCAATAGCATTATCATTGTCTTTGAACATAAGAGGCACATAGTGCATATCATGTCTTTCCAATAAACACAACCCAAAGAAGATGTAGCACCTAGGTCCACAAGCTTATTAAGATGCAAAAGAGATACCAAGTGAAAGACAAATCTTGTGCCTTTTACAAACCACCAAGGAATCAAACGTAAAAAAAAAGGTGGTCACTAAGGATTGAATACCAATTAAAGATGTAACTACTCTCATGTGTATAATTTTCTAAGTAGACATCAATCATGAAGATATAAGTCCACAAAGAAACATGCACACACAAAATAGATACTACGGTGAAGAACATGATATCCAAGTGGAAGTCATATATATACCAATAAGATCATTGCTTAAAAGCATAGCACAAAGCTCAATTTTATCTTAGAAGGATATAGATGAACTTCCAACACAATCTCATCATAGCATCAAAAATCCACAAGGGAAAAATGATAGAAGGGATGCTCCGAGAAAGATAACAAGTATCACAAAGGCAAATGATTTTGCAAATTCATCAATATTGCACATGAGAGACTTTGAGAAATTGCTAGATTAACATATTTGGGATTGGTGAATCATAAAATGATTATATAATTCCCCTTGATATGTAATCATCCCGGCTTGCTCACATTTGCAATAAAGATGTTTGAATAGAACTTTGCAAGAACCAATCAATTGCAACAAAAGAATTCATGCCAAGATACAACCTACACAAGGTTGAAAGCTAGAAAGTATGCATGAGGTAGATACTTGTTACCGAGATAGCATTGGTGATGTAGAAGATAAGAGTTCACGATCATCCGAGCTTGGCTCCAATAAGCACATGGTGATAACACCTTCCTTGTAAATGAGACAAGCTTCCAATGCATCTCCAATGTACCTAAAACAAATTCAAGTACAAAATGGTACCCAAACTATTGGGTCCAAAGTAGTTAGAGCAACTACAATACATAGGACAAACTCCACATAAATATGTGCATATTGATATGAAATTGAATTTCATGCACATCTTAGCCATTTAGGATTTGATGGAGTTTATCCTATATATTGGATCAACGAAAGTAAGCATGCCATAAGATATACATATAGTAAATATGCATGCACAAGACTTTCAAGAACCAAATGAGATACAATTTGGACAAAACACCAATTAAACCAAGAAAGCAACACAAGTGTGACAAGAAAAAGAATTGTCCAAATTATATCAAAGACCAAATCAACACATGATTGAAGATACCACTTTGAAAAGATGCCAAATGAAAGTAAGATACCAATTGATGAAAATACATCAAGGAATAAACCAAACCCTCTACACTTCTCATGATGGCACAAAGTACCAAGAGAAAATGTTTGTCTTCCAAAGAGACACGTCATCGGGATAAAATCAATTGAAGACAACTAATGTTCAAAAGCATATAGGATTGCTCCCCCAAGATTTGTGCATTATTTATGATCTTGCATTTGAATACAAAATGCACACAAATGGGATCATCACTCTCCATACATATTATTCAAACACTAGTCATGTTCAAGAAAGCAATAAGATAAAACCAATTTAAAGAATGATGTTCTACTCAATGTAGGATAGCTTCCCAAGAATAGTGCATTATCTAGAAGTATGACTTTGAATGTAAATGCACAAGAATGGATCATTGCTTTTCCTAAACAAGAAAGCACAAAACAAATTTTGAGTAGAGCAAAAGATCCAAAAGATACAAGGAAGACAAGAGAGTTAGATCAAACCAAATCCTTGGCAATAAAATAAGGCAATTCAAAGCAAGAGCCAAAGTGAAGATGGTCACAAATTTCACCACACATATGAGTATCACTTGTCAAGGACAAGGAGTATATAGAGATATTGAAGACCAATTTCACAACAAATAAGCATATGGCAAAAGATAAGATTTAAAGGCCAAAGCTTAATAGATAGATATTCTTGATAGCTTCAAGTATTCACGCGATCATGCAAAGCCACTACAAAGAGTAGCTTGAAGCAATTGGTTTCCCAAAAATATATGCGAACATATTTGGGAAACCATACCAAGAATGTCCATCACAAACAAGATCCAAAAGAGTGATTAAAAAAATCATTTTAGCAAATATGGAACTTGTTTGAGAAACATGCCACATAGGAATAAGATAAGAAGAATATCAATTCTAGGTGGCAATACCTCACATGTTCACATTTTCTAGGTTTGTAATATGCACAAGCTTATTACTCCCCCATAATGTGATAATCCAATTTTTTTAACAAGAGGCAAACAAAACCAACTAGAGATAATTAATGGACATTATAGAATTTGAATTTCTCATGAGAATGACATACCACATAGAGATAGATAATATTGATATATCAACACTAAGTGGTATTCCTCATGTATACACATTTTAGGATTGTGAAGTGCACGAACATATCACTCCCCAAAATGGATAGTCCATTAATCTCTCAAAAGAGAGCCAACAAGATAAGATATCAAATAAAAGCAATAAGGCTCAACACAAGTAAATGGTGTGCAAACCAACATACACATACTTGATTACTCAAGATAAGTAAGTAGAGAGCACAACACATACAAACACTAGCAAGGTACAAAACCTAACACATGCAAGGGTGCAAGCAACTTTCAATGTATATATGATTTAAATAAAAGTTACCGCAAGGAGGAACATTGGATATGAGATAGAACAATATAATCCAAATGACTTGGCTTGAGAGAATATAATTGATGAAGATCCCTTAATTCTTCATGATGTAGCCAAGTCTCCAATGCCCTCCAACAACACCTATTGATCAAGTTTTAGCTTGTTGGTCCCCAACCAAGTTGGGTCCTAAGAGGTTAGTCACAATAGGCTTGGCAACCCAAATGGTTCTTTTCTTGACACCACTTTGAGTACCAACATATTTGGCAAACACATTGCCAACCTTATCCTTCCGAAGAGAATAAACATCATCAATATAATGGGGTTGGATAAGGTACCATTAGTGCATGAAGAAGCAAAGTGACCCTTCTCACGGCATAGTAGCAACATTGCTTCCTCCTTTCTTCTTAGTTGGATCTTGACTTGAGGAGGGGTAGCTTGATTCTTCTTGGGAAGAGGCCGTTCTTCAACTTGAGGAACTTGAGTTTGAACTTGAGGCTTCTTCCCTTGTTGCTTCTCACTAAGAGCTTCTTCTTCAAAGGGCAAGATCTAACATGGTGCCCTTCAACTTTGCACTTGAAGCAAACAATCTTGGCCGAATCTTTAACTTGTTCTTGGCCCTTTTTCTTCTTGTTGAACTTGGACTTGTTCTTGTTATTGGAGTTGAATCCAAGTCCACTCTTGTCATTGGGGCGTCTTTGAACACTCAACATATTGTCAAGTGTGGACTCCCAACATGACGCTTTTCCAAGTCTTTCTTCAAAGAAGTGACTTGGGCCTTGAGCTCATTTAATTCCTCTACATGGTTAGTATCAACAAACACTAGAGGAAGTAGAAGCTTCATTGTTAGAGCAACAAGGCATGGAAAGTAATTCATCACAAGATGTAGCAACATTGTGAGTGGATGAATTACTAGGACTAGCACAAGAATAAGCATTAGAGTAGAAGTTGTGCCATTGTCCACATGAGGCTCACAAGATGTTACCTTTGACATAATAGCCTCATGAGCTAACTTTAGCCTGCATGGGATGCTAGAAGATCCTCATTAGAGCTAGAGAGCTTTTCATGACTTTCTTCCAATTTCCCATACTTGCTAGTTAGCAACTCAAGTTGAGCCCTTAGCTCAACATTCTCCTTCAAAATAGATGCTTCACGAGAAGTGGAGTTAGTAGCACAAGCATCATTAACATTAGAAATGGAAGAAGACAACTTGGCAAGCTCATCATTTTAGATAGTTGAGTTTGGAGTTGATCATGAGACTTGATAAGGAGAGAGTGTTCACTTTCTAAAGCCTTGTGAGCTTTGTCAAGTCTCTCTATGTCCTCACTTAGTCTAGCATTGCCAACACCAAATTCAACTTTTTCCTTTTTAAGCACTTTATTTTAGCAATAGCATGATCTCTTTCCTTAATGATTTTAGCAATAATAAGATCATTTGTTCATCAAGAGATTCAAGTTTCTCCTCAAGAGACACTCGAAGCTCTTGCTCTTCCTCAAGGGCATTCTCTAAGGATGCTTTTTCCATAGCATCTTCTCTCTCAATTTTACATTTCTCATCAAATTGAGTTTCCAAATCCTCAATGATTTTACTCTTAATAACATAAGCAATGATTTCACATAGAGGAGGGATAGCTTTGCTACCTTTGGGGAGAGCACCAAAACCATCTCACCCTTCTTGGTTAAGGATTCAATATCAAAATCTTCTCCATGAGACTCCCAACCACATCATCACAAGATGTATTGGGATTCGAGATAGAAGATTCCTTTGACTCCTTAGCCATAAGGCAAACGTGATTAATGGGCGAGGAGGATGAAGAATTACTTGAAGCACCATTAATCCATATCTTGTTCCATGGAGTGTTCGGTTTCCTCTACATTGTTAGCCAAACAAATACTAGAGAATAGAGCATTTTTATCAAGGCAACAAGACATAGAGAGCATATCATCATGAGATTTGGTTAAGCAACTATTACATGATATGCAAGGACTATCAACTCTAGCATGTATGACATTTGGAGTGCTAGAAGAGTTTAAGTCCAAAGATAGAACATTGCAATGAGATAGAGATGAAGTATAGTCAATAGAATATTCACCATCAACAAAGCAATTTCTATCACCACTCACCATATCATTACCTTGTGACAAATCACATGTTGGTGAAGTGGAAGAAGTTGTGAACTCATCACGGCCGGAGGTGGAAGGAGAACAATCATCCTCAATAATGTTGGACACTTCATATATATCTTGAAGCTTGGTCCAAAGCTCATGAGCGTTCCGAAAAGGCATGATTGATGCAAGAACTACATCGCTCAAAACACATATAAGACCATTAGAAACAAGAGTTTCGAGATGAGAGTTTTCCTCATCCTCTAAAGATAATTCTTGGGAATCCTTTGGAGGAGAAAAACCCACATCTACAATCCTCTTAATATAATTTGGACCCATGGCCCTAAAAAGATTAAGCATGCGAATTTTCCAAACATCATAATTTGTGCCATCGAATATGAAAGTGGGATCGTGCACTAATTCTCTAAACGACATCTTTTACTCTCTAGGCGGTAAAGCCCAAAAAGAGAGCCGGCTCTGATACCAATTGAAAGGACAATGATGTCGCCTAGAGGGGGGGGTGAATAGGCGATTAAAACTTTTCCGGTTTAGGCTTGATAATTGCGGAATAAAACTAGGTGTTTAAATTAACAAGCCAACAACTAAATAAACTAGGCTCACCTATGTGCACCAACAACTTATGCTAGGCAAGACAAGTAACAAGGTGATAGCAATAGGATACTTCAAGCACGAAGGCTATCACAATGTAAAGTGCATAAGTAAAGTGCTCGGGTATAGAAATAACCGAGACACGCGGAGACGAGGATGTATTCCCGAATTCCTCCTTTTTAGGGGAGTACGTCTCGTTGGAGAGGTGTGAGGCACCACAAAGGTCGATCTCAACGCCACAAAGCCTCACCCTATTCTCTGATGAACCGCACCACAAAGGATTGGTTCACCTTCCACTATCGGAATCCTTCTAGGCCGAAACCGGAGCCTTTACAACAACGATTCGGGGCACACATCCACAACCGAATTGGAGGCTCCCGAACAGCCACAAGTGACCATACAAGGTCTCAACCACCACAAAGGCGTCTAGGGTCCAAAGACCCAAGAGTAACAAGTTCACAAGCTTTCAACTTCCACGAATCCTCGTGGAGAGCACAAACCGATGCACAAAGCAATGGCAAGAGCACAAGTGCTAAAATCCTTCACTCTCCAATCCCACCAAAGCATCTAATGCTTATGGAGGGAGAAGAGAGGAAGAACAAAAAAGAACTCAACAAATGGAACTCCAAGATCTAGATCCAAAGGGTTCCCCTCACTTAGAGGAGAGATGGATTGGTGGAAATGTGGATCTAGATCTCCTCTCTCTTTTCCCTCTAATTTGAGGCAAGAATCATGGAGGAATAGAGAGAAAACAAAGCTTCAAGAGGTCAACAATGGTGGGGAATTTCATGCTTGAAAAGCTCTTGTCACATTGGGGAAGAAGGGGCCCTTTTATAGGTCCCTAGAAAAAAGAGCCGTTGCACCCAGAGAAAACGGGATAATCCGGTTCAATTTGGGATAGGATAATCCGGTTCAATAGGATAATCCGATTCAGTTTGGGATAGGATAATCCGATTCAATAGGATAATCCGATTCAGTTTGGGATAGGATAATCCGATTCAATAGGATAATCCGATCCTTTGTAGGAAAATCCGAAAGCAAATATCCGGTTAACTCTAGTAGGCTTTGTGTCCTGGTCCTTAGCCGTTTTCAGCTCAAGAACTTGGGGAACCCGGAATATCCGGTTTTCTGAAAACTGACAGAAATAGCAAAACGAAAACTGCAATATCTTTTTCATCCGGACTCCGATTTCGATGATCTTGGGCTCGTTGGAATCGCAACGAATAGCCCTTCAAGATTATGCAGAGAAACATCATACTCCATCAATGGAGCATAAAACCAAATGTAGAAAGGTAATCCTTCTCTATAAAAGAACAACCGGTAAAATCTCCAACATCAAAACTCAACAAGATATTCATCAAGACTCCGTTTTTTATGATCTTAGGCTTGTTTCGAAGATAATCACAAGCCCTACAAGATCATGCATATACACATCATAGTCCATCATGTGAGAAGGAAACCAGAAGGAGAGAGTTTGACCTCTCTAGAAAAGATAAGCCGGTAAAACCTCCAGTATCAAGAACGCAACAAGATATGCATATGAAATCTGTTTTTGATGAACTAGAGTTTGGTATGGAGATGAACACAAGCTCTAAATTCTCCTATGGATAAAAGTCAAATAAGAACCAAGAAAGATGATATGCCAAGTATGCAAAGGTTTGAGCTCTCCACAAAGATGTGATCAAGTTACTCACTTGAGAGACCCTCTTGATAGTACGCCGTCTATCCTATAACCCGGTCTCCCACTAACATCATGAGACCGGTAAAATAGAAACCCTAACAAGATCATACCTTTGCCTTGCGCATTCCACTTGAGCTAGATGATGTCGATCTTGATCTCTTCAAGTTGGAACACCTTTCTTGATTGTGCTTGCTAGCACATGCTTGATGAAGACTTCTCCAAATGCTCCCCCATACTCCATTATGGGAGAGCCTCGCTAAGCTCCGTTTCATAAAGATGATGTCTTGAATCCTTCAAGACATACTTGCAATATGCTCAACTCTACACATGACCATTCTTCATATAAACCCTTGAATAGAGCATTCATCATCATGTAATCTTCTAGAGTCCAACACATGAACTCCAATCTTTTCTTATGGACAAGATCTACAAGAATATCTCAATGCAAACATTAGTCCATAAGGATTGTCATTAATTACCAAAACCACACATGGGGCAACACATGCACTTTCATCTATCCTAAAAGGTTAAGACTATATTCATTTTTTCGAGGATTTATTACGATATATCTGCCGAGAGTGGGTTAGAATTCCACGGATTCCGACGCTAACAAAGTTTAAAGACGTTCACGTCAAAAATTTAGATCATAGAGCCTCACCTGGACGTAAAGCTTCTCCGTGAAAGGAAAACATTTATGGAATCGGATAACGCCCAGCAGATTCGGACCATTAGAATTCACCGCCAATATCTTCACCCCGCGTAAAGACACGGACAAATTGATAGGGAGCATTTTCTGGTAAGCTAGCGAAGACGCAGCAAGAAAACAGTACAGTTGTCAGCCGACAGAGAAAAAACATATATAAGAAAAATAAGAACAAATAAGTGAAAGAAGAAACAGATAGTTGATTACTAAACCTCAATAATCACAGGGCCAAGAACCAGACAGGAGAACTCGGTGGACACGTACCCCAACACCGTTAGTCTCGGCGCACTAGTGACTTCTATTGATGTTGGACCCGGTGGATCAAGCAGGATCAACTTTTCGAGACAAGGCACATTCCCAATAACCACCTCATGAATCGCCTCAAACGGTCTACTGTTACACCAGCAAGACAGACCAATCGTCCGAACACTCGCTGAGGCGATATGGAGGGTAGTAATGCCATAAACATACTCAAGCTGAAGAGCCTCTAAAACAATACATCCGGCGAGTAGATGCTCCATGTACGTACTCGTGGTACAAACCTCATAAAGGACGAGCTTTGTAAGACGGGGAAGAATACGCACAGGGTTAGCATCGATACAGTGAAAACGACAATTCCCTAAACTAAAACTCTGCAACGTGGCCGCAAAGCGCATCACGGAGGACGGTAATTGTGGTAGCACCCATCCACCTACAAACTCCAACATCTCGAGATCATCTAACGCGGGGGATAGGAACCAACCATCCACCATGTCAGAGAGGTCCTCGTCACGGCGGAAAACGCCTATGGAGAACCGCTTGGAAGGGCCAGGGTGGGACGCGAGTATCTGTGAAACAGCTCTTATGCGTTCACTATCCTCGTCACAAAGTCGGAAATCGACGGTAAGATTGAGAGGGGCTGAACACCAGATGGGCCGCCACGCCGCCGAGAAAGAACGGTCGTCCGCAAGGCGAACTTAGCGGGAAGCAAAGAGACAATGATACGCAGCATCTCGTCGGGAAGACGGTAAGTATGATCGAGCATCCAGTCATCACCACACACGATCTCTAATGCAAACGCAGAAGACATACCAATATGAGAGCATCTATGACTACGATGAAATCTAGCAACGGAGCGAGAGAGCGAACGAATAAACGTTTAAGAATATATCACTGTTCTACACTGGCGGCAAACGTCAATCACAAGACTATACCATGTTGACGATCGTAATCACGATTTAATATGGCAAAAAGGATCCGACGCCGACCTAACGAAGCTGTATGGGGTATACAAACGGTTCATAGGAGAGTTAAATGTTGCACGATCGTGGGAAAGGTTCATGAACAACCCAGACATCAAGTTATCACGTCAATCTAGAAGTGGCCCCGCTTTAATGAACGCGTTACACAAGATCTTAAGCCGGATCCTCATCCAACATATCGACCTCTCATCTCTCGTAACGAAGGGGGACGCTTGCCGACTCAATGATCGCCAGTGTTCGCCGGTCTAACGTCTTCTATCCACTCAAATGGCAGAATGAACTCCACCCACATCCCGAATGATAAAAATACGATTTTAGGTAAGGTATAGCCGCAACAAAAAACGCTGCCATCGGACGCTCAGAGGTAACCTACACCGTGTATCTGCCGCATCCAGGTAGCCGGCTGAATTCCGATTTTCTACATTCCCACTACCCCATATGGGCATCTGTCGTCCGGTTGGATTCTGCTCGACCGATATGTGCATCTCTGTCTTAATGCGTTGTTTGAGCCTGCCGGCTCCCTGAAGTCGCCGTGACAAGCGTTTCGATACTACAGATTGCATTGTTTTGCCTGGTTCCTCTTCGACGTGCATTATTCTCCTCCTTTTGATCCTGTCATCTCAAAAAGGCATCATAACGATGGAAAATAGCCACCACGTCCTTGGAAAAACGATCTTTCCCTTGGAATCCTAGTAGTGTGTTTTTACTTAATTTCACTTTCTAATACAAAGCCCAAGACACGAAAAGATAATTGGGTATTTAGACGATGGAACCGTCTGTACGAAATTACATGAATCCGTGTGAAAACGTCCCGTCATCTGTCTGTGTTCCGATCGTAGAGGACGACCGACGAACGATCTCCCTGGACCGCGTTCATTGAAGACGATAAACGAATCGACAGCAAGATTGTGATAGGTTTTTTTTTGGTACTGGTCGAGTCCCGGGAGTCGGCAGGACTGACCTTTTATGTCTCACTGCTCTGACTCCAGCGAATCCAGGGAGTCGGTAGGACTGAACACCGAAAAGGGAGCCAATCCCGTCGACTCCAGATAATCCAGGTAGCCGGCTTCCCACTCACCGTCATACGATTGTTCCGGTATGTTGGTCTCATTGATTTAGATATTTTTTTCGTGTTGTTTCTATGATTGTAGTCCCGGGAGTTGACAGGACTGACCTCCGTCTCACTGAGGTTAACCGCGTTCATTGAAGACGATAAACGAATCGATAGCAAGATTGTTATAGTTTTTTTTTTTTGGTACTGGTCCAGTCCCGGGAGTCGGCAGGACTGACCTTTTATGTCTCACTGCTCCGACTCCAGCGAATCCAAGGAGTCGGCAGGATTGAACACCGAAAAGGGATCCAATCCCGCCGACTCTAGATAATCCAGGTAGCCGGCTTCCCACTCGCCATCATATGATTGTTTCGGTATGTTGGTCTCATTGATTTAGATATTTTTTCGTGTTGTTTCTATGGTTGTAGTCCCAGGAGTCGGCAGGACTGACCTTCTCCGTCTCACTGAGGTTACTGGTCGAGTCCCGGGAGTCGGCACGCAACGACAAGAAAAGATTCGCATTCATAGAGATAATGGAAGTGAAAATCACATTCATCGAAGGTGACAATATGTAAAATATCGATCAAAATATTCATCTTCGTAGTAACCCCAATCGTATACACAAAGCTCAAGTAAGTAGACAGCACAAACTAGACCTAGGACGGAAATCAGCACGAATAAAAGAAATCACCTATGAACACGGAATGACACATCGAGCAGGAGAGACATGTAACAACAAAACAACACACATCGAACAGGAATATAATTAAGCTGAGAACGTCGAGCGGAAACTAGAACTCCAAGACATTTTCAATCAGATACAAACGCAGCGTGTACTGAGACGGTATTCTTAAGCCGTCGGACTGTTGGTGCTGTTCCGGTTCCTCACATGAAAGTCGTCTTCACAACAATGTTCCATCACAGACTCTCGCCGACTTAACAGACATTCCATCTGTCAAGCCGGTTCAAAGACATCCTCAGGCTCAGGCAGACAATCGACAAATCGAGTTGGATTCAGTAACGCACACACGGGTTTTCTTTCTTAACCTTTAAAACAGTTGATAAAGGTCGCTGGAGGGCACTAACAACAATCTTCAAGCCGACTTAGAAATGGCTGATCAAAGATGGTTTAGGATACATGGCATGAAAATACATTCAGACGGAGATGTGGCGGTGGTGGTGGCGTCGGCGTGACCTTCTCCGTCTCACTACTCGTCGACCCCGTCGACTCCTGTCCGCCGAATACAGGGAGTCGGCAGGACTGACCTTCTCCGTCTCACTACTCGTCCATCCCGTCGACTCCAGGCTGTCAACTCCAGGGAGTCGGCGGGACTGACCTTCACCATCTCACTGCTCGTCGATCCCGCCTACCACAATATTTTTAAAACATGAACGTATTGGCAAAACTGTGATGTCAGATGGCCTAAAATAAACATATTCCGTGTCGCTATCCAAGAACCTCTTCAACCAGCGAACCAACAAAAAAAATCCAAAGAAAACCAGGAAAAGCAAGAAATAAGACGAAATAAAATAACAGCTCCCCCAAAACAAAAGGAAACCCGCACATATAAACAAATAAAATAAAGAAACAAATCAAGACGGGAAAAAAACGAAAGTGACATGAGAGCGATACCGTCTTGAAAATCAAAGGAAGAAAAAACCGAATAAAAACGACGACCCGTGTGCACCGCAAAAGTAACAAACACTAAAGCACGTATCCACCACACGAGAAGCGACATGAACAAAGTACAGAGAGAAAACATGGAAACAAAAAAACAACCAGATCCGAAAATTCGACGTTAACCAAAAGAATGGCAAACCAGTAAACTGACGACCTGCGAACAAACAGAGAAACCAAAAAATAAATAATAACGAAAAACAGATACAAAGGCACAGGAATAAACTACTAAATAATACGGATCCAGCACACGACCAGCAAGACAAACAAATAAGGAAGAACAAACAGATTAACACGGCAGGAAAACACAAACTAATCTCAACGGAACCAATCTTAACGGTAAGAACAACAGACCACTAAGCCGACCAGCTCCAACGGGGAACCGGCAACGCCCACCAACCAAGATAACTCACCACCTAAATAACCGGAACCCAAAACAAAAACACACACGTCTGAGATATTCCCTAATAAGAGACCGACCTGCAAAAAAAGATTGGCAAAAGAGGTCAGAACAGTAATATAAAAAAACACGAAAGAAACCAAACAGCAAGAACACAAAACTAAAATAGCACGAGAATGATCTGGGGAAAAAACGTGTGAAACAATTAACAAACAGAGCGCAAAAGCAACGAACAACTAAATAATACGGATCCAGCACACGACCAGCAAGATAAACAAATAAGCAAAGACAAACGGATTAACACGACAAGAAAGCACAAACTAATCTCAACTCCAACCGACCAGTAAGCCGGCCAGCTCCAACGGGGAGACGGCAACGCCCACCAACCAAAATAACTCATCACAAAAATGACATAAACACGAATCCAAAAGGGAAAAAAACACCCACGCATGAGATATTCCCGAGCAAGAGAACGCCCTGCAAAGAAAAAAACAAAAGCGGTCATAAAACTAATATAAAAACACGAAAGAAACCAAACAGCAAGAATATAAAACAAAAATAGCAACAAACCAATCTGCAAAAACAAAATTGTGTCAAAACAATCAACAAACAGTCATGGAAATACGAAAACATGAACCGGGGAACCAATGAATAAAACATACCATTAGATTAGGTACATCAAAACCACGGTTGATCCATACGTGAACAAAAGCCGGCGCCGACAAAGAAGAATCAAGACCCGGCACATCCTGCACCGCAACCCGAAGAAGAGAACCGACGACCTATGAAAAAACAGAGCAACAAACAGGAAACAAAGATGAGAAACCCAGAAAACAAAAAGAACAAACAGCATAGCAACAAACAACCAACGAACACGAATCAAGCACACGGTAAACAACATGAACAAAGAACGACGAAAAACAGAGAGAGAGCAAGACACGTTAAGAATACCCAACCTGATCTCAACGGGAACAAACGTGACCGGAAGAACAGCAAACAAACACGGTGAAGCTCGAGAAAAGCACGGCGGACCAAGAACAGCGAGAAGAAGGAAAGGGGGGAAATGAGAGCTGCAGTAACCATCCGATACAGAAAACAGCCTATATACCCCGTTCCATGGCACTGTATTTAGGTCGGTAACCACTCGCAACCAATGGCGAGCCGCCAGCGAGACGCGAAATCGGGCCTTCTGACTACCAGCACAGTGCAACGTATGCGTCGACGAATGGATGGAGGCCACCTCGGACGGAGAAATCGGGCTCGAATTCTCCCTGATATCACGAACAGTGCAACGTACGCGAAATACCCAGCGTGCCCGACATACTGTCGAAAATACGCAGCGGCGACGCATGGAAGGGAAACATCGGCGACGCAACGTCCCGAGCAACCGACATGTGGGCCAAGGAGAGGGGGATGCGTGGTCAGTGAGGGAGAGGGGAGAGGAACCACGTAACACGATCACTCTCTCGGACGGACACGCAATGCACTCCCACCTAGAACGGTAAATGAACAAAACCAACCAATGGGAGGAACGCGCTCGGAATCTTTGGCACTGTCGTCACTCCGCCACACCGATTAAACACGAACCGTGAGGCTGACGGGCGGGCCCTCGGCTACAGTGGTGATCTACGTAGGATGTCAGCGAGAGTTGGTGCAATAAGGTTGGTACGGTTAGTGACTTTGAAATCCCTATTTATTCCGACTCCAGGAGCCGGCAGGGATCGGACGGAGCGGAGGCACGGAGCGGGGAGAATCGGAAGGCCTGAAAGACCAAATTGCTGAGGAGACTCCAATGGGTCTCACCGTTTATACGCCAAGTGTGGATGTAAACTAAGACTACCCTTCGTCTTGCCAAAATGTGGAAAACACGTAATTCGGCATACTAGGCGTCGCGAGTTGTCAACCAAAGCGAAATTGGTCCATTTGTGTCAACAATTATGTTCTGCGAAATGGAGCGAGTATGAATATGATGGAATAGCCTACGGAGAGTACTCGCAAACAAAAAATGTATGGCTGAAGTTTGTGAGTGGAGATTCGCTCATACTCGTCAGAGTCAAAGTCAAAGATGGATTCCGAGCAGGCACATGTTCATACTTGATTACTTGTCCCATGTCGGAAAATTCTGCAGGGTTCTAACTTCTGAACCACACAATTTGTTCTTCGCATCCTTCTAGCGGAAGAGTCTCAGGCTGTACTATTCCGCCTGTGTAGTCTTTACATACAGAACAACACAAACACACAAGCTGCTACCTGCAAAGTTGAGACCTTGAACGAGTTGGTAGTTGCTATAGAAACCAACAATGGCCAGAGGAGGAGAAGATCTGAAGCTGCTGGGCTTTTGGGCGAGCCCGCCAGTTCTGCGAGTGCGCCTCGCGCTCAGCATCAAGGGCGTCAGCTATGAGTACGTGGAGCAGGACCTCGGGAACAAGAGCGAGCTGCTCCTCCAGTCGAACCCCGTCCACAAGAAGGTCCCCGTTCTGATCCACGGCGGCAAGCCCATATGCGAGTCGTCAATCATCATCCAGTACATCGACGAGGTTTTCACCGGAGCCTGCGCTCTCCTCCCGGCCGACCCTTACGAGCGCACCGTAGCTCGGTTCTGGGTCGCCTTCATCGACGACAAGGTAATATATACATCGTGTACTTTCTTATGATCGTGTTAAATGTCGTCCTCTGAGTTTTGGGACGATGGTCTCACCGCCACCGAAAATAATTGTGTGTGTATGAGCAGCTCATGAAAGCGATGGCCATGGCGTATACAGGCAAGACCGACGAGGAAAAGTCGGAGGGGGTGAAGCAGGGATTCGCGGCGATCGAGACCCTGGAGGGAGCCCTGAGGGAGTGTTCCAAGGGGAAGAGGTTCTTCGGCGGGGACAGCCCCGGGTACGTGGACGTCGTGCTCGGCGGCCTCCTCGCAGGGCTGCGCACCATGGAGGCGATGCTAGGCGTTAAGACCTTCGACCCTGTCACAACGCCGCTACTGGCCGCGTGGGCGGACGACTTCGGCGCGCTGGACGCGGTGGAGGCGGTCATGCCGGACGTGGGCAAGCTAGCCGAGCTTGCCATGAAGAGGCAGCCTGTTGCTGCGGCCGAGGCCGCTCCAGCGACTGTCTAAAGGAATGTGCCGCTCGTTGATGCAGCTATGTTCAATCGTCTGCCGAAAATAAATGCCTATTGTTCTCTCTATTTGTTTAATTTAATTTTCTAGTTGAATTTAGATTCTCAGGTACAATTTCTGTTACTACTAGTAGTGATTACCGTTACTGGTACTGAACTGGTGATGTATTGTTATGTCTAGAAAAGATTTGAATAAATCGGTATTTCTGTCCACTTTACAACATTCTAGACTAGTCTATTTTTTTACATGATGAATGGGCACACACGTTTTCTTAGCAAGTACGGGTTTTAACGGAAATGTGTCACCTGAAAACCCACTAAATATCACTTTTAGACGAGTCTTAACGGAGAACAAGCGGAAGTTTGATCTTGTGGAGCGTCTTATGCATGTTTGGCTAACAAATTTTCAATATACTTTCATTTGTGGTTAACCGCAATCTCGAAGCTTCACGGGTAAGTCTATTTATCTTGTAATGATGAATGGATAAACACGTTTTCTTAGCAAGTACCTATGGAAGATGAAAGTACCTCATAAAATAAAGATGTACATGTGGTTTCTTTGTAGAATAGTGTTATTAACAAAAAATAATCTAGCAAAAAAGGAAATGACATGGAAATACAAAGTATTGTGGCAAATATCGGTTGAACACCTGTTTATTCATTGCCCGTTTGCAAAAATTCTTTGGCGTATAGTGTATATTTGGGAACTGGCTGAATGGTGTTGCAAAAAAGATAAAGTACAAATTCTAGTAGGAGTATGTGCTTTACTTTGGGGTATATAGAACATGCGTAATGATTTTTTTTAGCAAACTAAGGGATACATCTTTTTTTGCAAGTTATCCTTTTGTCTACCCACTGAATCTGTAAATGGTCATATCTCCAACCAGACGAAAAGCGACATGACATGGTTTATGGGTGCAACCGACTGGAAATGGTTGCACAAAATTTATACAAGCGATGCGGTTGGCAGTTTGATAACAAAATCACAAGTTGGTAAATCAACCATCTTATCTCTTTTTTTTAATTTTAGATGGTTGACACATGTATCGAACCTTTGTGATCTATGAGATGTACTCCTTGTAGATCTTTGAACTTCAATAATAAAATAAAAGGCGTATGCATCATTTTGATGCTGAAGCTGAGTGATTTCCCCCTTTTCGAAAAAAATAGTTGTCTTATTTTACATTAGTTTCACGATAGCACACAAATTGGAAGCGTTTGAATTTTCTCCTTTACGCTTTGCCTCCCTCTTGAATTATAATTCTTGTTTGAAACGACTATCATATAAAGAGATGAATGGATGGGGAATAAGATTGAACAAATCTTTGTTGAACAAAATTCTAAGCCAAGTACCGCTTAAGCAAAATATATTATTAGTGTTGACCGTTGCAACTTTACTATCGTTCACACACTATCTTCTCGATTGTGATAATACTATCCTATCATTCCACAAATGTGCATCATCTGGTGAATAAAATACTGTTGCTCAGCTTGTCCTTCAAGCCCAAGATATACAAATGCCATGCTCATGACGCATATAATGACATCAAAGGCTTCCGGAGGAAAAGGTCAAACTTCCCTTGTTCTGACTTATACTGAAATACAGGGGAATAGAGATAAAAAGTAATTAGTAGGGGATGACCTTTCTATGACAGACAGGAGAGGATCACCTCCTAACGGTAGTACAGTTTTGACGGACGAATCTACATATCCGGCTTTATCCTAGTTGGTAATATGACTTTATTAGTAGTCTAAGCTTGCACTAGTTACATGATAGCACACAGAGTTGAACGAGTAAAAGACACTTTCTCTTGGATTTTTTAATATTATTATTTTTTAAATCAAAATTCACAAATATAATCCCCAAATAAATCAATTATATTACTCCGTAAGAACGATAACATCTTATCGTCCGTGGGCTGAACGATAACAACTTTGCGTCCATGTTTTGAACGATAACATCTTATCGTTCCTTTGTTGAACAATAACAGTCGTTTCGCCCTTCTCTCTCCTCCCGAGAAGAGCATCTCTAGCGCCGGCCAAAATCCGACGAGCCTATGCCGGCCCGGCCCGATTCCTCTCGACCATGCCATGCTTGCCACCTCCCGCACCTTTTTGCTGAAATTCTCGCCCAATTCCAGTCAAGGAAGCAACTCGGTCATGGCAGGGCGGGACACTGGCATCGGCTGCGATGCTAGGAAGAGACGAAGGAGAGTGGGAACAGGTCGTAGAGCTAACCCTGGTGACTCAGTGGAGCTTGAAGCGGGCCGAAGGCGATGAAGTCAACAACGACATGCCCGGGTGGAAGGGAAGAAGATGAAGACAGTCAACGATCCTAGCTATACCGGGCTGATTCCTTCGTTGAGGACGGAGATGGAGACAAAGCGGTACTTCTGGTACTCTCGGACGGAGTCGGGGGCAACCAGAGCGGTGACGCATCGACAAGGTGGTAGTGGTGGCCATCTCGGACATGCTTGGATGCGAGCGAGGGACGTATCGTCCAAGTGCAAGACGATAAGTACTTATGGTCCAACAGGTAAATGATAAGTTGTGATCGTTCAGCCCGGGGCCGATGGTGCAATATTATTAAATTCTTATAGGACAATATTGTGTAGTTTTCATTAAAAATAATATAATTAAAAAATCCATTTCTCTTGTATGCATTTTCTCCTCTTGAGTTATAGTTCTTGTGTTAAAAAACAATTAAGTATATAACGAGTAGAACTGGTGAACAATAAGAGTGAACTAAGTCTTTGGTCAACACAATTTTAAACAATCTGTCGCTTAATCCAAAAAATATTAAAAAATCTCCACCGTTGCAACATGACATTAAATTTGACATCATGCACGTATATGCTTAATAAAATACTGTTACGCATCTTGTCCTCCAAGCCTGAAATACACAAATGTCATGCTGATGACGTATATAATGACCTCAAAAGCTTCCGGTGGAAAAAGTCAAACTTCCCATGTTCTACTCAAACAAAAGTGCCGAGGAATGGAGATACAAGTAATTAGTAGAGGATCAACTTTCTTTGACAGTCAAGGAGAGAATCACATCGTAACGATGGTAAAGTTTTGGCAACGACACTACGTATCGGCTATATTCTCAACCTTTATCCCAGCTGGTAACATGAAGACACACGTTGTAGTATCAACTACTCCGTAGAAATTTGTGAAATTGACGACTTATCTCTGGCCTATTTGAGTTGGGATTAGAAGATGAACATGTGAATCGTCATAATTGTAGTATTAAACAAATTGGAAGGGTTGCGGACCAGAATATGCTCATATTTGTCCAAGTCAAAGGTTTCTAGAAGCGCCGGTAAGTAAAAATATGTATAGAGTACATAATAGCAAGAGATAAATTGTTAAAAAAAATAGCAAGAGATAATCAGAAATACGAAATAAAGTTACTCGCATATACAACCATAAAAAAAAACTGTACCATTGCGACGGAGCAACCTCGCGTGCAGTCGATCTATATATACCCCAGCACGTTTGGTTGGTGGAAAATAGACACAGGGAATGGGAGTTTAGGCTATAGAGAATTTTGTTCCTTTGATTGGTTGGGGGAATGGGAATTAGTGAGGGAAGAGGCAAGGAAATTCATACGTGAAACTCCCACTAATCTATTACCTGGGCGACCTGGTAATTGAAACGAGGGATGGGGAAGAGGCGTTGAATTCCCAATCCCCTTCCCAACGATAGCCAAACAAGCTGTTCCCCCTCCGTCCCTAGCAGCCAAACAGCAACAACTCTATTTATTTATTGGCGAAGATTACGCACCTTCTAGGATGAAGGGAAACATTGATACGAGGGACCAACGCAGCCTTCAGCGACCGGCGCCATCAGACAGCGCATTCACATCACAGACGACAGTTTGACTCCCAAGGCTTCTTCTCCAAGATATACGCATCTGGACAGGAGTGTTGTTTACAAACTCCGAATGGTAATTTTGGAATCAACCAATGCGGTCAAACATTGTTGCATTGGAGTTACCGGAGAACTTCTTGCGTCTGTAGCGAGCCGAGCAACCCGTGGACTATACTATATATCGCAATTCCCATTGCCCCGATCAACAGCACAACAGAGCTAAACACAAGCTACACAGAGTCCATCACAGTGCGAGTAGAGAATGGCCGGCGGGGAAGACCAGCTGAAGCTGCTCGGCACCTTCGGTAGCCCCTTCGTTCTGCGAGTGAAGCTCGCCCTCAGCTTCAAGGGCCTGAGCTTCGAGGACGTCGAGGAAGATCTCGCCAACAAGAGCGAGCTCCTCCTTGCGTCCAACCCGGCGCTGAAGAAAGTGCCCGTGCTCATCCATAACGGCAAGTCCGTCTGCGACTCGCAGGTGATCGTGCAGTACATCGATGAGATGTTCGGCGGCACGGGCCCTTCTCTGCTCCCCACCGACTCCTACGAGCGTGCTGTCGCTCGCTTTTGGGCAGCCTACATCGACGACAAGGTATCGCCTTAGCTATCAGCGGCATTCCCTGTATGGCTGTATGCCTGTATATGCATCAGGAGTAGTTTATTAGCTGACGCGATGTGTGTGTGCGCTCGCAGCTCTTGGTGTCGTGGCTGCAGGCGGCGAGGGGCAAGACGGAAGAGGAGAAGACGGAGGGGCTAAGGCAGACATTCATGGCAGTCGAGACCATGGAGGCGGCCTTCAAGACATGCTCCAAGGGAAAGCCTTTCTTCGGTGGCGACAGCGTTGGATATCTGGACGTGACGCTCGGAGCATTGGTCGCCTGGGTGCACGCCGGCGAGACGCTGTACGGCATGCGGCTTTTCGACGAGGCCAAGAGCCCTCTCCTGGCGGCCTGGATGGAGCGCTTCGGCGCACTGAACGCGGTCAAGGCTGTCCTGCCGGACGTCGACAAGTTGGTTCAGTTCGCCAAGATGAAGCAGGCGCAGGCTGCTGCCGCGGCCACGGCAGGACATAATTAACCAGCCTATCGAGAGAAAAAATGGCACGACCCGGAAACGTCATATAGCTCTAGCATCAGGCATGTTGCTGATTGTGGTTTTCGTGGGTTGCTCGTCCAAATAAAATAAAATAAAACAGTTTAGGGCAACTCCAGTGACACCCCTCATATTGTGTCTGATTTCGGACAAATTGTATTCGTTCGAGTATGTCCGGGTGGACGCACACCTAGTGACACCCCCAAACGGATAACGGACATGTCGTTTTGACCTATTTTTTACATTTCCGTTTATCAACCTATTTGAACTAAAATGTTGACACAAATTCATCCACATATCGTCACATAAATATACACAAGTTATGGCTCATGTTCGGAATAAAAATGTAACCATGTCGAGCATCATCTAAAGTATGAAAACAATCACAAATATCAAATAGTTCACAGAAGCAAGCAATAGGATATAGTGTGATCAATCGGCATGAGACTGATATTGGCATGAACTTGATCATAAGGAGCCTTTGTCTTGTCGTCCATGAGGGTTGAGTCATCCAGCATGATCTAGGA
Source organism: Poa pratensis (assembly GCA_947311845.1). NCBI lineage: Eukaryota > Viridiplantae > Streptophyta > Magnoliopsida > Poales > Poaceae > Poa > Poa pratensis. The sequence goes on along the minus strand of CAMZMU010000037.1, from coordinate 40,894,999 downwards.
GTCCTTCGTTGCTGCTCTTACAATTGGGTCATTGTTCGCTCAATTCCCATATTCTCGGCTTGTATCTACATGAATCTCTTAAAAGCGGTGAACTTTCTTCTGCTCTCTTAGGTTAGTTTTCTTCCCACTTACATCTAGTTGACAGTCATCATTTCGGCCAAAGATTTTTGCAATGAGGCCGCATGCCTTGCAGCATATTTATTGAACTTCTTTTCCCGCGGCAAACCGCATGCTTCTCCCCATTTGCGGTCACATCTTCATCAACGGGGCTTGTTTGAGAGCCATCATTATTTGCACGCTTCTTTGTATGAGCATTTTAGTTATTTGCTTGGAGTTTGAGTGCAGAACAAAAATCTTTCCACTTGGGACACATATGGATCCTCTCGTCTGACGGTGTGTTAAGGTAAAGCCTTTGTTGTCATGTTTCTTCTTGAAGAGAGCCAGAGCCATGGTCACCTATACGTAGAAAATATATGAGATAGATTGCAGAATACGTAGAAAATGGAACTTGGACTTGAAATAAATGTAAATCTTTCTTGGTATTTAACTTCTACGCCCTTCACATGCCTACTCTTCATTTGACAATTAGCTCCACTAAACGTGTTGCATTGATCCTGCACAGTAGCCCACCTATGTTGTAAGTTCTCATTTCGACCGCCTGTATTTTTTTTAAGGGCGGGTAGTTATTCTGACCATGGAAGTATTCATATATCCTCTTACAATTTGCCCTCCCTTTTTTATTCTGCACCACAAAAAGGATCTTGGCTCATTTCCATCCATGCATCACACAACTTATTCTCTTTGTATGTGTATGAATTTTCTCTTTTTTTCGAAGCACTTCTTGTTTGCGGTCATATAAGACCTCTTCCTCACCTCATGCTCGACCGTTGTTGATAATTTCAATCGTAGACTCAATGAACAAATCCTAGGTAAAATCAAACAACTGCAATTTTCACAACTATTCATTTTCAGCTAATTTTGCAAAATATAATTGCGAAATTCTTCACATAAATGCATTTGCGTCAAGCAAAATACAACTAAAAATGCATGAAACTGTCCGGCACAAATTATTGCCTGAAGCTCCACGTGCAAGTTTCACGACAGCTAAAGAGGCGCATGCCCTTCCTCGACCAGCTCGAAGTCGTGTTGTTGCCCAGCACCCCTCGCCTCGCTGTCGTCCCGCCAAATTTGGCGTCGCTCTCGGTTGCGGGAAGTGAGGGGCGCCCTTCACCCCGCCACGACGCTGCATCAGCCCCCAAGCCTCCCCGAGGGCATCAACGCCCATTTTGGAGGTCCCTCTGTTGCTGCAAGATGTCACGAGCGAGAAGGAAGATAGCCCTGCCAAGCTAATCGCCTCGGCCACTGTCGTGGTGACGTACGACGTCATCACAATGCTGGACGCCACGCCTCCCGTCGTGGTAACTCGTGATGCCATCGTGGAGCTCGATGGAACCGTTCCCGCTGATGATGATTGCCTGGATGTCGTGCTCGCGGGCCTCGACGACATCATCAACGTGGATGAGACGCCTCTGCCCTGCACGGCACCGTTGTTGGACTCTGTCCACAGCCTCTTTGTTAGCGCCCTGGTTAATTTGCTTTGTGGTCACGTTGGTGTTTGTTGCATTTTTTTTCTTTTAGCCTAGGCATGTGGTTGGTTGCTCTTTCTATATCAATATAAAAGGCTAAGCTTTTCCCTTTGCTTCAAAAAAAAAAAAGAGGTGCATGCGCGTATATCTGTGATGATCCGATGTGTGTAGCACCGCAGTGGTACTGGTACCTACCGGCACTTTTCTTCTTCTTTTTTCCAAATAGTGCGAGACACGCCATGTGCTATCCTGCTATGTAGGTGTAGTTGGCACATCCATTACTTGATTCCCACCATCGAAATCATGCACCGACCTGATCACCAAACATATACAAAAACCTCTGAATTAAACAACCTGAAAGTGCAGCGTTGAACGCCTGAAACTCTGAAACCTCCACTCGTTTATAACCACAATCGCATTCAAGGCTTCAACATCCAAATCACATCACTAGCTAAGTAGCTAGCAGCCTAGCACGTCCCACGAACTTAAAGATCCAAGCGTCGAGCCAAGGTTTGTCAATGGCAGGGGGAGGCGGAGGAAGCGAGGAGGTGAAGTTGCTGGGCGTGTGGGACAGCCCGTTCGTGAACAGGGTGCAGATCGTGCTCAACCTGAAGGGGATCAGATACGAGTACGTCGAGGAAGACCTCCACAACAAGGGTGAGGTCCTCCTCGCCTCCAACCCAGTCCACAAGAAGGTACCCGTCCTCATACACAACGGCAAGGTCATCCCCGAGTCGCAGGTCATCCTGCAGTACATCGACGAGGCCTGGTCGAGCGCTGGCCCCAGTGTCCTCCCAGCCGACCCGATCCAGCGCGCCACCGCCCGGTTCTGGGCCGCCTTCGTCGACGACAAGGTAAGTACACGGCGCATGCATCACCTTCTCGATCGTGACCGCGCGCTCTCTGTTCTTGTTCGCCGAAGTATGCTCAAAGCAACGCATGTGCTGCAGGTTGGGTCGCCGTGGTTCACGATCCTGTTCGCGCGTAAGACGGAGGAGAAGATGGAGGCGGCGGTGCGGGTCATCTCGGCGCTGGAGACGCTGGACGCCGCGTTCAGGGACTGCTCCGGTGGCAAACCCTTCTTCGGCGGCGACGTCATCGGGTTCGTCGACGTCGTGCTCGGCAGCTACCTGGGGTGGTTCGTGGTGATCGAGACGATGATAGGCGTCAAGCTCATGGACGCGGCGAGGACGCCACGCCTTGCCGCTTGGGCCGAGCGGTTCAAGATGGAGGATGCGGTGAAGGGTGTCTTGCCTGAAGATGTTGATAAGGTGCTCGAGTTCCTGCAGACGTTCCTTAATTAGGAGCGTGATTGAGTGGAGACGTGGAGTGACCCTGGAAGTTTTTTTTTTGTATTTGGACCTTTTTTTTTAGAATTGGACTGTTTTCTTTCATCTGTTCCTGTGGGGTTGTTTGTAATGGGCCATCAAATATTTCAGGCCTAACAAACAAGATCAATAAGAACACGAGAGGCCATACATATATAGTTTAAAAAATTGTTTGCGATGTTCAAAAAACGTTCATATGATAAAATCAGTGTTCACAAAAGTTCAAATAGTTGTTCATGAGGTTAAAAATGTTCATCCGTAAAAAATAATGAACCAAATTAGGGTGAACCGTAATAATAATGAAACAAAAAAAATTAGGGTGAACCAAGTAACACATGAACCAAAATTAAGACGAACAAAAATTCGGGTGATCCAATTGGGTCAACCGTAATAATGGTAAACCAAAATTGAGGAACAAATTAGGGTGAATCTTACTAATAGTGAACCAAAAATTGATGAACGGAAATACGGTGAACCAAAGATTTGTATCTGGGTCTACTTTGAAAAGCTTTTACTCTAGAACAAATTCGAGAGGCCTTCATATGCATAGACCTAATTTGAGAAGGCGTGATAGTGTTAAGAAAAATAATGGGTGAACTCGTAATAATAGTGAACCTAAACAATTAGGTGAACCAAGAAAGATATGAACCAAATTAAGACGAACAAAATATCGAGTGATCTAATTGGGTGAACCATAATAATAGTGAACCAAAAAGTTGGCGAACAAATTAGGTTGAACCATAATAATAGTGAACCAAAAGTTGAGGAACCAAAATAGTGTGAACCAAATATTTGTCTTCGAATCTACTTTGAGAAGGCTTGATAGTGCTAAAACATGATGGTCCAAAATTAATTCATCAATTATAATAGTGAACCATGCATCACACACATGAAAAATATTCATATTTTTTTAGAAAAACCAAAACGGGATAAGAAAATTAAAACAAAAATAAAAATGGAAACGAAATAAGAAAACAATAAAAGAAAAGGAAATAAAATCATGTTGAAAATTTAAGTGGACAAAATAAATAAGAAGTACTACCTCTGTTTTTTAATATAAGATGTTTTAGGTGTTGTACATGTTGTCTAGATACATACTAAATTGAGTGAACATACACACTTAAACATGTCTACATACATTTGTGTACACATGCCTGTGGACAAATGCTAAAACATCTTATATTAAAAAACAGAGGGAGTATATCATAAATGTTAGAACAAGGACTGTAAAAACGAAGAAACTAGAAACAAGAGAAACGGAAAGAAAAAAAGAGACACAAACAGGCTTGCGAAAAAGAGTCGAACGCTACACGCGGGATCAAACTTGCGATGGAAGCTAGAAAAGTAATATGACAGGAAGTTTCCATGGTTCTTTGGTGGGCCGACCCATGATGGACAAACTATAGGCGAGTCGGTGATACAGCTCACAATGAGCAAGCAATAGTGCCTGCACCGAGGTGGAAGACGGGACGATGGCTAGGTCTAGGTGGCTAGGTCTAGGACGGGGATTCAGCAGCAAGTCACGTTGTAACTGGACCCTTCTATGTCCATCCGACGGATAAGGTTGAGCCAAAAAATGATCTCGAAATTTAAATATTACAAAAAATTGAAAAAAAATATTAAGTCGTATATGGTCCGTTCTGTATTCTAAGAAAATTTCGTGTCATTTGAATTGCCCGTTTGATCTAATAGCGAAAGTATGAAAAGATATTTAACGATAATTCAATCTCAGAATAAACAGCAAACCATATACGACTTACTAGATTTTTTTCAAAAATTTCTGAAATATTTGAATTTCAGTTTCACTTTTTGGCTCAATCTTGTCCGTTGGATGGAAAACGAAGGGCTGATAAAAGGTGTCAGTTACAACGTAATTTGTTGTGAGCAAGTCACTGAATCCTAGTCCCAAAACGATGCCTGGGAAAATGGGGAAACTTTTATGTAATATGTCCAACGTAGTATGCTCAACTTTTTTATGTATAATCTATTTATGCAAAAATTGTTCTTGCACTATGTTGGTTTATGAATTCCGCAGCTTATGCACAGCTGGTGCTTGTGATGGATGGCAATAAGATTATTTATAATCATGATCATCACGGGTGTTACATTGCTAGGAACTTCATATGACATAGTACTTGGATTCCATCATGTTTGAAAATCACATCTAAAGATGTAGTCACCCAGCAGACTGTGAGTTTGTGTTTTGTTTCCTTGTATAGTTGCTAGGCTCGATTCTGCAGATGATAGTCACTGTTACCATCTTGTTTCTCGGTTTGAAATAGTGACAACCTTTGAACACTTGCTATAGTCCATAGTTCATTTGTTTCATACTTACCATCTTTTCCTTTCGTCTTGTTTAGTTGCCGCTAACAACACTGCATCCTTCCATGTTCAGGTGCCCAGCTTGCAGAACATATGAGATATACTCTATTACGATGAAACAAGCTTCCAAATTTCATGTAGTGTGGTAAACCTTTTGTTCGATAAAACTGATACTTAATAAAATGATACACCTTAAGGCTGATGAGATACTTTTGTTCCCGTGCGTGAGGTGTTTTTTGTGCCTGATGATTACCATTTTAAACTGATGATATATTGTTGTTCCGGTAGTGAGTTCTTCTCTTCTGCTCGGCTGCTATAAAGACTAGATTTTTGTCGATGAAAGTGTTGATGAAACAGTGTGTGCTGTAAAAAAGTTCAGGTTTTTACTGCTGAAACACTTGTGCTAACCCTGTGAGCCAAACAACGTGAGTTAGTGGCAAGGGACTGATGGGGAAGGGGATTGGGTGATCTGAGTGTTTTCACCAAAACCCCTGGGGATAATACCCACAAAAACATTAGGAAACACTGTTGCCAAAGGAGGCTTAAATGGTTGGCACCTTTTTTCTGTTTTTTAATGGTGGCTGCTACTTTTCTTAGAACAAAAAAAAATTGCCATCTAGTTTCAAAAAAAAAATGCCATCTTATGGACCTGACAATCCGACTAGTACGTCGATGATGACGACATCAAGTCTTTTTTTTTTTTTTTTTTTTTTTTTTTTTTTTTTTTTTTTTTTTTTTTTTTTTTTTTTGCGAAACACAGTACAACGCAGACGCTCACAAACACGCAAGTACACTCACCCCTATGAACGCACACACGCACACCCTACCCATATGAGCACCTCCGAGAGACTGAGCCGGCGGATGGTCTTGAGATTGACGAAGTCACCACGGGCGCCTCGCTATCGACGGGAACGTCGCCTCCCACTGAAGAATATTCCGCCTAAATGAGAAACACCAGCGTCAAACCTGGGGTTTGAACTCTGGTGGGCTGGGGGTACAACCACCCTCCTAACCATCTTGCCACAGACAAGTTCATGACGACATCAAGTCACCAACCTTCAAACACAGGAATATACGTACGTGCTGATCAAAGACGTCCAGGTACGGAGTACTAGTCAAACATAGTTACCCATATTCCAAGCTTCCAATGCAAGTATGCAACACGCACACTACAAGTTCACTTGCCCTGCTCGCTGCCCTATATATATAGCCTGAGTCGTATAATCAGACCACAACCCGAGCGTTCTACACACATTTTCGTCCACGCCGCAACAAGAGCATCGGTCTCGATCTAGCAATCAGCTAAGAAGAAGCAAGAGTTGGCCATGGCAGGAGGCGGCGAGCTGAAGCTGCTGGGCGTGTGGACGAGCCCGTACGTGATCAGGGTGCGCGTCGTGCTCAACCTCAAGTCGCTGCCGTACGAGTACGTGGAGGAGAACCTGGGCAGCAAGAGCGCGCTCCTCCTGGGCTCCAACCCGGTGCACAAGAGCGTGCCCGTCCTCCTCCACGCCGGCCGCCCCGTGAACGAGTCCCAGGTCATCCTGCAGTACATCGACGAGGTCTGGTCCAGCACCGGCCCCTCCGTGCTCCCGGCCGACCCCTACCAGCGCGCCGTCGCCCGCTTCTGGGCGGCCTACGTCGACGACAAGGTCGGCTCGGCGTGGCGGGGGATGCTGTTCACCTGCAGGACGGAGGAGGAGAGGGCGGAGGCGGTGTCCCGCGCCGTGGCGGCGCTGGAGACGCTGGAGGGCGCCCTGGCCGAGTGCTCCAAGGGGAAGCCGTTCTTCGGCGGTGACGGCATCGGATTCGTTGACGTCGTGCTCGGCGGCTACCTCGGGTGGTTCCGGGCGGTCGACAAGATGATCGGGCGACGGCTGATCGACCCGGTCCGGACGCCGCTGCTGGCCAAGTGGGAGGAGCGGTTCCGCGCGGCGGACGCGGCCAAGGGCGTCGTGCCGGATGACGCCGACAAGATGCTCGAGTTTTTGCGCACCGTGCTCGCCTGGATCGCCTCCAAATCCAAGTGAGAACTGTGACATCGTCAGTTAGTGTTTCTGTGTGTCCGAGTCCGTCAGGTGTGTGCTTATTAATAAATGTACCACATGTTGATTGTTGTATCACGCGCAACTGATGCTGAATAAATTCACTGTTTGTGTGCTCTGATAAGTGGTACTCCATTTTTATAACCCGGCGAAAAATTGCGGTACTTTATTTTTCTATACTAAAACACGAAATCGACCACGAAGGGTGGTGAGGAATGCACGCATCTAGTTACAGAATCCATGCTGAGCTTTGACAAAATGGGTGACGAACGTGCTGGCGCACTTGGTTGTCAGCAATGGCTGCGGCAGTGCGGTGCCAAGACACCGAAGTGCGTACGCTTCTGGGAAAAGTCCCAAATCCTGACCGGAAACGTTCACTTTCTCTCGGCTGTTTATGTACTCGGTATCTGGTCCATTATGTTCATCCTAGGGCGTCTCTAATGTTAAAAGTAAGAAGGATCATAAGGTGTTTAAGGTCGACCTTAGAGCATCTCTAGCATAGCATCCCATTGTTCAATTGGTGTGAGAAAGGGAGCCCTCTCAGGGTACCTCCCCGCCAAACGCGTTCTGGGCCGTCCGATCGAGCGCGTGGACGGGCTGATCCATTCTAGAACTGTTTCGCTGCACTCCAGTCTTTTTTCACGCGTCGTGTGTTTGTGTAGGACGCTGAAAGGTGGAGTCGGGTGCTTTTGGGTCCCAGTGCCATACACTGCAGCTACGCACGCTTGTGTCGCGGCCTGGACGAGGCGAGGGGGCACGGTGGCAGTCCCAGTAATTTTTTCATTCGGGCAGGTCCAGTTCGGGGATTTCGCGTGCATAGTCGTCCTTCGCCTCTCAGGCCGTACGCGCGTGGAGGCACGGCGGTCGCCGACGGGTACGGGGAGCTACAGGTGCTGCCTGTTAGTTCAAATTTCCCATTAAGGGAATTAAACAATTATCTGATTGCAATTAGAGCACCTAATTGGATCTTAACAGAGGATTAGGGGATGCACTTACGGTTAATAGACGTGGACATGATTGCCTGCTTGGAGCAAGCAGAACTTGGTGTTTGTCAGAGTTGAGGTAGAGGTGGCAGATCCATGGACGCCGGGAGCACTCCTTGGAGGTGGCTGGCGGTGGTCTTGGTCTTCCCACCGTTGGAGCAGCTCCCCCAGATCGGATCGGGTGAATTACCTTTGAGGGCCAGGGAACTATATCTAACGTGTTAACTCAACGTTCCTGAAACCCCCTTTCCTTTTATATAAGCTGCTGAAAGGACAAGTATGTCGCCTAGAGGGGGTGAATAGGCGATTAAAACTTTTCCGGTTTAGGCTTGATAATTGCGGAATAAAACTAGGTGTTTAAATTAACAAGCCAACAACCTAAATATACTAGGCTAACCTATGTGCACAAACAACTTATGCTAAGCTAAACAAGCAACAAGGTGATAGCACTATAGAATACTTCAAGCACGAAGCCTATCACAATGTAAAGTGCATAAGTAAAAGGCTCGGGTATAGAAATAACCGAGGCACGCGGAGACGAAGATGTATTCCCGAGTTACTCCTTTTTAGGTGAGTACGTCTCGTTGGAGAGGTGTGAGGCACCACAAAGGTCGATCTCAACACCACAAAGGCTCACCCTATTCTCCGATGAACCGCACCACAAAGGATTGGTTCACCTTCCACTATCGGAATCCTTCAAGGCGGAATCCCGAACCTTTACAACAACGATCTGGGGCACACACCCACAAATGAATTGGGGCTCCCGAACAGCTACAAATTACCACAAGAGGTCTCAACCACCACAAAGGCGTCTGGGGTCCAAAGACCCAAGAGTAAAAAGCTCACAAATTTTCAACTTCCACGAATCTTCGTGGAGAGCACAAACCGATGCACAAAGCAATGGCAAGAGCACAAGTGCTCAAATCTTTCACTCTCAAATTCCAACAAATCAACAAATGTTTATGGGGGAATAAGAGAGGAAGAACAATGGAGGAGAAACACCAAGAACTCCAAGATCAAGATCAACTAGGTTCCCCTCACTTAGAGGAGGAATGGATTGGTGAAAATGTAGATCTAGATCTCCTCTAACTTTCCCTCAAAGATATGCAAGAATCATGGGAGGGATTGAGAGGAAGACAAGCTTTTTCAAAGGTCAACAATGGAGGAGAGAGAGGGGAAAAACCAGCTCAAGAGGTTAGGAAACCGTTGGGGAAGAAAGTCCCTTAAATAGGTCCTTTGAAAAAATCTCCCCGTTTGAAGAGGTGCAGGGAGGCCGGCCTTGAGCCCGGCCTGGCCGGCCTGGAGGCCGGCCTCTTCACAGGTGAGCAGATGCGCAGTAAGGCCGGCCTTGGACCCGGCCTAGGACCGGCCTTGCGACGCAGGAGGCCGGCAGGGCACCCGAGGCAGCCGGCCTTGAGCTCGGCCTTGGCTGGCTTGGAGGCCGGCATGGCACCCGAGGCGCCCGGCCTTGAGGTGGAAGGCCAGCTCGGCCTAGGCCGGCCTGGAGGCTGGCTGGGTACCCGAGGCGCCCGGCCTGGAGCCCGGCCTAGGGCCCGGCCAGGCCGGCCAACCAGACCCAGAAAGAGATCTTCTTTGACCTCTAACTTTTGCAAGAAAAACTCCAAATGAGATCAAACCAATTTGTTGGAAAGATAACGACAAGAGCTTTCCTACAAAAAGTGAAATATTAAGAACCATAAATAGAGTTAAGTTGACACACATGGGAAGGTGTGGAACTTTCCTCACTGATAAACCGATAATATTTTCAACACGAAAACTCAACAAGTTTTTCATCCGGACTCTGTTTTCTATGATCTTGGGCTTGTTACAAAGATAATCACAAGCTCTACAAGATCATGCATATATACATCATAGTCCATCATGTGAGGAGGAGAACACAAGAGGAGAGTTTGACCTCTCTACAAAAGACGAACCGGTAAAACCTCCAACATCAAAAACATCACAAGATATTCAAATGAAATCCGTTTTTGATGAACTAGAGCTTGGTATGGAGATGAACACAAGCTCTAAATTCTCACATGGATAAAAGCCAAATAAGAACCAAGAAAGATGATATGCCAAATATGCAAAGGTTTGAGCTCTCCACAAAGATGCGATCAAGTTACTCACTTGAGAGCCCCTCTTGATAGTATGCCGTCTATCCTATAACCCGGTCTCCCACTAACAACATGAGACCGGTAAAATAGAAACCCTATCAAGATCATACCTTTGCCTTGAGCATTCCACTTGAGCTAGATGATGACGATCTTGACTCACTCAAGATGGAACACCTTTCTTGATTGTGCTTGCTAGCACATGCTTGATGAAGACTTCTTCAAATGATCCCCCATACTCCATTTAGGGAGAGCCTCGCTAAGCTCCGTTTCACAAAGATGATGGCTTGAATCCTTCAAGACATATTTGCAATATCCTCAACTCTACACATGACCATTCTTCATAAAAACCCTTGATTAGAGCATTGATCATCATGCAATCTTCTAGAGTCCAACACATGAACTCCAATCTTTTCCTATGGACAAGATCTACAAGAATATCTCAATGCAAACATTAGTCCATAAGGATTGTCATTAGTTACCAAAACCACGCATGGGGCAACACATGCACTTTCAATCTCCCCCATTTTGGTAATTGATGACAATCCCTTTTACGAGGGTTTATATAATGAATTAAGCAACCATGCAACACAATAAGCAAGGATGCAAGAGAACAAAGAACAAAACCATATTCCCTTAAACCCTCTAAATCTCTCCCCCATTGGCATCGATTGCCGAAATGGGTGAAAAATCATGAAGGCAAATATAATAAGAGCTTTTCCATAAAGTGTGCATTTCTCATGATATGAGTAAAATCAAATGCACATATCCAATGACGAATAGATGAAGGGAGATCAAACTATATCAAGGATCCAATCAAAAAGAGAAAGATACTTCGAAGAAAGAAGCAAGCAATCAAAGGGATCAAAAAATGTTCTTAACAACAAGAGGGAAGTCCCCAAGGTATGTGCACAAAGTAGGATTTGCAAAGCAATATGGAGTGCACAACATAGAATCCTCACTCCCTCTTAGATGATGTTTGAACACAAACAAGTGCAAGAAGGCATAAAGATAGAAAAGAAGCAAAACAACTTGCAACAAAGAATGTTGAGCAATAAGAACAAGAAGTGACAAATAAAGACTTGCTCAACCGAAAAGAGATGGGTGTGACATGGAGAGGCATTTTAGGAGACTAATGCAAGGATAAGCAATAGCATTATCATAGTCTTTCAACATAAGAGGCACATAGTGCATATCATGTCTTTCCAATAAACACAACCCAAAGAAGATATAGCAACTAGATCGACAAGCTTATTAAGATGCAAACGAAATACCAAGTGAAAAACAAAGCTTGTGTCTTTTAGAAACCACCAAAGAATCAAACGTAAAAAAAAGGGTGGTCACTAAAGGATTGGAATACCAATTAAAAAAGTAACTACTCTCATGTGTATAAGTTTCTAAGTAGACATCAATAATGAAGATATAAGTCCACAAAGAAACATGCACACACAAAATAGATACTACGGTGAAGAACATGATATCCTAGTGGAAGTCATATATATACCAATAAGATCTTTGCTTAAAAGCATAGCACAAAGCTCAATTTTATCTTAAAAGGATATAGATGAACTTCCAAGACAATCTCATCATAGCATCAAGAAAGTCCACAAGGGAAAAAATGATAGATGGGATGCTCCGAGAAAGATAACAAGTATCACAAAGGGCAAATGATTTTGCAAAATCATCAATATTGCACATGAGAGACTTTGAAAAGACTTGCTAGATTACCATATTTGGGATTGGTGAATCAATAAAATGATTATATATATTCTCCTTGATATGAAATCATCCCGGCTTGCTCACATTTGCAATGAAGATGTTTGAATAAGAGCTTTGCAAGAACCACATCAATTGCAACAAAAGAAATTCATGCCAAGATACAACCTACACAAGGTTGAAAGCTAGAAAGTATGCATGAGGTAGATACTTGTTACCGAGATAGCATTGGTGATGTAGAAGATAAGAGTTCACGATCATCCGAGCTTGGCTCCAATAAGCACATGGTGATAACACCTTCCTTGTAAATGAGACAAGCTCCCAATGCATCTCCAAAGTACCTAAAACCAATTCAAGTACAAAATGGTTCCCAAACTTATTGGGCCCAAGTAGTTAGAGCAACTACAATACATAGGACAAACTCCACATAAATATGTGCATATTGATATGAAATTGAATTTCATGCACATCTTAGCCATTTAGGATTTGTTGGAGTTTATCCTATATATTGGATCAACGAAAATAAACATGGCATAAGATAAGATTTAAAGGCCAAACCTTAATAGATAAATATTCATGATAGCTTCAAGTATTCATGCGATCATGCAAAGCCACTACAAAGAGTAACTTGAAGCAATTGGTTTCCCAAAAAGATATATGCGAACATATTTGGGAAAGCCATACCAAGAACGTCCATCACAAACAAGATCCAAAAGGAGACAAAAAGTATTTAAGCAAATATGGAACTTGTTTGAGAACATGCCACATCGGAACAAGATAATTAATAATATCAATTCTAGGTGGCAAACCTCACATGTTCACATTTTCTAGGCTTGTAATATGCACATAGCTTATTACTCCCCCATAATGTGATAATCCAAATTTTCTTAACAAGAGGCAAACAAAACCAACTAGAGATAATTAATGGACATTATAGAATTTGAATTTCTCATGAGAATGACATACCACATAGAGAATAGATAATATTGATATATCATCACTAAGTGGTATTCCTCATGTATACACATTTTTAGGATTGTGAAGTGCACGAAGCATATCACTCCCCCAAATAGGATAGTCCATTAATCTCTCAAAAAGAGCCAACAAGATAAGATATCAAATAAAAGCAATAAGGCTCAACACAAGTAAATGGTGTGCAAACCAACATACACATCTTGATTACTCAAGATAAGTAAGTAGAGAGCACAACACATACAAACACTAGCAAGGTACAAAACCTAACACATGCAAGGGTGCAAGCAACTTTCAATGTATATATGATTTAAATAAAAGTTACCGCAAGGAGGAACATTGGATATGAGATAGAACAATATAATCCAAATGACTTGGCTTGAGATAATATAATTGATGAAGATCCCTTAATTCTTCATGAAGTAGCCAAGTCTCCAATGCCCTCCAACAACACCTATTGATCAAGTTTTAGCTTGTTGGTCCCCAACCAAGTTGGGTCCTAAGAGGTTAGTCACAATAGGCTTTTCTTGACACCACTTTGAGTACCAACATATTTGGCAAACACATTGCCAACCTTATCCTTCCGAAGAGAATAAACATCATCAATTATAATGGGGTTGGATAAGGTACCATTAGTGCATGAAGAAGCAAAGTGACCCTTCTCACGGCATATGTAGCAACATTCTTCCTCCTTTCTTCTTAGTTGGAGTCTTGACTTGAGGAGGGTAGCTTGATTCTTCTTGGGAAGAGGCCTTCTTCAACTTGAGGAACTTGAGTTTGAACTTGAGGCCTTCCCTTGTTGCTTCTCACTAAGAGCTTCTTCTTCAAAGGGCAAGATCTAACATGGTGCCCTTCAACTTTGCACTTGAAGCAAACAATCTTGGCCGAATCTTGACTTGTTCTTGGCCCTTGTTCTTCTTGATACTTGGACTTGTTCTTGTTATTGGAGTTGAATCCAAGTCCACTCTTGTCATTGGGGCGTCTTTGAACACTCAACATATTGTCAAGTGTAGACCCCAACATGACGCTTTTCCAAGTCTTTCTTCAAAGAAGTGACTTGGGCCTTGAGCTCATTTAATTCCTCTACATGGTTAGTATCAACACAAACACTAGAGGAAGTAGAGCTTCATTGTTAGAGCAACAAGGCAAGGAAAGTAATTCATCACAAGATTAGCAATAGTATGTGATGTAGAATTACTAGGACTAGCACATGGCAATAAAGCATTTAGAGAAGTTGTGCCATTGTCCACATGAGGCTCACAAGATGTTACCTTTGACATAATAGCCTCATGAGCTAACTTTAGCCTAGCATAGGATGCTAGAAGATCCTCATTAGAGCTAGAGAGCTTTTCATGACTTTCTTCCAATTTCCTATACTTGCTAGTTAGCAACTCAAGTTGAGCCCTTAGCTCAACATTCTCCTTCAAAATAGATGCTTCACAAGAAGTGGAGTTAGTAGCACAAGCATCATCAATATTAGAAATGGAAGAAGACAACTTGGCAAGCTCATCATTTTTAGATAGTTGAGTTTGGAGTTGATCATGAGACTTGATAAGGAGAGAGTGTTCACTTTCTAAAGCCTTGTGGCTTTGTCAAGTCTCTCTATGTCCTCAATTAGTCTAGCATTGCCAACACCAAATTCAACTTTTTCCTTTTTAAGCACTTTATATTTAGCAATAGCATGATCTCTTTCCTTAATGATTTTAGCAATAATAAGATCATTTGATCATCAAGAGATTCAAGTCTCTCAAGAGACACTCGAAGCTCTTGCTCTTCCTCAAGGGCATTCATTAAGGATGCCTTTTCATAGCATCCTCTCTCTCAATTTGACATTTCTCATCAAATTGAGTTTCCAAACCTCAATGATTTCCCTACTCTTAATAGCATAAAATGATTTCACTAGAGGAGGGATAGCTTTGCTACCTTTGGGGAGAGCACCAAATACCATCTCACCCTTCTTTGTTAAGGATTCAACATCCATATGCTCCATGAGAATCCTCATCCACATCATCACAAGATGTAGAGGGTTCCAAAGGTGGAGATACCTTTGAATCTCTAGCCATAAGGCAAAAGTGGTAATGGACGTTGATGATGAAGAATACTTGAAGCACCATTGAGCCATGTCTTGTTCCAACAAATGTTGGGATTCCTCTACATTGTTAGCCACACAAATACTAGAGGATATGGAAGATTATTTTCATGGCAACAAGACATAGAAGCATATCATCATGAGATTTAGTTAGCAACTATTACATGATATGCAAGGACTAGCAACACTAGCATGTAAAACATTTGGAGTGCTAGAAGTGTTTAAGTCCAAAGATAGATCATTGCAATGAGATAGAGATGAAGTATAGTCAATAGAATATTCACCATCAACAAAGCAATTTCTATCACCACTCACCATATCATTACCTTGTGACAAATCACATGTTGGTGAAGTGGAAGAAGTTGTGAACTCGTCACGGCCGGAGGTGGAGGGAGAACAATCATCCTCAATAATATTGGACACTTCATATTATCTTGAAGCTTGGTCCAAAGCTCATGAGCGTTCCGAAAAGGCATGATTGATGCAAGAACTACATCGCTCAAAACACATATAAGACCATTAGATACAAGAGTATCGAGATAAGAGTTTTCCTCATCCTCTAAAGATAACTTTTGGGAATCCTTTGGAGGAGAAAAACCCATATCTACAATTCTCTTAAAATTTGGGTCTATGTCCCGAAGAAGGTTAAGCATGCGAATTTTCCAAACATCATAATTTGTGCCATCGAATTTAAAATGGGATTGTGCACTAATTCTCTAAACGACATCTTTACTCTCTAGGCGGTAAAGCCCAAAAAGAGAGCCCAGGCTCTGATACCAATTGAAAGGACAAGGATGTCGCCTAGAGGGGGGGTGAATAGGCGATTAAAACTTTTCCGGTTTAGGCTTGATAATTGCGGAATAAAACTAGGTGTTTAAATTAACAAGCCAACAACCTAAATAAACTAGGCTCACCTATGTGCACCAACAACTTATGCTAAGCAAGACAAGCAACAAGGTGATAGCAATATAGAATACTTCAAGCACGAAGGCTATCACAATGTAAAGTGCATAAGTAAAAGCTCGGGTATAGAAATAACCGAGGCACGCGGAGACGAGGATGTATTCCCGAGTTCCTCCTTTTTAGGGAGTACGTCTCGTTGGAGAGGTGTGAGCACCACAAAGGTCGATCTCAACGCCACAAAGGCTCACCCTTCTCCGATGAACCGCACCACAAAGGTTTGGTTCACCTTCCACTATCGGAATCCTTCGAGGCGGAATCCGGAGCCTTTACAACAACGATCCGGGGCACACACCCACAAGATTGGGGGCTCCCGAACAGCTACAAGTGACCACAAGAGGTCTCAACCACCACAAAGGCGTCTAGGGTCCAAAGACCCAAGAGTAACAAGCTCACAAATTTCAACTTCCACGAATCCTCGTGGAGAGCACAAACCGATGCACAAAGCAATGGCAAGAGCACAAGTGCTCAAATCCTTCACTCTCAAATTCCAACAAAGCAACAAATGCTTATGGGGGAATAAGAGAGGAAGAACAATGGAGGAGAAACCAAGAACTCCAAGATCAAGATCAACTAGGTTCCCCTCACTTAGAGGAGGAATGGATTGTGGAAATGTAGATCTAGATCTCCTCTCACTTTCCCTCAAAGATATGCAAGAATCATGGGAGGGATTGAGAGGAAGACAAGCTTTTCCAAAGGTCAACAATGGAGGAGAGAGAGGGGAAAAACCAGCTCAAGAGGTTAGGAAACCGTTGGGGAAGAAAGCCCCTTTAATATGTCCTTTGAAAAATCTGCCTGTTTGAAGAGGTGCAGGGAGGCCGGCCTTGAGCCCGGCCTCTTCACAGGTGAGCAGATGCGCAGTAAGGCCGGCTGGGTACCCGAGGCGCCCGGCCTGGAGCCCGGCCTAGGGCCCGGCCAGGCCAGCCAACCAGACCCGGAAAGAGATCTTTTTTGACCTCTAACTTTTGCAAGAAAAACTCCAAATGAGATGAAACCAAATTTGTTGGAAAGATAACGACAAGAGCTTTCCTACAAAAAGTGGAAATATTAGGAACCATAAATAGAGTTAAGTTGACACACATGGAAATGTGTGGAACTTTCCTCACGGATAAACCGATAATATTTCCAATACGAAAACTCAACAAGTTTTTCATCTGGACTCTATTTTCTATGATCTTGGGCTTGTTTCAAAGATAATCACAAGCACTACAAGATCATGCATATACACATCATAGTCCATCATGTGAGGAGGAGAACACAAGAGGAGAGTTTGACCTCTCTACAAAAGACGAACCGGTAAAACCTCCAACATCAAAAACATCACAAGATATTCAAATGAAATCCGTTTTTGATGAACTAGAGCTTGGTATGGAGATGAACACAAGCTCTAAATTCTCACATGGATAAAAGCCAAATAAGAACCAAGAAAGATGATATGCCAAATATGCAAAGGTTTGAGCTCTCCACAAAGATGCGATCAAGTTACTCACTTGAGAGCCCCTCTTGATAGTATGTCGTCTATCCTATAACCCGGTCTCCCACTAACAACATGAGACCGGTAAAATAGAAACCCTATCAAGATCATACCTTTGCCTTGAGCATTCCACTTTATCTAGGTGATGACGATCTTGACTCACTCAAGATGGAACACCTTTCTTGATTGTGCTTGCTAGCACATGCTTGATGAAGACTTCTCCAAATGCTCCCCATACTCCATTTAGGGAGAGCCTCGCTAAGCTCCGTTTCACAAAGTTGATGTCTTGAATCCTTCAAAACATACTTGCAATATGCTCTACTCTACGCATGACCATTCTTCATAAAAACCCTTGAATAGAGCATTGATCATCATGTAATCTTCTAGAGTCCAACACATGAACTCCAATCTTTTCCTATGGACAAGATCTACAAGAATATCTCAATGCAAACATTAGTCCATAAGGATTGTCATTAATTACCAAAACCACGCATGGGGCAACACATGCACTTTCAGCTGTTGTACGGGAGGGGACCTGAAACCGTAGTTGATTTGGTCGCCCCCGATCAGGACGTGTTAGTTGGGTCAAGGGCAACGAACGTTGGTTACATGACCCTTTCTCCATAACGTTACTTTTAACGTAACGTTCCTTTTAACGTACCCGGTCAAGCCGATAGATCAACCAACATTCTCCCCCTTGATCGTTAGGCTCAAACATCCTTTGTCCATTCTCCATAGGAATAATATATCAAAGTAAGGTGTTACATCAGCTAATGAAATGCCATTGAACGTCAATACTTATAATATATCAACCTACTTCTAAATGGAAAACATATTACTTAATGGGAGTGGTTTATTTAGAAGGTCCTTATTTCCAGAATCAAAAGGCTTTCCAGCAACCTATGCTAGCAACTTAATCTTAAAATTGGGTGGTAAGCCTTCAGTGACGGATCCGTAAAACATATAAAACTTATTTATATGCTTAACATCATAAGCTCAATTATGGATTCTATCTTTCACAACACTAAATATATTGTTAATGGTTTTGGCAACACCATTTGACTTGTTGTTACTCGCATAGAAAACTGCGTGTTCCTTTCGCAGTAGGTGGTTTGAAAATGCTGTCTACCACCATAATTTCGGGAATAAAACTTCTTGACATACAACCTGCTCTTTAGCCTCTTTAACATGTCACATGATAAATTGCATCATTACCGATGCAAGTAAAATCATTCTGAAGCTTTTCCACGATAAATCTCCATATGCGAGGGTGTGGATGTAACTTAACGTGGAAACTTTAATATCCACACATCTCGCAAATGCAAAGTCTAAATAACTCACGATAATGAGGTTACCAGACTTCTTATTAGTGAGCATGTAAACTTTATTCTCTTGCATATTTGCAAGACTTTGGCGGCCTTTCCAGTGGTCCACTTATGGACTTTCTTATATTTGCCAATTATCCTGATAAAAAATAGGATAAACAGTGTCAAAAATATGTTTATGAATGGGTTAGTGTTT
Source organism: Poa pratensis (assembly GCA_947311845.1). Lineage (NCBI taxonomy): Eukaryota > Viridiplantae > Streptophyta > Magnoliopsida > Poales > Poaceae > Poa > Poa pratensis. The sequence goes on along the minus strand of CAMZMU010000037.1, from coordinate 40,875,892 downwards.
TTGTCACGTTTTCACTCTACATCGATTGTATTTTTGCAAAAAAAAAAACGAATGTTGATACTCACTTTAGCGACAATAAATATAGATCGAAGGGAGTACTTTTTTGCAACGACTGCTCTGAATCGTGTTGGTTTTTTACCATTTTCTCTTTTTCTTGAGGATGGGATAGTGAAGAAGATTTGTTTTCGAAATGGGAGCAAAACCCCAGACTCTGCATCATGATGATGCACACAGCTTTTATATTAAAAACAAAAGTAGCAAAGTAGTATCTTTAAGTTTATTACAACTCAATCTATAAAAAAAAAATATTACAAATCAAGGATCAGCGAGCGTGGCCACATGAATCAACCAGCGAAAAAAGACTAATAATAAAAGACTACACATGTTCAAATCTTCTGTATGTTGCCTGCCAGATAGCTCGGATGATCGTCATGAGACGGGAACATCTAGCATCCATAAGAGCCTGTTGCTCTATCGGAAGGAGATAAGACCATAGATGAATCCAACAAATAACGCGGTGAACAACCTGCAAAAAATGAGCATCTCTAGTTTTGTTAAAAACCACCTAATTCCGACAGTTTCAAACAGCCCGTAAAAAGGCACAGACACCAATACGCATACGTGCTTTAATTTTCTTATCTATTCCATCAAGCTAATGATCAAACAAATTTTCTACACTAGTAGGTGGAGAGATACTAAAAGTGAAATGAATGTTCCAAATGTGTCTCACAAACGGGCATGAGATAAACAAGTGCTCAACCGACTCCTCCGTCGGACAGAAAGCATATTTTTTTACAACCAGTCCAACTCCTTTTAATCAGGTTGTCCTTAGTAAAAATAACTTTCCGTTGTAAAAACCACATAAAATTTTAAATCTTTAGATGAACTTTCAGCTTCAAGAGATATTTGTGCAAAAAGGGGTATGACCATGCATTATATCCGAGTACATTAAAAAACAAAAAAGGAAGCATAGAAGAAAAATAAAGAAAAAAGTCTGATGGGCCGGTCCACCCGCGCCCCGAGCCTGAAGCGTCGCCTGCGGACGATATACAGGTTTAGCTCCATGCTGAGAGCAAACTAAATTGTGCTACTTTGATATAGCTTGTCTGTTTATCTTAGCTCCAAATTCGGGCCGGCAAAACGGACTTCCCTCTTTATCAGATCGTTTCTGTAGACGGTTCTTCTGACGGTGTACAAACTCGTGTGTCGAATCTGTTTGCGCGTATTTACGCAAACTCTGCACCATGTCCCAAATTATAAAACGTTCTGGTAGGCTAATTTGGCCTATCAAAATGTCTTACAATTAGGGACATAGGAAGTAATTTACAATATTCCATAATATGCAATCTCAGAGGAGTGGCACACCTCGCAGCTACATACACTACTCAACAGAGTTTGATACTACAAATGAATTTAGTTCTGACATTTTAACTCCAGCCACAATCTGTGTTCGGAAAGGAACGAAAAAACATAGAGATAAATAAATATACTGCCGGATTATTCCCCCGGACAGACACAAACAACTATAGACGAGATCAAACAAATGTGTTAGGAAATGTAAATCGTTCAGATCATCTAAGAGCTAAAAGTTCTGTATCTTCTCCCTCCCGGGGCCATTATTTGGACTCCTGAGTCCTCGACGCTGCGCCATTCTGTTCCGGCGGTTCCAGCTGATAGAACGGTATCTGCTGCTGCTGCTTCTGCAGCTCGAGCATCTGGTTCTGGCAACGGAGCTGCATCTGCTGGGCAAGGTTGCTGGACGAGCCTGCGTCGCCGTGCTCCGACGTCGCCGAGTGCTTCAGGCGCTGGACTTCGCCTGTCAGCGCCTCGTTCAGTGCTGCTCACAGGAAGAGGAAACCCCAATAGTCGTCAGATAAACTGGTTACCAAAATATAGTACTCCCTCCATTTCAAATTAGATGACTTTCTTTTCTACAAAGTGGATGTATCTAAACTTTTAACATGTCTAGATACATCAACTTTTGACAAATGGAAGTCATCTAATTTGGAATAGAGGGAGTACGATACAGATGTGCTCCTACAAACGTGGAATGTTCAGTTAACAGGGAAAATTTGAACTCATAGCGTACTTAATGTAGTACTCCGAGACTATGAGTGGATTCTATAAGATGATTGCCCTACTATTGTTATCTTTATTAAGAACTCATTGTGTTAAAGATTCTTTAACACTGCCGGCCTCTTGTGACAGGGTTAGTGCCCGTCAACTTCGCGACATGAACTAGGCGATGGATCATTTTTGTATTAACAAAGTGAAGTAGTTTATATTATTGGTAGAAATAGAAGAGCCCAAGAAATGGATCGAGACGAAGCCGGCGTCTGACGAAGTCGCCTCGTAGTCCGGTTATCCCAACCAACGCATTATAATTTTCCTCCGGCTACATGCCGGCAACTAACAGCGTCAAGGACTCAGAGGACAAACTCTTGATTACAAAAATAACTCATGCGATCCTTTGGGGGCGTTGCTAACCGTATCAGTGTCGCACCGCATTACATGTTAACGACTAACTGCCGAATGCAACAAACTAGGGATCCCACTTGCACATCCCTACAAACGATGACCAACAATGCATACAATTGTACTAATCGTAATCGATATCGATATTTTTTGTGATTCGAACAGAAGAGCTGTTAATTTCTGAAGGTTTTGGTTAGCGTGTTATTTGTGCAAGAAAGCGAGAACTGGATCATTGCTCACCGTCGCGCAGCTGCGCCTGCTGCTCCATGGCCTGCAGCCGGAACTTGAGCTCGTTGTTGTGCGTGGCCAGCCGGACGTATCGCGCTGCGACAGGAAGAAAACTTTAGCACCGCCGAAACATCGAATGACCACCACTAGCAGGAACATTGGCTGCACAGTGCACGCATAGATAGATGATGGTTGTACCTGTAGATGGGTCAGCTGCGCGGAAAGAGTGGTGGCCTCCGTCTGCAGGATCTGCACCTTGTGCTCCAGCTCGGCTATGTACCGCATGCGCCGCTCCTTGGACCTCGCCGCCGATTGCCTGTTCGCGAGCACCCTGCAGAAGTAACATGTCAGTTCAGCGCCGACCAGCAGTCTACTCAGTCGTCAGTGCATTGATTGATGCGCATTGTGAGACAGTGCGACGGGGCCTACGTACCTCTTGACGCGCTTTGGGTCGGCGAGGGCCATCTCGGCGAGCTTCTCGTCGCCCATGATCCGCTTCATCTCGGCGGGGGTGAACTCGCCGCTGCCGAACTCGAGGCTAAACTTGCTCGGCTCCCCGTTCGCCGAGAAGCTCAGCTTCCCCATGAGGCTGTCCATCGACAGGCTCCTCGCGTGCCGAGACAACGCCGCCGGCGGCTCCCCGGCGGCGTTCCTCTTCCTGCAGCCGGCGTCACCCCAGAGAAAGGCCTGGCTTTCGCTTCCGTAGTCCTCGGACTCGTTCTCGCTGCTGTCGGCGCCGTTCGCCGTCGCCGGCATGCTGCTCCCGCGGCTGTCCCCGTCGGAGCTGTTCATCCCGTCCATGCCTGCGGCCTCCATGCTCATGAACGCGTTGAACAGGTCGTCGCCGCCTCCACCGCCGCCGGCGGCGGCAGCGCAGGGGAGCCCCCAGCCGGACTCCGTCCTGGGCGACGGCGGCGGAAAGTACCCGAACGGGACGTCGCTGCGGGACCGGCGGTGCGCCTTGCGGCCGCGCGCCGGGTCGTCCTGCATGCACGCCTCGGCCGCCACGTGGAGGGAGTGGGATCCAGTCCCGGTGGGCGGCGTCGGCGGCAGGCCAGCCCGCTGCCTGCTCCCATGCTGAGCCGGCGCCATGCCCCTACCGCCGGCCGCGGCGAAGTGCGTGGGCAGCGGCACAGCCGCCTGGGCGTGGCGGTGCATCATCTCGTTCGTGGTGCCCATGTCGGTGGCTAGCCTGCTTAGATAGATGGTGGCGCGCGGTCTCGTCTTGTGCGTTTGGGATCGGGGTGGTGGGGATGAATGATGCGCTCGTCTCGGCGGAGTTTGTTTCGCGCGGAGTACCCCACGCGGTTTCGAGGGCGTATTATAATGGTCGCGCGGCCAAGACCGGAGGAGAGGCTTCTCCTTTTGAGCCAAGTGGTGCTCCATCATCATTTCGTCGTCGGATTCTGCCGGCACCGGCAGCCGGCTGCATCATCTTCGGACTGCCCGCCTGGCTAAGTTTTTTACAGGGTTTGATTGGAAGAATGCCTAAAATGCGTACGGTTTACAATATGCATGGAGTAGCCAGCTACTGACATTTTTGCCACTGAGAAAATGGGATCATGGGGGCGATGCCGATCGTCGTTACCTTGTCTGAGAAATGCAGTTGGGCAGCGGGTGGCCACGGTACTCTGCTTCGGATCAATCGCAAGCCAGATACTTGCACGCATTGCTTTCATCTCATCAACCACCATCAATCCGGTCTGAAGAACAGTGCTAAGCACTGCCATGGAGTTGGAGAGAACACTTCAATTCGCACGAGGGGCGTGCTTGCCACCCAGAAGCTAGAAAAAGGCCGCGAATCAAGCAGGATGCTCGATCGCTACGGAAAGATGGGGAACTCCTTCAAAAAAGGCGACTTTGGAAAACCGTGTGGAGCCCATGCACCCAGGGATATTTCAATGATGCAGAGGTTTTATGTAAAATCAGAACCTGAATGCTTGAACTCAAGATCTCGACCGCTAGTCCAATCCTCTTTAGAGATCCGTGAGAAAAAACAATCGTAGCATTACAAACTTATATGGCAAAAAAGAATTATGAGTTATGAAATCACATGCATAGATATTGAGTTGAAACTTACCTGTGTAAATTTGGTAAAGAAAATCTTGGTGAATCACAAAACAAGAATGGTACAATGTAAGTTTCAAAGCTTACACACATTTAAAGTTTTTGGATTGCTTTTATATGTAGGTTCCGGTGTGATCTAGGTTCTAAGATTTCGCTCGACCGAATCACGCATGACTGAGATTTGAGAACTTCTAACCCTATAGGTTCCAAAAAACCACTAGCCGTTTTATCGAGATCTAAAGCTTTCAACTCGAGTCATGCTTGCCCATTTACTATTGACTCGGCGACCGATTGCGATCTGGACAACTCTGTATGACACACGGTGTTGCACTGTGTTGGAGACGCCTCGACGGGCGGATGAGTGAGTCGTCGATGACATCGTAAACTTAGTGTTGAATATCAATTCCTTAATTAGCTTAAGTTTTTAGGTGAACTTTGTCACCCACATGTAATTCTACATGGGTATTACAACCAAAATGTCTTGTTACCGTATATGTGGATTGCCCACTTTTTTCCATAAGTTCATAATGATGGTTCTACTAGTTGTTGCATGAAAATTACATGGTATCAGAACCGAGGTATTGAGATTAAATCTTGGTTTTCACAATTTCTAATGGATTTAAGAGCCGGCCGACTAATTCAGAAGTGAAAAGTTTCAGGCCAATTTTAGTAATGTTTCGACATTAAGAAGCCACACGCGAGGAAGTTGCTGACTGATCAAAAATGAAAATAACTCAAAATTCTAGCATATGCATGGGATGATTCATTTTAGATTTCAATTTGATAAGGAAAGCCAGTGATTGCAATAAAATTAGGAGGCTATCGAAATGGTCTAATCTTTTTAATGTTGTGATAGAACATTGGGATTTGAAAGAAATCGAGCTGCCTGGTAGACGTTTTACATGGTCTAATAATCAAGTTGATCCTATTCTTGCTAAGTTAGATAGATTTTTAATTCGTACGGAGTGGGAGAAAATTTACCCACTGGCTTTCGTGAATATGCTTGCTAGGGATGCTTCGGATCACTCACCTCTCATTCTGAATTTAGGACTAAAGCAGGAAAGGATTAGTAGACCTTTTAAGTTTGAATTGTGTTGGTTTCTTCGTGATGATTTGTTTGCAGTAGTAAGTAGAGTCTGGAATTCTTGGTACTTTGGTAGGAAAAGTATAGATAAATGGAAGAATAGAGGTAGGAAGCTTAGAAGTACCCTGAAGGGTTGGAATATTAATTATCAAGCATTTTATAAGAAACAGAAAGGCCCTTTGTCTAGTGCTATTAATGAAATAGATAAAGAAACTGAACTGGTAGGTCTTTCAGTAGAGAAATACAATATTCGGAAAACTTTAGAAGTTCAGTTGCAAAAAATAAGGAAGGAAGAATAGGTTAAATGGTTCCAGCGAGCCAAAGAGACTGATCTTGTGCAGGGGGACGCTCTGACTTCTTATTTTATGGCAAAAGCTTCCGGTAGAAAAAGGAAAACGAAGATCACTAGCTTAAAGCAGGATGAGGGTTTGATAATTGGTGATGAGGATATTCTACGTTATGCAACTTCTTTTTATAAAAAAACTCTTCGGTCCTATCGATGTTTCTGCTAGAATCGCTCTAGATGTACCTCTAGATAATGTTTTAAGTAATGAGGACAGATTCAACTTGGAAAAATCTTTTAGTATAGAGGAGGTGAAGTTTGCAGTGTTTAACATGAAGTTTCCGGACAGATTGCCTATTGAGTTTTATCAGAAGTTCTGGTCCCTGGTGTGTGGAGACTTGATAAACTTGTTTCATGAGTTTCATGCGGGGGAGTTAGATTTATCTAGATTTAATTATGGTATTATCACTCTGTCGCCTAAAAGTGTAGATGCTTGTACTATACAACAGTATAGACCAATATGTTTGCTGAATGTTATTTTTAAGATTTTTACGAAGGTGATAAACAATAGGGTGGTAATGCTAGCTGACAAGATAATTGCACCGGTTCAGACAACTTTTATTAAGGGTAGGAATATTCTGGATGGAGTGGTTATTTTGCATGAGGCTTTGCATGAGGTAAAAGCTAAAAAGTCTAGTGCAGTTTTCTTTAAAGTGGATTTCGAAAAGGCTTATGATAAGATTAGCTGGAGTTTTATGTTTGATATCTTAAGAATGAAAGGCTTCCTTGAGATTTTTATTAGTTGGGTTAGAAAGTCAGAGAGAATGGAAAAGTCGCAGTTATGGTCAATGACAAGATAGGCAGTTACTTTGCAACCAAAAAAGGTTTAAGGCAGGGGGATCCCTTTTCCCCCATCTTGTTTAATACTGCTTTAGATGTACTTTCTGTAGTGGTTGATAGAGCTAAAGATAATGGCCTAGTGAAACCTTTAATTTCAAATCTAGTAGAAGATGGGTTGGTTATGCTGCAATATGCAGATGACACCATGTTTATGTTTCAAGATGATTTGGATTCGGCTAGAAATTTAAAGAATATTCTTTGTATCTTTAAACATTTGTCTGGTCTCAAAATTAATTTCTTAAAGAGTGAGATTTTCTGTTGTGGAGAGGCAAGCAATAGAAGTGAAGAGTTTACATCAATTTTTACATGTGTGGAAGGAGTTTTGCCTTTTAAGTACCTTCTTTTGGGAGAGTAAAAATAGAAGTGAACCGTGGAGGCAATTTTTACATGTGTGCAAGTGAAGAGTTTACAACAATTTTTACATGTTGTGGAGAGGCAAGTAATAAAAATGAGAGTGCATAGGTTTCAACTTTACATGAGCTAGGGGAACCGTGTGTAAGTATTTCACTCTAATAAGTTGTTGCCATAAACCTTCTTCATTCTCAATCTTCCACAGCCATTTGCACAGCAAACAAATGTTCATAATTTTCAAGTCCACCACACCTAAACCCCCTTGATATTTAGGTTTACAAACTTTCTCCCAATTGACTAAATGATACTTCTTTTCTCCCTCCTTTTCATTCCAAAGCAACCATTTCCTAAAGAAATCCATTCTTTTGCAAGAACCTTTCGGTAAGAAGAAAAAAGAAAACATATAAAAAGGAACATTGCTAAGACAAGATCTAATCAAAATAAGTCTGTCACCATACGAGGTATATCTGCCCATCCAAGACCCAGATTTCTTTTCTACTTTATCCTATGAAGGTATCCAATCTACTTTCCTAAGTCTTTTATTATGCATTATAATTTTAAGTATCTTCTTTGTGGAGAGGCATTTTGAAAGTTAGAGATATATATTTTAGCTTCTGTAGAAAAAAGATTGGTAATGGTAGAAGGACCTTCTTTTGGGAGGATCTCTGGCTTGGAGATAAACCTCTGCGTATAGTTTTTCCTTGATTATATAATTTGTCACATAGTAAACAAGTAAGAGTGGCTAAAGTTTTTCTGGAAGGTTGGTGTGTCCTGTATTTTAGAAGGAATCTGTGGGGGGAGCTTTCAGACAAGTTTTTTAGACTGCAAGATATGTGTTCGGAAGTAAGGTTAAATGAGGAGGAAGCACTAGTACAGAAAAGGCTATTAGTGGCGCACCAATTTGGTATTCTGTGGCGCACCCCCAGAAATGCTGGGTGCGCCACAGAATTCTCGCCACAAAAATTATTTCTGTGGCGCACCTGGCTTGGTGCGCCACAAAATTCTCAAAAAATTCAAAAAATGCAAAAAAATATAAAAAGTTTCAAAAAAATCCAGAAAAATCAGAATATGAAATAATATGAAAAATCCTAATTATTGGAATTATTTTCATATTTTTTGAATTTTTTGAACTGATATCTTCCCGCTAGGTCACCCATCCTCAAATTGCTCCAACCCTAGCACGCTTAACTTCTAAGTTCCACCCAGTTCACCTACCCTTGTGCTACTCAAGTTCTTATTGATATATATATCATTTGAACCCTCTTAAGTCTTGTATGTGTATATGTGTGGTATGTGTTATAAATGTGTGTTTTTAAATTTCAGATTTTTCAAAAACTTCTAAAGTTTCAAAAGGAGATTCAAAAGTTTCGAAAGATCCAAAAAATTCAAAAAACTCCAAAAAATTTAAAAAATCCAAGAAATTCAAAAAAGTCAAAACACTTCAAAAAAATCCAAAAATTCAACAATCTTCTTTGTTATACATTTCTGTGTCTTTTTTGGACTTTTTGCATTTTTTAATTTTTGAATTTTTATTCTTTCTTTTTGATTTTGCTGCGAAAAATCGTCTGTTTGAAATAACTTTTTTTCTTTTGGAATTTGAGAAATCTGTGAATTGCTGACCGGGTAAACCCGGGTGGATTCGAACTCGGATTTTTTTCACGATTTTTTTGACATATTTTTTGCATTATTTCGACGTCGTATGCAAAAGTTATGGCCGTTACAAGTTTTTTTCCTGTTTGTTGCAGAAAAGGTCAAAATTCATATTTCAAAATTTCTATACCTACTAGACACTCAAACCTAACTACATGTCAAAGGATTTTATTTATGAATTTTTTATCATTTTCTTTTACTTCCTGCAAGACTAAAAAGGCGATCCACAGGGGGGTGGGATTTGGAAAAAAAACTCTGTGGCTCACCAAGCTTGGTGCGCCACAGAATGTCACCTTTCTGTGGCGCACCTGCCTGGTGCGCCACAGAATTTTTTTTTCAAATTTTAACCCGCCCCCCAGATAACTTTCTGTGGCGCACCTAACCATGTGCGCCACAGAAAGCACCAGGCTTGGTGCGCCACAGAATGTCTAATTTCTGTGGCGCATGTGGTTTCTGTGGCGCACTAAACCACGTGCGCCACAAAAAAAAAATTGTGCCGCACCAATTAAGGTGCGCCACAGAGTGCCAACCTACCTATATAGGGTTTCCCTACTAGTGAAGATAGGTGTAGTTGGTTATTAACTAAATCAGGAGCTTTTTCGGTTAAGTCCCTGTATGTTGAGTTGAAAAAATCTCAGATAAAGGTGCCTTATAGGAAGTAATGGTTTCTTAAAATTCCAACTAAGATTAAGGTTTTCGTATGGTTAGCGTTTAGGAAGAGTATTCTGACTAAAAGTGTACTGTTGGCATGAGGTTGGAAAGGCTCGGATACGTGTATGTTTTGCGGGAATATAGCAACTTCAGATCATTTATTTTTTTAGCTGTTCGGTTGCCAGATATATCTGGGGAGTGGTAAGGTGTGCTTTTAATCTAAGAACTGTACCTGATGGTTTTGATACATTACCTGCTTGGTTAGATACTTTTGTTAGTAGATAAAGGTCCCTGATAGCGTCAGGCGTGGCTGCGCTGCTGTGGGCAGTCTGGAAAACCAGAAATGATGCCGACTTCAATGGATTTTGCCTTCAGGATCCGACTAGCATAATTTTTAAGATGGCTAATTATATTACCTACTAGAATGGTTGCAGAGGCCAAAACTTCGAGAGCTACAACTCAAAGGGGCAAGGCTGCTGGTACTAGTTGCAACTGAATGTTTTCACAGAAGGCAGGGCTGGGGGCACATGGTGATGAGGCTGACCAAGGCCTAGCACTTTGGCTGCGGAAGGACTTATGTTGTTCTTAAAAGAATATGATGGGTTTTCGCTGGAGGAAAGATGTTAGTGTATGTAGCTTTCTGAGATGTGTGGTTATCTTGTTAGTTGGTAGTTTGAATAGTGTTTGCTGATGCTGTAGTTGCAGTGTTGGAACTGTTCGAAGTGGAGAAGGTCTAGATGGCCTGGGTTGTTTATTTTTCGCAAAACGGATGCTGTATTATCAGTTTTTGATTAATAAAAACTGGGAGCGCTGGCTCCTCCCTTCTAAAAAAAACCTTAAGGTGTGACCCTGGAAGCCATTTCCCCTCCCATCAACCCATGGAAGTGACATGAAAGATCGGTTAACTATGATGGGTTAATTTCTACACACAAGAGTGAGATGATATTCACTCAACCCATAAGTAAACTAGTGATTTGTTGATATTAGTTAAATTAAGGGTTGATATACCTCTCACAGATATAAAGTGAGAATACGCTAATCTCCCTTATCATCTTGTTCTATTGTGACAAAAAGCATCAGAAAACTCACACACAACAGAAAAGAAAATGTTTTTACACGTTGGTTCCTCCCTGGTGAACTTAAGCCAAACCTGTTCATTATGGATGCTCATATATGGTTGAATTGGCTGCAAATTTGGTGTGTTTGCCACACTCAGTGGCATTTAATTTGGCAAGTTAGTTTAGAGTTCGCTGTGCAGAACACAATATTTTATAAAAGTAGTTAGTCATATATATTCGGTAAAACTTAGACGTCAACAAATTTTAGAATATTTTTAATTAGCCTAAGGGGGTCAAATGTTTTTGATTGAAATGGGATTTTTATAACACATCGAAGAAGCCTAAGAGGCCAAATACTATTCGCGAGCATGTATTCGTGGGAGGGGGTAAGGCGTGGTAGCAAGGTTGCATTGCGTCGAAGGTAACACAAGGTGTGTGTGTGGGGTGAGGGGGGGGGGGGGGGGGTGGGGGGATGTGCGGTAAATGACATGTGAGAAGTTGTGGGTGGTGTTGTGCGAATACAGGGGCTCAAAATTTGTAAGTGTAGTAGGCGAGCGGTGATGGAACAAGCACCAACTTTGGTGCAGAGACAATTGTCAGATATGGAAATTAGTCGGAGGACGAGTAGCCTTCGACACCGATGGGGTACACCCTCCGCAGATCAAAGGGCGACGAGTTAGGATTTGGGAGCGGGTGAGGTCAAATGGAGGAGGAGTAGACAAAGGAAGATACTACATGGAGCGGACATAGGAGAACGAAAGGAACGAGGAGGAAGAAGACCTTGATGTACGAGGTCCACACATCAGTGACATAAAGGGTTTTTTGAGATGGAAAGAGTGACAAGAGAATATATATGGGGTATGTATGTGCGAACATCGCAACATCTACTCTTGCTAATGCCCCTCCTAAGTAGTTCCGGATGCCACCTCATATATCAAGCAGGTATTTGCACCTTCTTTGGGGTGATTTGAACTATGTTAAACCCTCTAAAACAAATTATTTATGGATTTGATCCGTTAACAATGTGTGTTGATAAGAACCTGTATTTTCAACTTCCCCTAGTATGTAACGCCAAAGGTATGACTAGCCACCGCCTCACCATAAGAAACCTAGCCGCCGCCTCCACCTCCGCCTCCTCTATACGTCGGTTTACCCTCCTCCAGTCGGTCTCGCTGGTGTTGGGAGGGGTGGGGTACCTGATCTATTAGTGGGATTTTTAATAAGTATTGTTATCAATAGATTAGGTGAAGGTTTTGTTATCCGTTTTCTTTGCGTTAATGGAGAGTGAATCGTCTGCAATAAGTGATCTTCAACGGTTCATTCGACGGCGAGATCTCTATCCCAACGTCAATGGTGGTGTTGAAAAATTAATTTTCTATTGGTTTGTCCTTCATATCTTGCTTGGATATATCGATTTTGGATTTTCTTCTCATGGTTGCTGCGGGGAGGATTGTCCTCGCAATATTTGTCACGTCTGCTACATTCTCATTAATGAGTGATTCATACTCTTGGCTCCCCCAATGACGTCGCTCAGATTATTCAGTAGTTTTTCTAGAAATAGTGTTATTGGTACTCTTGCCGATGTTGTTTGATTAGTTTAATAGCTGCGTCGTGCGTGTAGGTTTTGCACCGCGAATGAAAATTAAAATTATGGGAGAAGTCTCGTTGCTATTTATAGATTTTTGCTTTGATATCTATGTCATGTTTTACTGCTCCATTCAGAAAACTATAAGACTGTTTAATGAAATAAAAAAGAGTTTGAACATCTAAAAAAATTACTTGTTTCTTCTAGACTATTTTGTGATGATACAACTCATGTATCTCTACCAATATATCATGATATTGATTGTAAAAAGACAACGCGTTGGATAAAATTGTTCCCACGTGTAGGGGTGAAAACGGTACGAATTATTTCCAGCCGACTGCCGAAGGCTCACGGAAGACAAATGGATTCGGTCGGATAGTTGATGAATACGGTCATGGATACGGATAGTAATTCACGGACAGAAAAGAAAGTGGTTTTACTAATATCCGTCCGTATCCAAAGATATACCATATTTCAGATTTATATCGACAAGTAACCGACGCAATATCTGGAAACTAATACCTCGAACCTTAAGTGATCGAGCGTTAGGCAAGATGAAACTTATATTCCAGCAAAATGTTGTCAAGGCACTACCATGTTTGTGAATCACATTCGTTAGAGTCACAATTATGTCATTTAAGGGATAAATTAAGTAGCCATTTGGAAATGGAAGTCTGAGTTATTAAAACATTCTCTTAGAATATTACAATACATAAAAATTAACTTCAAATAAGGTAGTTCATAATATTTAGTATATGTCGGTCCTATTTTTAAAGCGACATCCGATAAAATGTTTATCCGCAATCGAACCGTATTCGCCCCGTATTCGATCCATATTCGTAACCGACAGGATCCGATTCCGTATTCATATCCGAACACTATCCGCTCCGATTCCACCCCTACCCACGTGCGAAGATTGAGGGTCGTAAAGTTCGATTTTTCTCAAATCTATGTTTTGAAACGGAGTAGGTATAGTACATTTTTTTTCAGGGAAAATTACATAGCTGGCGGATCACAGTACTCCTATTTCGTCACAGTACTCCTATCCGCGGTAACAATATTGATCGGACGGTGCAGGTGGCCCCGCTTGTGACCCTCCTTCCTTCCAGCCTCATCTCCCCGTTAACTCACAAAAAAAAAAAAACTCTTCCCCTCTCTTGCCGACCCGCGAGCCGCCGCCCGCCGGACCTGGCTATCCGCGGCGGCTGTAGAGAAGCGCCGGAGCTTCCTTCCAGCGAAGGGGCGCCACCTCCACTGGCCCGAGCGTGGAGAGGACTTTGCAGGAGATCCATCCAAACCGATTCCGTCTGCTGGTACGAACGCCCTAAATTATTTCCCCCAATTGTTCTAGCAGCGTGTTCGTTGCCGCGAGCAATCACCACGCCCTCATTACCCTCCGAGATGCGGAAATCCATCAATTCGTATGTGGGTTCGCTCCAATTTGTTGTAATAGCAGCCTGTTTCCCACTAGTTTTGGGGTTCAAATGAGCTAGGGTTTAGGTCACTCGCGCGCGGTTCTTCTCGACTTCATGGGTTGTGCCTTCCGCGTGCGCGTTCATGTGCGGGTAAGTATGTGATTACGAGGGCGTGTCTGCCTGGGGCTTGCGGGGATCTGGGAACCGTCGCTCTTAGCATCAAGAGTAAGTAACTAGTGACTTTAGCTTTCATGTATAGATGTGTGTCTTTTTCTTCAATGTTCGTGTAGATTTGAAGTATTAGGTTCTGATGCTCTAGTGATTATTGTTTGCTGGTATGCAGAACTCCAGATGAGTTCAAAGAAGGTTCCATTCAACCGTCATAAGGAGAATGAAGAGGCGAGGAAGAAGGTCAGCGGTTTGAGTCCCTTTAAACCTGTTATCAGACATTTCCATTTGTTTTTTTCAGCGTGTACATTTCGCTCGTACTGATTTAATTGGTTTCGGTATGTTAAGAGGGAGGAAGATGAAGCAGCACGTGTGTATGCGGAATTTGTCGAGTCATTCAAGGGTGAAAGCACATCTGGGTCGAAGTTTTGTCCGAGGGGGTGTGATTGATCCCAATGCCAAGCTAAGAGCTGATTCTGAAGGTTAGTGATAATAGTTTCGTTTTCCTGTACTTTTTCATTGTTGCCTTCCCAGTTTGTAGTTTCAGTATCAATCATGATGGATATATGCATTATTTCTTTTATCGCTCCAATTAATCAAGAGGCCGTCCTTCTTATTCATTGGGCAATGACAGGTGGAAAGTCCAAAGATGGGGGGTCTGTTCCAAAGAAGGGCAGTAGGTAAACGGCAAATTACTTGATTTCTGGAAGATGGTATCCTGTGGAACCACAGCTACATCTTTAGACAGTCATGTGCCATTTTAACCAGAATTGATAATTCTGCGAGCAAGCATGGGCCGTTTTAAAAGGCTGATGTGATATGCTCAGCCACATAATTTACTATAGGTTACAATCATGGATTCATGGTTGATGAATTATTCGTTCATTACTTTCATTGCTGAGTGCTGAATATGATAAAACATGAGTTCTGTGAAGAAGACAAGCGTCTTGGCCAGCCTTTATGAATAGCCACGCCACCTCGGTACATGACTCGTATTGCACTTACATTTATGCTGTAGAATTGACTATAGGCGCACCCTTATTGATAGAGTTGCTGACTTATTGCTTTAAGATCATGATAATGTTACAGACCTTATGTTTAATAGTCTTGCAGTATACTAACACTAGTACTATCGTCATGATTCTGTACCGTCACCAGGACATGGACTATAAAGAGAGTTCCCATGTCGCTTGGAGTAAAGTGTAATTAATCATGAGATTACTGTATTGTAAACATATATGAATAATCATACAACGATGCCGCATGTCTTATTTGGTGTAGTACTGTAGTAACTACCAAATGCATCAGACCAATGTGGAACTAGTTTCAAATGTCAATGAATGAAAGCTGATTGTACTCTTTAATCTTTAACTATCGAGCCAACTTCTAAAACCTTATGATTAACAGCTAATGTTGTCGAAATAACTAGTACACGAGAGGGTTTTATTTTTGAAATCATAATATGATTTGAGACTACTGCTACTGCGACCCTGTTACTTCTGTTATAACCAGAAACCAAATGATAGTAGGGCTTCCTTTGGAGTGGGCGAATGACATATGGCATGGCTTATAGGTCCCAAGAGCCCTGACCCATGAGCTGTTCACTTCGATTTTGGCAGAGCCACCATGCCGGACAGAGCTTTTGAAAAGCCACCACAATACTGTATAGGGCTGTACTCATTTGATTTTAGCACTTCCCTTATGTAGTCATGCTATATTAAGCTACAAATAAATTCTATGGTTTCCACTAAATCACTGAAGGCAGTGGCCTGTCAGTGTAAGCTTTAAGATTAACTATATTTCTAATAAAATTATAACGGTTTCAAACTTGTAGAAAGTAAAAAATTATGTGTGTATATTTGATTGACATGATTTTGAATAGAGAAAATAAGCCAAGCGCCGTTAGTTCAATCAAAATTTCTGAAATATCCCTGTAGAGAGTGAAGTAGGATCAACTTTGGTTGCATTTCTCTTGCTCTTTCCATTAATGTTATCCGTAACCCATGACATATGTCTACAAATGATATGCAGCATAGTCTATCTTATGAGCATAATACCTGCCTTATGTGTCGCATACTTTTATCCAGGTATGTTCCATCATTTTTGCCGCCATCATTTGGGAGAGAGCCAGAGAAGAAGGTTGGGACACTGTCATTATTCTTATATTGTCTCACTGGTAATGGGGCACTTTCAGTATGGTTCTTTGGCTGAGCTATCTTTACCTGCAGAAGGAAGATGAGCGGCCAAAGGAAAAGGACAAAGGAAAACCACGTGCAATAGACAAGTTCATGGAGGAACTCAAGTTTGAGCAAGAGCTACGAGAAAGGCGTAATCAAGAACGTGAAGGTCGCCACGGTGACACCTCTGCGGTAGGTATTAGCGAAGTGGATTGTGATTCTTTCGACTAGACATAGTATCTCATAATTCATAGGGTAAAGTATTCTCTTTTAGTTGACTGGAATGTGGAACACCAATCCTGTCTGTCAACTTCGAGAACTGTTTTTAAACAGGTTTCCAGCTGATATGATGAATTTGTGATTGGTTCCCATTTTCTCCTTCAGAATATTTGTAGCTTGTCCTTGTATTTGGTAATACTGATGCTTGAAGATTTTCCTGCAGTCCTCTAGCCGTTTTGATGAACTGCCAGATGAATTTGACCCAACAGGGAGATTACCAGGATCATTTGACGACGGAGATCCGCAAACCACAAACTTATATGTTGGCAATCTCTCCCCCAAGGTTGATTTCCCGTTGTACATGTTCTGTGTAGACATACTTTAATGTATAGGCATCAGAGTTAGCTTAACGGTGCATTATATACGATACATTTTAGGTGGATGAGAATTTTCTTTTAAGGACATTTGGTCGGTTTGGACCTATTGCAAGCGTCAAGATTATGTGGCCTCGAACAGAAGAAGAAAAAAGAAGGCAAAGGAATTGTGGTTTTGTTGCATTTATGAATAGAACAGAAGGGCAGGCAGCCAAGGATGAAATGCAAGGTTACTGTGCACTTCGATGTAGTTCGTACGTTTGAAATGTCACTTCTATTCCTGCTTTCAGTTAACTAATAAATTATTTATCTCAGGTGTTGTTGTTTACGACTATGAGCTGAAGATTGGGTGGGGCAAATCTGTTGCTCTTCCATCACAAGCACTGCCTGCTCCTCCTCCAGGACAAATGGCAATCAGAAGCAAGGAGGTTGCTTTTTTCGTCCCAAAATTTCTATGTGCAGTTAACTCTTGTAAATTGCCTGGAAGCCTAGGTAGATGACATGTCTTGGTGTCATTCATGACTTTTTTTTTGTGATGTTATACAGGGCGGTACTGTAATCATATCTGGTCCTGGAGGTCCACCTGTTGCATCTGTTACACCGCAAACCTCAGAGCTGGTTGGTGACTTCTTACATATGCATCTGTCCTCGTGTAGTGTAATGGTTTTGCTATCCATATTATCATAACCATAAAAGTAACATAATTGAAATTTCCCCATGTTCTCTTTTAAAATATACCTTTTGATGGATGAATGGATCATTATTCATACTGCTGCTAATTGGAGTTCTCATTTTAGAAAAGTATCTAAGTGCTTGAATTTTATAGACCAAGTGAAAATTCATAAGTTCTGTTGCTGTGTATAAGTTAACTGATAATGCTCTTCCATCGTTCCTCAGTTGACGCATCAGTGTCGTAGTGCTTTCACGTATGTGCACTATCAGTTATAAATAAATATCCCAGTGATCACCCGGAAAAAGAATCTGACCTGGAATTGGAATGGCAATTATCTGGTCAAATTTAAATTTTATGTTTCTTGTCTACATTGAAACCGCTTGGGAGAAAAACAGTTCCTTCAGTACTTCTTTTGGTGGGCTCTACTTCGGTTATTGATTTTGACTCTTTATTCACTTGCACTGTCTTGCATGTAACTTTGCGAGCTATATTTCTCAATTCTCCCTCCGTTCCGAATTATGGGATGTTCTAGCTTTTTCTGAATCGCATATATCTAGACGCGTTTCAGTGTCTGGTCACTCATTTCAGTCCGTATGTAGTCCACATTGAAATTTGGAACGTAGGGTGTATCTTATAAGCTTAGGAATAATCCAAGATGTGTTGCCTTGATATGGATGTTGGCATGTTTGTTTTGTAGTCAAATTTCTGCAATTCTAATTCCACTTCGCGAATTCATTTGGTTTGACAGGTCCTTACTCCAAATGTTCCTGATATAGTGGTTGCTCCACCAGATGACTCGCATCTTAGGCATGTGATTGACACAATGGCTCTGCATGTACTTGATGGTGGATGTGCTTTTGAACAAGCTATAATGGAGAGAGGACGAGGGAATTCTTTATTCAGCTTCTTGTTTGATCTTAAATCAAAAGAGCACACATACTATGTCTGGAGGTTATACTCCTTTGCTCAGGTATCCACTGTTTTTTGTGTTACTACATTTCCAATGCTATCTCCTGTATGATTTAACAATAGAGGATTGTTATGCTTTATCTGTTCAAATTTCCATTCTTTCTTGGACATGGTGATGGTAAAGCTGGTGGCATGTGCTATATTTGGTTGCCTACTGAGTACTGACACATTTTGTTTATTTATGATTATGATATTTTCCCAGCGTATATGTTTTGCACAGCGAGAGCATATTAATTGTTCGAATCAATAATCTTTAATTTAAGACATTTTTGTTCTTTGACCTTCTGAATACGTTCTCTTGGGCTTGTTTTCTAGAATATAGTATTCTATATGGTAATTACTGTACCTATATAACACTAATCTGTAACTGCTTATCATATTGGAACACAGGGTGATACTTTACAACGATGGCGAACAGAACCATTTATCATGATCACTGGAAGTGGAAGGTAATAGGGGTGCACAATGATATTCAGTTTCGTGTCGGTGCTCTGCTTCTTGACTGTTTGATGACAGTGCTGTATTAAATATTTATTATTTTAGATGGGTTCCACCTGCTTTGCCATCCAGCAGAAGCCCTGAACGTGAAAAAGAATCAACTTTCGCAGCAGGTAGAAGCAGGGTAAGGTTTAGTTGGATCTTGGCAGAGGATTTTTTTTTCACTTTCTGTTTATTGCAAATGCTTGTGTTCAATTCCAAGATTAATATGTGTTTTTTCCCAGCGTGTTGAAGTGGAGCGTACATTGACCGATTCACAGCGTGATGAATTTGAGGACATGCTACGTGCACTGACATTAGAGAGGAGTCAGATAAAGGAGGCCATGGGATTTGCGTTGGATAATGCTGATGCTGCTGGAGAAGTAATGTCTACCTTCATTTCTCTGTCTTCTTGCCTTGAACTTAAAATAATGAATTCCTTCTGTTTAAATGTATTCTGTTTCACGTGTCCTTATATTTCCCCCCATTCTCAATTAGTCCATGAAAAATTCTACAACTTGTAACCACTTCGAGATCACCTAATAGCTTGATCATTGAGTTAAATATTCTGCCTGTGAAGTGAAGAGATTCATGCGGTTAAGCGTACGCCTTTTAGTGAGATCTGATGTATTTCTGAGGCGAGTGAAAAACGAAAAATGGGACAAATTTGTAACATGTAAATATAGATTGATAAATTTGTACTATTGGGACCATCTGGTCCTATACTCGTATGTTTTGTACATGTCATTTGGTTGTCGTGAACTACACTTGGCTACACTTCAGTGGCGTACTGCATAGGGCTGTATACTTCAATTATTTTTTTAGTTCTAATTGGACGAAACACGTTGATTCTTGCGTTGTGCAGATTGTCGAGGTTCTTGCAGAATCTTTGACACTTAAGGAGACATCTATCCCAACCAAGGTTGCAAGGCTTATGCTAGTGTCCGACATCCTTCATAACAGTAGCGCTCCTGTGAAGAATGCTTCTGCATTTCGAACCAAGTTTGAGGCTGCTATACCTGATATATGGAGAGCTTCAATGACTTGTACCGCAGTATTACAGGAAGGATTACCGCCGAAGCTCTGAAGGTATTTGTTGAGTATAATATTTCATTTTCTTCTTGATTTATCTATTTAACAACACTACTTATTACTTCTCTGCAGGAGAGGGTTTTGAAAGTTCTACAAGTATGGGCAGATTGGTTCTTGTTTTCTGATGCATATCTTAATGGGCTGAAAGCTACCTTTCTTAGATCAGGCAACTCTGGGGTCACCCCTTTCCACTCTCTATGTGGTGATGCACCTGAAATTGAAAAGAAAACTAGCTCCGAGGATGGTAATAATGGATTTAGGCTTGATGAAGATGGTGCCCTGGCCACAGGAAAGGCAGCAGCGACTAAGGAGCTGTTAGGACTTCCGCTTTCTGAACTTGAACGTCGCTGTAGACATAATGGCCTCTCACTCTCTGGTGGTAAAGAGATGATGGTTGCCAGGTTGCTCAGCTTGGAGGAGTTTGAGAAGGAGCGAGTATATCAGAAAGATGTTGACATGAAATATGTACAAGGTGAACCTCAGAGAACTGGAAGAGAGGATATTGGTTTGGACGCACGTAGTGCTTCAAGACCCGGAGAAGTTACTAGTGATGATGAATCGGATATTCTAGCTCTCTCTCGTCACACAGGTCAAAAGCGCTATGGAGAATCTGCATCGGCAGATCCCGAACAAGTTCCAAGCAAGAAGCAGAAAGCTGATCCCATATTGCCAGCTTCTAAATGGAATCGAGAGGATGACGGCAGTGACGATGAAGATAGAAAAAACGGACAAGGATTGGGATTAAGCTATTCATCTGGAAGTGATATTGCTGGTGATCCTGGAAAAGGTGACACGACAGAAATTAGTACTGATCATGCAATTCATCATCCAGATACAATTGTTGATGAAGAGCATAGGTACCCCACTTCATCCCTTCCAAATCTCTAATCACGTAGTCCATAACATTCTTTTTGACTTACTCGCAACACCTTCTGATCTTCAGGCAGAAGCTGAGGCAGATTGAGATTGCCGTCATGCAGTATCATGAATCTCTTGAGGAGAAGGGTTTGCGGAACACGGAGGAGATTGAGAGGAAGGTTGCCAGTCACCGTAGGCGTCTTATGTCTGAATATGGTTTGTCTTCTTCAATAGATGGGGCAAACAACAGGCGGTCTTCTGGTACGTAATAAGGCAACAAGCAAATACCCTGTTTATTTCGTAATTGCATTTATGTGTCCGTGGAACATCTCCATCTTTGATACTTATTTGTTGCTTCACTTAATATATTATTCAATAATATGAATGACCTATGCTTTAGCCTCAACTCGGTTATTCTGGTGCATACATATCTTACGGAAAAAGGTACTTCTATGTTGCAGAGAGAATATCGTCGGAGCGGAAAGAAAGGTATGATGATGCACGTGATTCTTCCAAGAAGCTGCCTCGCAGCCCAAGTAGGAGCCGTAGTCCTTCAAGGAAGTCGTCGCTGGATAGAGATCGAGAGCACAATCGCAACAGAGAAAGATTGCATGGTAATGATGTTGGGAGAGACAGGGCACGACAAAAAAGTTCAAGCCGAGGGAAGGACGATCACTACGATAGGAGCAGAGATAGAGAAAAGGACAGGAGAAAGGGAAGGTGAATGATACTTGAAAATCTCCATGTTGTGCACTTGCCTTTGCCTGAACAAGTGTCCTGGAGCAAGAAAATATTTGAGCTAGGCTGCATCATTTGTACCTGCCACATACTAGACGAATGCATGACCTGCTCCATGGCTTCAAGGGCCTGTTTGTAGTGAGTTTGAGAGGATTGAGATTGTGCTCCTCATAGAGGACCTGTTTTGTAGTATCAAGAAATGAAGTAGCATTGTGAAACATCAAATATATTGAGTAATCACATTTTTGGAGTCGAAACACTGAATGAAATGCTGCCCATCCTGGTTCATGGACTGCAGATAATAAACTTTGATGACAAGTCTCTGTTTATGGATTTGCTCTGGTAAGCTTATTGTTTACATCTATTGGATTCTGCTTATAATTCATTAATCCCCTTGAGCTCTCCGTAGAATGTTTTGCTGGTTGTTTAACCTGCTGTTGCATTCGTCGGTGATGGTTAATAGGGCGTACAGTTTTCGGATGCCTATTTTTCAACCTAATCTGTAGATGCGTAGTTCGCGGTAGGCACCTGACTGTATTATTATATTCGATGATACGCCAAACCCTCTTTTGTCAGTTACGACGAAACGAGATGCGGTTTCTAGCCTTTTTGCCGCTTTATATTAGGCAAATGATCTTCTTTCGCGTACACCTTTCTGCACAAAAGAGAGTACACACACAGAGAGAAAATCTTCCATTTTCTGTTTTTGCCTGAACAATACAGAGACCGAAGAATGGTGAGTACACCGCTAGCAGATGTTACCAGTATTCATTCCGAGAACAAATAGCACCTCCAGTTTTCTTCTTCATTTGGAAAAGCAAATGTATGCTAGGGATCAAGGTTTTTGCCTGGCTTTTGGTAAGTGATTGATAAAATAGCAGGGACATGCTCAGAAGGAGAAATTGCAATATAACGAATGTCTATAGTTGTGAGCTTTGCCCCACTGGAGCTACCGAGGACTGGCAGCATCTGCAGATTTATTGGAGCCAGGGACACACCATGGAAGAGATTCTTTTGTCCGCTAGAAAGGATTTCAATAAGCCATTCTTTTTAAGTGATTATCATTGCTTGTTGGCGCATATCGAAACAGAAAAATGCAGCAATTTTCCAAAAATGTCATGCCCACTTTAGATCTTGGAAATGAGCTTTCATCAATGACATCTCCTTGCATAAGCATAGAGTGAAGTCCAAGCATTTTACTTCCCTTCAACAATGGATTAAAAACCTGAAGTAATTTTATTTTTCTCTTTTAAGGAGTTCAACCCTGTGGTTACCTCCATGTAAATATGGTGTGTTGAGTTTAATAAATATTGAGTCTTGTTAGGAAACGCAACTTGTATTTCCAGGGGCCAAAGGCCACAATATATAGTACATGTACAGGTGACAAATATGCAGGAAACCCCTCATACAACGGGAAAATATACAGGTATACATGGACACATAATATAACTCTAACACCCCCCCCCCCCCACAAACTTGGAGAGATAAAATCCATGATGCGCTCTAGTCTGGGCCTTCGTGAAGAAATCCGCCAACTGCAACTCGGAAGGCACATACTGAAGAGCAATAACCTGATCCTGCACACTAGCGCGTACAAAAGAAGCATCAACACCAATATGCTTGGTAAGCTCGTGCTTCACCGGATCACGCGCAATACTGATAGCACCTGTACTGTCCGACAAGAGGGTAGTAGGTGTTGTAACAGGAACACCAAAATCCTCTAATAACCATCGTAACCAAGTCACCTCAGCCGTCAAAAGAGCCATAGCCCGCAACTCTGCCTCCGCACTCGAACGTGACACTGCAGTCTGTTTCTTCGTCTTCCAGGCAATGAGAGAACCACCAAGAAAAACACAGTAAGCAGAAAGTGAACGGCGATCCGAAGGATCACTAGCCCACGTAGCATCCGAATAGGCCTGGAGCTGTAACGAGCTGGAACGGGGAAAGAAGAGACGGTGTGACATCGTGCCACGAAGATATCGTAGAACACGAAGAAGGTGACTATAGTGAACAGAAGTGGGAGCAGAAACAAACTGACTCAGAATATGGACAGGATAGGAGATATCCGGACGAGTGACAGCAAGATAGACAAGACTCCCAACAAGATGACGATAACGCGTCGGATCAGATAAGGGATCACCATCAGAAGCGCGAAGGTGAACATTGAGCTCCATAGGAGTCTCAACAATATGCTCATCACTAAGAGCAGCACGAGCAAGTAGATCCTGGATATACTTTTCTTGAGAGATAAAGAAACCATCAGAGGTAGAAGAAACCTCAATCCCAAGAAAATAACGAAGAGGACCAAGATCAGACATAAGAAACTGCTCACTAAGACGTGCCTTGACAAAGGCAATATACTCGGGATCATCACCAGTGATGATCATATCATCAACATATAGAAGAAGAAGAGTCCGACCACGAGCAGACAGGTGAACAAACAACGCTGGATCATGAGCACTAGGAGAAAAACCAGCTGCAGTCACCACAGAGGCGAAGCGCTCAAACCAGGCGCGTGGGGCTTGCTTAAGGCCATAGAGAGAACGACGAAGACGACAAACCATGCCATCAGGAACAGAATACCCAGGTGGGGGCTGCATATAAACCTCCTCACGCAGCTCACCATTAAGAAAGGCATTCTTAACATCAAGCTGAGACACAGACCAGTGTCGAACAGAGGCCACAGCGAGAAGTGTGCGAACAGTGGTCATATGGGCCACAGGAGCAAATGTCTCATCATAATCGCGACCATGCTCCTGCTGAAAACCCCGAGCCACAAGACGAGCTTTATAACGCTCAAGAGATCCATCAGAACGAGTCTTAATCTTATAGACCCACTTGCATGTGATGGGACGAACACGGGGAGGAAGAGAAACCAGATCCCATGTGCCAGTGCGCTCAAGGGCAGCAATCTCCTCTGCCATCGCAAGTTGCCATTCAGGATGAACAACAGCATCACGATAAGAGGTCGGCTCAACAACAGCCGAAAAACCATAGCGGTCAGGGGGGGACAAGGCCGAGCCCGAAGACCATAGGTCGGCTGAGAAGAGGAAGAAGACACACCAGAAGTAGACGGTGCATCAGTGGACTCATCCACAACACGTGGACGACGGGTGTAATGGAACTGAAAAGAGGGACGAGAAGGAATCACCGGAGGTGGAGAGTGGAAGGCGGCGGTGATGGAGGAGGAGAGTCATGCGCCAAGGGAGAAGAAGACGCCGGTGATGTAGGAGAGGATGGAGTCGAATCAACAGTGGGTCGAAGAGGAGTAGGAATACGAGGCACTGAGGGAGGTGTATCGGGAAAGGTGAGAAACGAGATGTCCTCTACCGAAAATGTCGAGGAGGATGGACGCGGGTAGAAAGGACGAGACTCATCAAAGGTCACATCCCGAGAAATCCGCATCCGACGAGCAACAGGATCCCAACACCGATAACCCTTATGCTCATCACTGTATCCAAGAAAAACACACTCAATAGACTGAGCGGTTAATTTGGTGCGTTCACGGGGAGCTAGAAGAACATAACAAACGCAACCAAACAATCTAAGCGCCGAATAATCAGGAGAACGATCCGAAAGACGCTCAGAGGAATACCACCCTGCAGAGCAGCAGAAGGCTGAATATTGATGAGATAGGTGGAAGTGGAAACAGCCTCAGCCCAAAAGTGAGGCGGAAGAGAGGCGGCAATCATCATCGCACGAGCCGTCTCAAGAAGGTGGCGATGCTTGCGCTCAGCAACGCCGTTCTGGGCATGAGCACCAGGACAAGAGAACTGAGCAAGAGTGCCCTGCTCTACAAGAAAACCTCGCAACATCTTAGAAATGTACTCGCCAGCAGAGTCAGCACGAAACACACGAATAGGCGTAGAGAACTGAGTGTGAACCATGGCAGCGAAACGCTTATATATAGAGAGAACCTCACTGCGAGAAGACATAAAATAAAGCCAAGTGTAGCGAGAGAAATCATCGATAAATATAATATAGTAGCGATGGCCCCCTTGCGAAGCAAAGGGAGCCGGACCCCACACATCGGAATGAACTAAATCAAAAGGACGCTTAGACACTGACTCACTAGTAGGATAAGGCAACTGAATCTGTTTGCCAAGACGACAACCCTGACACTGTAAAGAGACATCTCCTGAGACAGACCCCAGAAGACCTCGACGAACTAACGACGATAGACGTGAGCCACAAAGATGACCAAGTCGATGATGCCACTGCTGGAAGGAGCCGGTAGCAGAAGCGACGAAAGCAGAAGAACTGGCTGTAGTGGTGGCAGCGGAAGGAACACGAAGCCAGTCGACCTCCCAGAGCCCCGGAGAATCACGGAGCCGAGGGCCAGCCCCAACCAGAGCACGCGTGCGGCGATCCTGAACAGAACAAGAATCAACATCAAGAATGACGCGACAACCAGAATCAGTAAGCTGGGCAGCAGAAAAAAGATTCATGGTAAGACGAGGAACATGAGAAACGTCAGGGACAGAGAAAGTAGGAGTGGTAAGATTACCACGACCAGCAACCGAAAGAGGAGTACCATCGGCAGTGAGAACATTAATAGGAGAATCTAGTGAGCGAAGAGAGGATAAAGCGGAAGAATCAGAAGACATATGAAAGGAAGCTCCAGAATCCAGAACCCAACGAGATGTACCTGACTGTGTAGATGGTGGTCGCGCAGAGCTGGAAGCATCAGTCACAGAGCCTGCAGTACCTGTCGAAGAACCTGAAGCATCAAGCAGACGCTTAAGCCTCATAATATCCTGCTCAGTGAAGGAGGAATCGGGGTGTCGAAGAAGGAGCACGCGGCCGAGTAGAAGAAGTACGCTCCTTGCGCTGCTTCTTCCAGCAATCAGACTCAGCATGACCATCCTTGTCACAATAGCCGCAATGAGGAAGAACACGAGAACGACCATCGCCACCAGAAGGAGTGGGTAGAAGCGGCGGAGCACTGGGACGAGGAAGCACTGGTGCTGTAGACGGCGTAGCAGGAGGTCGAGCAACAAACACTGAGGGAACCGCAAGCAGACCAGCACCACGGAGGCGAGTCTCCTCAGCACGAAGCTCAGAAAGAACAGCCGAAATAGGGACACGGCCACGAGCAAGCAACTGAGCACGGCGGGGCTCAAACTCCTGGCGGAGCCGAGATAAGAACTCATAGACGCGCTGGAACTCCAAGTCAGACCGCACAATCTGGCAACACGGGCAGGTACCACAAACCGCAGTACGGAGAGAGTCAAGCTGACGCCAGATAGCAGAACTCTGCGTGTAGAACTCATCAATAGTGGAGTCGCCCTGCTGAAGTGCATGCTCCTGACGGACCACTGACAGGTAGAGAGCATCGCCAGATGGCTGGTAGCGCTGGCGAAGGTGGGTCCACATCTCAGAGACAGTACCGAGCCCCATAAACTCAGAGGCAAACTGAGGAAGAACACTGGAAGAAAGAACAGCCGCAGCACGAGCATCCTCATCAATCCACTGAGTGTAGGCAACCAAATCATCACGGTAAGCAGTAAGGGAAGCGTCGTACTCCTCGACCTTCTGCTCATAAGCGCGAACCGCAGCAGCATCAGTAACCATGGCTGCATCCTTATCAGCCTGAGAAGCAGTAGCAGCAAGAACCAGGGGCGTCGGCTGAGTAGGAACCACAGGCAGAACCGGACGCGGCGGACAGGAGACCTCGCCAGTAAGACACCCCATAGACGAAGACCACGCATGTGAATGCGCATAAAGCCAGCAAACTCGGTGTAGTTAGCACCATCAAAAATCACCGGGCAACGAGGGATGGAGACATAGCCGGATGACAAAGACATTGTACCAGTTTTTTTTTTTTTTTACACTTTTTTTTTTGGAACTGGAGTCAACGCAGAAGCAAACGATCAGATCGATCGAGTGTCCTGACCAGAACGGAGACGCTCAGGAACCACCAATCGGAGGGCAGATCGAAGAGCCTGAGCACAGCAGGGGACGGCCTGGAGACCACGGCGGCAAGCAGATGGTGCGTCTACCGGGACGGACGGACGGCAGCACGGCCGGAGGGCGGCGACAGGCGGCCGGGCGACGGCAGCCAGGGGACAGCAGCGGCGGCCGCAGAGACGGCGACGGCGGCGGCCGTGGCAGGGCGAGGCAGCCAGGGAACGGCCAGGGGACGACGGCCGTGGCAGGGGAGGCAGCCAGGGGACGGCGGCGACCTTGAGCAAGGACGGCGGCGACCTTGGCCAGGGAAAAAGCGACGAGTTGCAGCGTCGCAAAAAGAAAAACCTAAACCTAAACCATGTGCTCTGATACCATGTTAGGAAACGCAACTTGTATTTCCAGGGGCCAAAGGCCACAATATATAGTACATGTACATGTGACAAATATGCAGGAAACCCCTCATACAACGGGGAAAATATACAGGTATACATGGACACATAATATAACTCTAACAAGTCTTAAGGTTCAAAAACAAAATACAGAGACCAAGAAGAGCTAAGAGCATCTCTAACTAGTAGGGCGTTTTTGCTCCCGAACTCATATGCTAGTGGCCGAATAAAAAATTCTAAATAAATAGTAAAACATTTAATTTTTTTGAAAAAAATGAATGAAAAACATATACAAGTGTTTTACACGTGCCAAGTTTCGCGATGAATTGACATCTCTGGTAGTCTGTGCGGAAAAACAAAATCAGTGTTATAAAAAACTATTTTTTAACCTCCCATTTTGGACACTGATTTGTTCTTTTTCCACGGAGCACCACAAATGTCTTTTCGTCACGAAACTTAGCATTTTTTGTAAAAAACTTGTATATGTTCTTCAACACAAAAATCGGATTTTCTTGAAATGTTTTACTAGTTTTTTTCGAATTTTTATTTGGGTAGGAGCATATGAGATCGGGAGTCATTATCAATTTCTGCATCTCCAACCAGCTTCTATGGTAGAGCGGTGCATAGTGTAAGTGGGAAGCTATGCCTCATTTTTTTAGATAAAGGGAATTTATTAATACCAAGAAGATATCAATTACACCCAGCGTTGCAACAACGTAATGTGTAGAACTAGTCAAGACATTAAGGATGGACACATCCAAAAAAGAAGGAGAAGAAAGAAAAAACATGTCGCCTGCCAAATCAATAGCAACTCGCAGTGGCAGTAAACAAGCACCACCATTGCCAATACCCTGACCGCGAAGAAGGCTCTCGCCTCATGGTGAGAATGAGTTATGCTTTTCAGCATGACTAGACATCTTAGCGCGGCAATGCCGCGCCCGTTTGGTGAAATTAAAATTTGAAAGTGTTGTTATGTAAAAGTTGTGAAGATTTGATATTTTTTGAAATGCGAAAAAAAATTACGTTTAGAAATTGTTTAGTTTTCGAAATTTAAACGAATTGGGAAGTTATTTAGTTTTGAATTTTTTTTGCGTTTACAAAAATGGGTAGTTTGAAAGCCATTTAATTTTTTGGAATATTTAAATGTATATGGTATGCATGTGTGGGAAAATTCAATTTTGAAAATGTTCACATGTGGAAATCGTGTAGGTTTTGAAATTATTGGTATGCAAAGAAAGTTTACGGTTAAAAATTGTTCATATTTTGGAAATAGTTTCGAAGTAGAAATAACGTGGTGTGGGAAATTTAAATTTGAAAATACTTGTGCTATAAAGTTGTTCGGACTTAGATATGTTAGAATTGGAAAGAAAATTACAATTATAAGTTGATCGTATTTGGAATTTTTTTAAAATTGAGAAGATATTCACATTTGAATTATATTTACGTTTGTGAGGTATTTTAAATTTTGAAGTATTCAAAATTAAAATTTGATTATATGTTATAAGTAGTGAGTATTTTTGTTTTGTTATGTTAATGTTGATATATTTGTCGTATGTTTAAATAACGTGTTGTAAAAAATTAAATTTTAAGGAATATCCACATTTAAAAAATTACGCATATCTGGAAATTATTGAAATGTAAAGAAAGCTTACGTTTCGAGATTGTTAAGTGTTCAAAAATTATTCAATTTGGGAAGTTATTCAGATTTGAATTTTGTTAATGTTTACAAAAATGTTTAGAATAGAAGGCCATTTGCGAATTTGAAATATGTATCACTTAGTATTTTTTTTTTGGAAAATTGCTTAAATATCGCAAAACAATATCTACAAAGTATTTTAAATTCTTTGGAGAATGTACTATTTTAAATTTTGATTTCCGATACGGTTCTATTTATTTGGGAAGTAAGTTGAAAACAGTTAGGTGAAGTATTTAGTAGTTTTTGAAATTGTCTAAAAACTATATAACAATGTTTGCGAAGTGTTGAAAAGTTGTTCAAATTTTGAAAGTGTTCAAATTGGGAAGTTTTTTATATGTGAATTATTTTTTACTTTTTTTTAAATGTTCAGGTTTGGAAGGCATTAATTTTTTTGAAGTGTTTAAATTTGAAATTTGATCATATGACGTAAAGAGTCCACGTTTATTTTTGTGTTAATGTTGGTATATTTTCTTTTTTTTACGGTTGGAAATTAGGGGAAAAAATAGCTAAAATGATACTGTCTTACACGTCAAGGACATCGGAAAATTGACGTTGTATTTACTGTATGATATATTTATCGCAAGGAATTACAGTTGCAAAAATGAGATGGGGGTGGTAAGGTTTCCTACCAAGTTGAAATGTTCCATTATCCATGTTTTATATGCTGAGAACTTTGTGGTAACAAATATATTGATGGGATTTATTGATATAATTGCAGATAGTACGAAGTTGTTTTGCTGGATAACTTATATGTCACGGAGAGTTGTATGTAATACCGGATTGCAAAATGATACGATCTTTCTGAGAGGTTGTACTTCGTGAAATTTTGGCAGTATTTTGTTGCCAATGTTTCTAGGTTATGGATAGAAGACAACATTGTGTAATTGCTGTAGTGTAAAACTTGAAAGCTATTTGAAGCTTTGTGATAACTTCAGGAGCAATGGTTATCTGATTTCTACTTAGTTATTGATTGCCGCGCCTGTTTGGTGAAATTCAAATTTGGAAATGGTAATATGTAAAAGTTGTGAAGATGTGATTTTTTTTTTAAGTGCGAAGAAAGTTTAGTCTAAAAATTGTTTAGCTTTCGAAATTTAATTAAACTGGCAAGTTAGTTAGATTTTAAATCTTTTCGCGTTTATGGTCTGGATAGGTTTGGAAGGTTTTTTTTTTGGAATATTCAAATTTATATGGCATGCACGTATGATAAAATTCGAATTTGAAAATGTTCACATTTGGAAATTGTGTAGGTCTGGAAATTATTGGAATGCAAAGAAAGTTTATGTTTAATAATTGTTCATATTTTAGAAATAGTTTAAAAGAAGAATTACAGTGGTGTGGAAAATTCAAATCTAAAAATGTTTGCATTCTAAAGTTGTTTAGATTTAGATTTTGCATTATAAAATTGTTTGGATTGAAATTTGTTGTATTTTTTGGGAATTTTTTTGCATTTGTAAGTTGATTTAGTTTGGAAAATTGTTAAAATTGAGAAGATATTCATATTTGAATTATATTGACGTTCATGAAATGCGTAGTTTTGAAAGACATCCAAATTTTTGGAGTATTCAAATTTGAAACTTGAGCATATGCTATAAGTAGTGAGTATTTTTTTTTGTGTGTGTTTATGTTGATATTTTTTTCACATTTGTAAATATCGTGGTGTAAAAAATTTAGATTTGAAATGTTCACATTTGTTTAGATTTTAATGTATCGATTTTTTTTAAAAAGTTTACATTTGTAAATCGTTTAAATTTTAAAAATTGTTAACAGTGAGAAGTTATTCATATGTGATTTCTTCATTACGGTTTTTCGAATGTTCAGATTTGGAATACATTTAAAATTTTGAAATAGTCAAATTTTGTAATTTGTTTCTATGACATAATTAAGGAATTTTTTTTTGTGTTCATGTTGATATATTTGTCATATTTTTCCGACGGATAGATTTGAAGTTGTTGTTATACTTCAATTTTCACATTCCTCTTATCTTTTTTTTTCCTTTGTTGAAAGAACACTCGAAATATTTTTGATTTTTTCTTTAGACAAATGTCCTTGTTATTATAAGTTCGAACATTGCTTATGGTTTTTAGATAAATGACTCCATTATTAAGAGAGATGTAAAATGTTTGTAGTATTATAAAAAAATAATTACATTATCATTTGTTTAAAGAATTGGGACATTGTTTAAACAATATCCGCCGCGCCCGTGGGCTAACGTTTGGAATTATTAAGTTATAAAATTGTTGAAATTCGAAAATTATCTAGCATGAGAAGTTGTTTAAATTTTTGAAATGGTCAAATTGGGAAGGTATTCATATTTGAATTGTTTCCACGTTTATTAAATGTTTTAATTTTATGGCCATGATCTACCGTTGAAATGTTTCTCAGAGTTAGATTTAGCGAGAGTCGACAGAAAATTTGTATTTGGGAATCGGTCAAATCTCGACAATTAGTAAAGTTGGCAATTGTTTCATATCTGAATCATGTTTACATTTTCGGCAGTGCTCACATTTGGAAGGCATTCGATTTTTCTGCGTTTATTGCATGCCCAAATTTGGAATGCATTTAACATATTGGAATAATTTAAAATTTGATAATATGCCGTGATTAGGCAACGTTAATTTTTGCGGTCATGCTGATATACTTGCCATATTCTTAATTAATTTTGTTCAACCCTAGATTCATAGTCAAATTAAATGGGTTGTAAAACATATCCATGTTTTAAATTTAGGGTTTATTACTGCTTCTCTAATGGTATCAATATAAATAGTTCAAACATATATGATTATGGCATTAAAAAAAAGATCTCATTTTTCTGAAAATTTTGATATATTATGCTTATTTTTCTGACTTTAAATCAGTAAGTTACGGATTTTTCAAATTTAATAAAATTGGGGTTATTATTAAAAAAAAATCGAAAACTGACAGGTGGGCCCACTGTGACATCGTGCTGACGTCACAGTGGGCAACCCTAGCTCTAGTCGCCCGCGGCGGCGGTGGGCTCGCCGGCGGCGCGCCGCCGTGTTCCGGCACGCGGGCGCGGGCGCGAACGATGCGCGTCGCTGCGCTCGACCCGTTGGTGGCGGCTCCGCCACCTTTGGGTCACCGGAGTGGCGCCGGCGGTGCACGGACGCGGCGGAGGCGGCGGTCGCCGCGGCGGCGATTCCCGCGCCCGTGCGGCGACGTGGCGGCCGATCTTCGGGGAGGAGATGGAGGCGGCGACGGCGGATCTGTTCGTCCCCGTGGACCTGGCCGGGGAGGCCCGTGGCGGCGGCGGCGGCGACGCAGCGCCGGCGGCGACCCGCTGCGTCGCACGGAAGAGAGAGGAGGAAGGGGGATGTGGCGGCGGTTTTACACGTATGTCCCTGTAATTTTTTTATTTGCGCTTTAGTCCTCCCGCGATCACAGACAGGTACTTTCGGGGGGGGGGGGGGGGGGGTTTGGAAAAGTTTGCGGCGACCGGCTGGAACGGGCGCGACCGGAGCGTGACCGGGCCACGCGGCGCGCTGCCATTGGAAGAAATTG
Organism: Poa pratensis; assembly: GCA_947311845.1. Classification (NCBI taxonomy): domain Eukaryota; kingdom Viridiplantae; phylum Streptophyta; class Magnoliopsida; order Poales; family Poaceae; genus Poa; species Poa pratensis. The sequence goes on along the minus strand of CAMZMU010000037.1, from coordinate 40,842,886 downwards.
GGGAATGAACAGTAGCGCGCGCGGGGGCCGACGTGGGCACATCCTGGCCGTCCATTCTCTCCGATCGGACGGCTCTGAATTGCCGGTGACGTGGCTCGCGAAATGGGAGGTGAATCTTGTCAGCCTTTATATATGGATCTACTATCTATCTATCTATATATAGAGTGGATGAGCTCGAGTTGAGGATCGGGTTGCACAGTGCAACTCTATCCTTTAGTCACTGGAGTGTGCTGGCGCATTTGCTATGTGTGTGGCTGCTCGGATCCCGGGTGATAGCCGACATGGCGCGATGAAGCTTCGTGTCTGGAGCGAGGTTGAAGACCTTAGATCTATCTTTAATATCATCCATTTGAGGGTGTTATTTTGTGGTGATCCAAATTCGTATATACTGATAAAGTCCGACTTGTGACGAGGAGAGCGGAGCGTCCCGGAGTTGGACTGCAGTTGACCTAGGGTTTTACCACTACATATACATCTTGTAAGCCGCCGGTTGGGATAAGTCGCATTGTGTAAATCCCCGGCGTTTGTAACCTCACCCCGATATAGTGAAGTTTTGCTGGCTGGCGCCCGTGGTTTTTTCTCTCCATTGTTTGGAGAGGTTTTCCACGTTAAAATCTCGTGTCCCCTTTGGTTTGATCGTTCCGCTCTTCATCGTTTATTTGCTATCGTTTATAACAGAGGGGTCTTCATGAATGTGTCTTTCTGTGCACTCTGTCCTCCTAAGCCTTGATTAATGGAAGAGGTTTTAGTGCAAAAAAAAAAATCTGTTAAACCCTGTGTGGGTGCATGTCTCACGCGTCTTTCCTCGGCTTATGTTGCTTTGGTACTGTGACCACCTTAGGGTCTTCTACCTCCTCGACGACATGCCAAATTGGAGTCACTTCAGCAGCTCTATTCTCCAAGTGGTTCGGTCCCTAGCGCAGGCGGCCGTGGTGTTAGGCTCATGGGGAGAGTGATTTTTGCAAACCTTTTCCCGGATCCTGTTTGTAAGAGCTGAGGTCTTGGTTGTATTTTTTCTTTCTTGTGAGACTCTCCTGTAACTTCTAATCCTAATGCAGATCTTGGAGTCCAACATGGCTGGCTACTCAACCTGTTCGAAACACCATGTAGTCAAGTCAATGGTCCATGTGCTGCTGCGCACCGGTCTCCCGCTCCTGACTACAGGGCCATGTAGATCATTAACATTTCTTTCCATTTCCCTTTCCATAACATGCATAATTCAGGAGTACTTATTTATTACATTGATCAAGGCATCAAGCACGGCCGTTCTAAATGCCTTGTCGACGATGTCGGGTTCCCGCGAGTACTCTCCGTCCATCCCTTGCTTGGTGGCTGCCATGCAAATCGGGCGCGAACGCAGCAAGTGGCTTGCAAAGCTTGCAATGCCGTTGGGGGTCCAAATTTTAAATGCTAGCTGCTCACTTTTGTGCGTGTTTTTTCGCAGTCGTTAATTCTCCGAGCTCTTTACGACGTGATCCCGTGTGCGAACTGAGGAGGTGGGTAGGACTATGGGAAAGTAAATGAATTTGCACGAGGAGATTTTACCAGGTCTACATTATATTTTTTTTTCATCCTTCATTTCAACTTTTCTTAGAGCATCCCGGGAGGTGGTTCTTTTTCCTCCACATCTCCGCCGGCGAGGGTGTTGGTTTCCCTCTTACCGTCGGAGCAGCAAGCGGAGGGAGAGGGACCCATTCCTCCGTTCTGGATTGGTAGTTAGGGTTAGGATTAATATGTCGTGGTGCGCCGTTGGGTGGGAGCGGCGCCCGGGCGAATAAATCTGCCTCAACTCCACTCCCGTACTGGCGGTGTCCTTCATGACAACGTCTCAGAGTTATTGGCATCGTGTACTTGTCGATCCTTGAGATCGACATCGTTAGGGTTCATGGATGGTGTCAGTGAGGCGGCGACAACGACTCGGATGTGTCTTTACTCTTGCTATGTCCCCGTTGTTGCGACGTTTTCTCCGACGCCATGGTGTAGCATGGGGCATTTGTGCGGTAGCTGCGACCTGTGGTTGTGGAGCCGCTGCCGTGGGGTAGAAGATGGCGACCCTAAGGTGGTCTATGGATGGCGGATTTTGCGTGTTCTCTCGACTTCGTCGACTTGAGGCGGCAGATCTGGGGCTGGGAAGGCACGAGGAATATCCCTGACCGACATGCCACAACGATATGCGCATCGCCGCGCACAGGAGGCCTGGTCTTCAACTCAAACAGCCTTGATGGCGATGGCGCTTCTCCGGTTCTGGCGACGATGGAGGTCTTTCTCCTTTTCTGCCAGCGAAGCGTCTCGACGGCGCTGGTGGTGGGCAATGGCCGATAGTGTATTAGTGTCGGTGTGTGCAGGGACCCCAAAGGACTATGTGTATTTTCTTTTCTTTGTATGGGGGTTCTTTCTGAAAAGTTTACATGGCAGTTGTCTAGGCACGATGTCTTTGATAGTTTCGGTGAGGACATTTTGTAATCTCTTCTTACATTGATAAATTACTCGGCTACTTTTATAAAAAAAAACTAAGCTACTTCTTGGAAAAACCAACACCAACGCTAGTTATCTCAACTGGCACGTTAGTTTTAAAACTTCAAGATATAATTCAAACTAATTGAAACGAAAATAGTTCCATTTGTAGGTTTTGGACAAATTTCTTGATCAGGAGAGGAAGCAGTACATAAACACAATGGAAGATTGGCAACTAAATATACCACTGCTGTTAAGGATTCGTTCTGTTCTTCAGTCAACTGCAAAATCCACCTAGCTGTGGACAGTGCAATCTTTATTGCCATGGAGAATCGATCGAACAGTTGAACGGTAGGTACTGTACTTAGGTAGAAGGACAAGGATTGGTTTTATGCCGTGAGGACGTGTGGGCCCATGCATGTCATGAGGTCGTGCCATTTATGGGCGCCTTTGCGATCACTGGCTGCAGAGCAGTATGTGATATCGTGGCCTTGTTTTCAAATCTCTGCAGGTGCCATAGAATTTTATCTCCTCCATCGAGTCCAGACTGGAGCTCAGCAACTTGTAGTCGCGGCACGGGAGTGCAATAAAATGATTTTACTGTTTTTACTATCACGGTACATCACGGTGCATTTTTAACGGGAAAAGTCCATTTTAAACCTTAAATTTGTAGAGCACGGGCGGATCGAACCCTCAAGTCAAAATATTTTTCGTTTGCACCATATTGAATTCCGGTCTAAATTGAACCTTGGACCTATTTGTCGCACCGGGAAAAAGAGTATCCCGGCCAGGATTACGCATTGTCTCACATTGTCTCACTAACGGTCCGCATGTCATATTGATCTCCTATCCAAATCCATCTCCCTCCCATCTCAAGAAAAAGGGAGGGAGTTGCATACACCGGGGACAGCCAGGATGGGGAGGGGCAGTGGCGGCGCCACAAGGGGGTCGAGCCCACGCGGTCGACCCGGCTCGATTTTGGGCAAAAAAAAAATAGGTACTACGCATCCTGCCTCGACCCGCCCGACCCCGACCTAATCCTCTTCTCTTCGCGCATCGCCTCGTCCCCTGCTCTTCGCGCTCGTCCCCTGCCTCGTCTCCACCGCGCCGCCACACCCCGGCCGCCCTGCCTCGCCCCGCCCCTGCCTCGTCTGACGTCTCCACCGCGCCGCCACACCCGGCCGCCCTGCCTTGCCCCGCCCTGCCTCCCCATTCCCCGCTCACCTGCCCCGCCTCGCTCTCCCTCTGCCCCCCCCCCCCCCACCGAGCCGCCGAGGCCGCCGTGCTCGTCGCCGTCGCCTGAGGCCGCTCCGAGTGAATCGAGCACCACCACGACGTCCGCCTCGCCGTGCTGCTCATCCCCGCCAAAGGAATCGCTCGGGAAGGCACGGAATCGACGCCGCCGTCCGTGACCTCGCCGCCGCCCGAGCTCCGCCACGCTCGATTCCGCCGCCGTTGACCCACCTCCGACCTCCCCGAGCACGCATACGCCTCAGGGTGAGCTAGCCCGTCTCCCCGTACCCTCCCCTTGCTCTGCCGTGCTCCGTAGCCGTGGATGACCGCAGCCGCCGTGCGCAGCCGTGCGAGCAGCTCGGATATTCCGAGTCGATTAGCACCGGATTATCCGGTTATCTCCAGTACCGTTTTTCTTCTGGGTCCTTAGCAGAAATTGACAAGAAGAAATCTCCAAATTTCACAGTCGGCCACCGCCCTGCCTCGCCCCGCCCTGACCTCTGTCTCCTGCCTCCGATGGACTCTGATGAAGATGAAGAGTGGCTACAGTGTGTGGCCGACGAGGAGGAAGCTAATCTGAAATTTGAAGCAGTGGCTCGAGCTCGGCAAGAAGAAGAGGCAGAAATCTCAAGAAATCTTAAGAGGGCACGCGCCACACGACATGAGCAGGTAGATTCCCCCTTTAGATTTCCCCTTTGGATTTCATATTTACTTGTCTTGTGAGTTGTGACCAGTAGCAATGTAGTATGCAGTAAATTGATCAAATACTGATTTTGATTTCAATGTTGTAGGACACTCAACCCACAAATGTTGCTGAAATATTTGATCTAGCAAATGTGGTTGCCGATCCTGGAGTTCGGAGACCAATTGATGAATTTGGTACCCCTGAAATCAGAGATAAAATGAGATGGGAATATTTGTCTAGAGGCCGTAATCGTTTAATTGGTCATAATTTTCCGAAAACAAAATTTGGTCCGGATGACCGGTCATTTTTAGATGCATGGTATGCCAAATATGATTGGTTAGAGTATAGTGTGGAGAAGGATGCTGCATATTGTTTCCATTGTTTTCTTTTCAAATCTGCAAGCAATAGTTCACAATTTGGTCATGATGTTTTCACAAAGAAGGGGTTTAAAAATTGGAAGAAAGCATCGGAAAATTTCAAGTCTCATGTAGGTGGACCAACTAGTATTCACAACAATGCAAGAAATAGTTGTGAAGATTTCAGAAATAAAAAGCAAAGTGTGGCATATGCTCTTGTCTGTCATGAAGAACAATTGCATATTGATTATGAGATTCGTTTGAGGGCTGTTGTGGGTGTTGTCAGATTTCTGCTTGAACAAGGTCTAGCTTTTCGTGGGCATGATGAGTCTAGCACTTCCTTGAACAAGGGTAATTTCCGTGAGATGTTGGATTGGTATGGCGCAAGATGCAATGATGTAGCCAATGTAATTAATGAGAATGCTCCTGGCAATTGTCAATTGACATCTCGTGAAATCCAACTATATATAGCAAAAGCATGTGCAGAAGAGACTACAGAAGTTATAATGAGTGAGCTTGGAAATGCACATTTCTCTGTACTTGTTGACGAGTCTCGTGATGCATCGGTTAAAGAGCAAATGGCTGTGATCTTGAGGTAGTTTCTCTGTACTGATTGGCTAGTTTTTTTGTACTTATCTTTTGTAATCTTATACTCCCTCCGTTCACAAATACTTGACTTCTAACTAAGTGTATCTAGACAAGAAACACATCTAGATACACTCATATCAGAGTCAAGTATTTCAGAACGGAGGGAGTATGTTCTTGTCTTATTGTTTGTAGGTTTGTGAACCAAAAAGGAGAGATCTTGGAAAGATTGCTCGGTGCTGAGCATGTTCTTGATACTACATCGGCTTCTTTGAAAAGATATTTAGATGCAATGTTTGTTGACCATAATTTGTCCATGTCAAGATTAAGAGGACAAGGATATGATGGTGCCTCTAATATGCGTGGGAGCTAAATGGTTTAAAAACATTGGTATTGGCAGACAACCCTCATGCCTTTTATGTGCATTGTTTTGCCCACCAACTTCAATTGGTGGTTGTGGGGGTTGTCAAAGGACTTCTACCAATTGGACACTTCTTTGGTCACTTAAACAAGATTGTCAGCATGGTTAGTTTTTCATGTGTATTGCAAATAGTATTTTGTCAACTCTTTATCTATATTTCAATTCTAATTTTTGCATGTGTATTTCTTGTAGGTAAGTGCCTCTTGTAAGAAGAAAGATGTATTGTTGCAACTCCATCATGACCGTTTGGTAGCACAACTAGAGAGTGGAGAGATCTCATCGGGAAGAGGCCAAAATCAAGAGACAAGTTTAGCAAGACCAGGAGATACTCGTTGGGGATCACACCATAAAACTCTAATTCGGATTAAAACTATGTGGGATTCAATTGTTGAAGTGCTAGAGAGTGTTTCTCATGATGGGACAGATGCCGAGGAGAGAGGTTTGGCTTCAGGTTATATGATATACATGGAAAGCTTTGAATTTGTTATTATCTTGCATTTGATGTTTCGAGTGCTTGGTATAACAAATAACTTGTCACAAGCATTGCAGTCCAAGGATCAGAACATAGTGAGCGCTATGAATATGATTGTCTCAGTTAAAACTCTATTGCAGAAATTGAGAGATGATGGATGGGAGCCTCTATTGCGTGCTGCCACTAACTTTTGTGTTGGAAGAAATATTGTGGTGCCGAACATGGATGATAACATTTTGGCAAGGGGTTATTCAAGGAGCTCACGCAAGATGGTTACTAGCTACCATCATTACAAGGTACAACTCTTTAATGAGGTGCTTGATAGAAACATAAGTGAGATGAATCATAGATTTTCTGAAACCTCTACACGCCTATTGTTGTGCACTGCATGCCTTGATCCTAGAGACTCATTTAGCAGTTTTGATAATGATATGCTAGTTGAGCTTGCAACTATGTACTCTGCTGATTTCACTGCACATGATTGTTGTCTCTTGGTTGACGAACTGGACATATATGTTGATGTGATGAAGAGAAGTCCTGAATTCATAGCTTGTGATAGTTTGAGTGGTCTTGCTCTCAAGTTGGTTCAGAAGAAACACCATTTGACATTTCCATTGGTCTATCGTCTTATTACACTTGTGTTGACATTACCTGTGGCAACAGCACAAGTTGAGAGAGTTTTCTCGGCCATGCATATTATAAAGATAGATCTTCGAAACAAGATAGGGGATGATTGGCTCAATAATTTGATGATTTGCTATGTTGAGAAAGAGATATTTACAAAAATTGATGACAAGAAGATTATGCTGCGTTTCCATTCCTACAATGATCGTAGAGGTCATCTTCCTCGACACTTTCGCCTTGCCAACATGGATTCAACTTAATGGTACTATCTTCTTATCAAAATGTAGCACTATTTTGTGAGCTATAATATTGTGAGACTTCGACTTATTTACATTATTCTTTCCGTACAATTGTGGATTACATGTGTTGTCCAAAAAAAATTTTGCCGGTGGCACAATTTTACTGTTCGATCCCCCTCGTCTCAATTCCTGGCTCCGCCACTGGGGAGGGGCAAGGGGTAGCGGGGATGGGGACATGCATGGAGAGGTGCAGGAGCTGCGGCGGCGTTGACCCCATTCACCGACTGGAGCGGCGAGCACCCGAGCAAGCACGAGTTATATGCCGGCCATGGAGGATGCATCGTCTAAGACGCCCAACTTGACCGTTGTGCCCGCCACTGCCACGGTCCATGGTCGGCCTCTATGACCTGCCCAGCTCACAACTTTGCTTGTCGTCGGACCATGCCCAAGCTGGTGCACCGCACCTTGGCCGAGTTGCTCGCCGCGGCCTTCACCTAGGTCATCCTCCCTGATGCCGGTGATGGGAAAAGCCAATAGGGAAGTTGGAATGCAGCGCTCCTGCTCACTCCAGCGAGTCCATGCCAATCTGCTTGATCAATCTCGTCATCGGGGCACTCAAGCTAGATATGGAGATTGGGGACGAAAACCTAAATATGGAGATTGGGGAAGAAGATGAATATGACATGTGGACCAATGTAGTCCGCGGGAGTAGCAATCATGAATTTTATTTTATTTCTCTGAAAAACAGGTCCAAGCTTCAATTTGGAATGATATTCAATACTTGAGGATGCAAACGAAAGGGATTTTGAGATTTCGACTTTAAGGTTCAATCCGCCCGACCTCCACGAGAAGGTTTTCAAGTGGACTTTATCTTTTTTACAGACAAGGAGATGGCAAGAAAGAACGTAAAGCATAGAAAAAGAGGGGCGCTGTGGTTACGAACTTGACGAATCGACCATGTCATGCCCTCTCTGGCTCTCTGTCCAAAGGATTGCAACCAAGACGATTCATCACTTATCACAATTATACACAGGACCAGGCAAGATTTTTTCTCAGCCTTCAATATGAAAACTCGAGAAGGAAAAAAAAATAAGGGTAAGAATTAATATCTTCTTCACATCTCTCCACTACCATGCTGGCTTGCCCGATGCATGCGCCTCCTGCCGCATTCAGAAATCTGCTGTTCATTCCGTGCAAAGCTGCAGCCCTGGTCTTCGTCTTCGAAGGCACAAAACCTTCAGTTAAATCCGAGGTGCCCCATTTTCAACACCCTCTGTTTCGTCTTTACCCTGTGTATCGATCGCACTCGCTCGTGTCATGTCCGTTTCGTGTCCCAGATCTCCTCCAGCTCCATGGCGAGCTCCTTCTGGCGGCCGACGACGATGGTGACGTGGTCCCTGCCGTCGATCACCTTGACGTTGGCGCGCGGGATCTTGGCCTGCACCGCGTAGCTGCAGCCCACGGGGAGGAGCTCGTCGTCGTTGCCGTGGTAGATGGTCACGCCGCAGGTGAGCTGGTCCCGGACCACCTCGAGGCACTTGTCGATCTTGCCGGCGCTGCCGCAGATGATGTTGTGGAGCGTGTGCCATGACGCGATGTGGGTGTGGCAGAAGAAGCCGTCCATCAGGTATGTCCTCACCCTGCAGCACGTTGTTGGGAGTGTGATGATGATAGTTGGATAACATTTGTCATGGATATGAAATTATGAATCGAATACAGACATGTTCGGTCATGAATATTTAGCGGGACTCTGCGTGAAAGCATATAAATCGTACTATCTCAACAACACAAGGCTTCCAAAATGCGAAATGTCTTTTTGGCTCCAGACTTGCAATGATCTCTTTATTTTAAAAAATTCAAAAAAATATATTTAGAAGTTTACAAAAATATGTAAATAAAATTCTGGATATAGTTAGTTATGCATCTTACAAGTATGCAAAATGACAATACGAAATTTGTTATACCATGTGCTAACCGAAAATGACAAAATCGTCTATATTTTATAGATTTGAAAGTGTGTATGTTCAAATTCCACACATTTGTTATTTATGTGTAGGTTTAAATATAAAGTAATTCAAACTGAGATTATGCACGTTTTTGGGATACGTCATTAACAACATATAAGATTTTTTTTCAGATTTTAAAATTTATAAATATGATTTTTGATTATTATTTTTTTAAATATAGGGATCACTTAATTCCCAAGAACCATAAATCTGCACTCTTCGAAAATGCAACTACGTTAGCAGTTCCATGCACCGAGCCGCTCGATCACCCAAAGGTATATGTTTTTCACCTATTATGCAGTCATTGGTACATGGATTGGTCAATACACAACTTATGAAACATTGCGCTAACTAGATCAAAATACAGTGCAAAGTAAACCTTCTCAAAGCAACATTTCAGGATAGATAAGTAGAACTGATCACTCTGTTCCTAAATATAAGATATTTTAACTTTTTCAGATTCATATGTACTTAGATGCATTTTAGTGTCTATGTTTAGACATTTCACTCCGTATGTTGTCCACGTCAAAATAACTAAAACATCGCATAATTAGGAACTGGGTGAGTACAACATAAGCTAAGGCATGGATACATAATCCGGTAGGATCATATTCAAAAAAGGCATGCTTAAGAGGTGGATAGGTATACATATGTTTAGCAAGATAGCTTGTCTCAGATGAAAGGAGATTTGTGCTCCTGACCTCCAGTGATCTGATATTTAAAAATAGAAACAATATTTACGAGTTTCAAAATAATTTGAAAAAAAATCTCGGATGTAGCCAATGGTGTATTTCAATAACGTGCAAAAACTTATTTTTAAATAATTATATTTTGAGCTACATAAAAAGATAAAAGTGTGAATATGAATATACATATATTTAAATCTCTAAATTTATAAGATTTTGTCAACCGGTGGGATTGACCGAAGCTGAAGCAATGAGCAAAACAGACCGGGACAGCCGGGTGGTCCATCATGCGCAGATCAGCGGTGAAACAGTAGATGGTCGCATGTCGCCACACCAAGTACCACTATCCAAACGATTGACCTGGGTCAAACTGAGTTCATAACTTCATATGTCGCCTATTAACTCATCTCCATCGCCCCATCGGCCACATCACTTCACATCAGCATGCAGCGATGATGCTGCCGGGCGGACCCGACTGGCATCCATATAAATGCCCTTACACTTAACTCTGCTTCGGCTCGATCGGGAACTAGCTCAGGTCCTATTGATGACGACTTCCTCTACGTGCTTGCTTAAATTCCATTGGTCAACGCAACCACCAAATTCCCAATTGGATCAGGAAGAAATGTTGTTGAGCTAATTCTAAACCACCCAGGGTCGAGGTCAAGACTCAAGAATTCAAGATGCGCGAGGAAGAAGACAATGGTTCCTTTTTGTCTTACCTGTACAAGGTGAAGACGCGGAAGGCGAGCTCCCAGAGGCGGTGGTGCTTGCAGAGCACGATGCTGACGGTGCGGCCGAGGTGCTCGTACCAGCACGCCACCGACGCGCCGAACGCTATCGCCGGCCACACCCGCCGCGGCGCCACCGCGCGTAGTACGTGCTGCGTCCCCGTCTCGCCCTTGGGCACCGGGAAGTATGGCTGCCGCCGATCAAGCCAAAATTAAGGTTATGCATAGCGACGAATGCACGCGGAAACATTTTATGAGATGATGTCGGTGTTGCGTACCGGCGCGACGAGGGTGATGGACTTGACGGCGGCGGGGTACTTGACGGCGAGGGCGAGCGCGAGGATGGAGCCGAGCGAGTGCGCGACGATGTGGAACGGCCCGACCTTGTACCTCTCGATGACGGAGCGCTCGATCATCTCCACGTGCTCGCGGAGCGTGTACAGCGAGTCGGCCGGCTTGGGGCTGCGCCCGAACCCGAGGAGGTCCACGGCGAACAGCCGCCGCCGCGCGCGCGCCTCCCGGCTCACGTGCGGCAGCACCGTCTCCGTCCAGAACCCCGACGAGGAGATGAACCCGTGGATGAACAGCACGTCCTCCTCCGTGGCGCCGCCGTCTTTAATTAATTAATTGGCAGGGAGCAAATGCATGACGGTGGTGAGACGAGCGAATCTTGCTTCCGTATTGGTGTGGTGTGGGCACGCACGTACCTTGCGGGCCCTCGACGTGGACGAAGAGCCGGTCAGCGTCGGCAGGATTGCAGTTGGCGCAGTGGCAGTCGGACCAGCGCGGCGAGGGGTACGGCTTGTGCTCGCCGTCGCCGGCGCCGCCCTTGCCTCGCAGGATCTGCACGATGGCGGAGTGCACGGTGACCGTGGTGGCCGACGCCCTCACGACGTTACTGCTGCATGTGGAGTAGGAGGGCCGCGAAGACAACGCAGCGGCGCTGGCGAGCACGGACGGGCGCGTGTAGAGCGTGTCGGAGATGTCCTCGAGGTGCAGCTTGGTGGAAGACAGCATGCTGACCACCTTGGACCCGCCGCGCTCGGACACGACGATCTTCCCCGGCGCCGACGACGAGCAGTAGCACGGCCGCCAGGCGCCCTCGGCCACGTAGTCGGCGACCTTGTACACGAGGCAGAGCACTACCTCCAGCGCGTCTAGCAGCATGAACACCACGAAGCTCACGGCCTCGTTCGTCGCACGGCCGGCAGACGCCAACGCCGACCGCGCCGCGGTCATCTGTACGATGTATAATCTATGCACTGTCACCACCAATCTAGCAGCTGGGAGCTGAAGTTAGCAATGGGCAGAGGGTGGTGGTGGTGGCGGTGGTGGTAAAAGCTACTGCTCCCTGCTATCTAGCAGTAGAAGAGGAGGCAGCTGAGCTGAGCTGCGAGGCGCGTGAGGGAGAGTGAATTGATGGCGAAGCGCATTAAAGCGCAGGGGTTGGTGGTTGGTGAACCCATCCGGGCTAACACCACTGACACCGGCCAACTGGTACCGCGCCGGTTGGGCTTTCAAATTCGACCGAGCAGCCCAAGAAAAATTGCAGTACCCTGCACTTCTTCAAGCCATGGACCATACAGATACACTACATATGTACAGTACTAGATTCGAACGGCGCGGCCCGCCGCGCAGCAATTGTTTCTTCTTTGAATTTCTTGCCCGTGGTTACCATCGCTTATACAGACCACTAAAAGGACATTTATATTCATATGAATTTAATCACTGTTATACAGATTTGAAAGGGCATCTTGCAGATCATAAGCAATAGGAAGCTGAAGCTATGTTGAAGCACATGTAGTTCAGGTTTTGGAATTTTCAGAATTTGACACCGTATCAAATACATAAGTTTTGATTCCATGGAAAGTAAATACATATGTCTTCTGGAACACCTGATGAGTTTTGTGAGCTCAACAACAATTCTAAGTGCCAGAGGTAGCTGGCCTCAACAGCACTAACAATAAGACATGGATGGTATAACCAAAATATCACCTTGCAAAGTTTCTGATGCAGTCATGTACTTAGACGATGATCGGTAAAAATAAGTCCGATTTGCAGTAAAAAAGCTCAGAATTAATAAAGGGTAGGTACGTGGACTGGATCAACAACAGGTACAGTTTGGTTGGATCGTAAGGAGTGTGGTCATTGCAGGGTAAATTAGTTTCTAGCTTTCTTTGCTAGACTACCAACTCCATCATCATGGACCGATGTCTCTCCTTGAAGGTGCTTGTATATGTCTACTGCTCCTGTATCATTCGGAGTATCATTCGGAGTATACTACTACAATAGAAGTATATGCATGCAATTTAAAACACATCAACTATCATGCCCAAGGGAAACATAAGTGAGTGACTCACTGGATTACCTCTGAATAATCCATGTTTTCTAGTACTGGTTCAGTCTGCACTTCTTGAGCTGGAATCAGTCGAGTAACCGGGACAAGTGCACAACATCATCGGTAAGGTTTTCTTCAGTTGCAGACACTTCGGCTTTGCAATTGCTCATATATTGAGATCTTGGTACAACAAATAATTAAGTGCTCTTCATCAGTAAACCCTACAATGTATCCATGTAAGGAGTCTCTAAGCCTGCATTAAAGACAGGAGTTATAGGACCTGCCAATAAAAGAATGATTATAGATTTCTCAACTCCTATTGTCCATCGTTTAGAAGAGATAACATAAATAACATACCAGATCAAGATAACGTGCGCCAAGCTCAAACATGCATGTGCTTCTTCTTCAACACAACAATCTGCACGAACAAAAAGTAAAGGTCTAGGGGTTTAATATGGCAAACCAGAACAGACCATGATGGTGTGCCAGTTGCCAAACAAATCAAAGGAAAAATGAACTGCGGCTAACGACCGTTTAACGAAGACAGGGAAGTGGAAGAAGGCAGAACCAAAAAAAAGGGTTTACATGTAAAAGGGCGAAGGCTTCAGCAATTTGGAAGCCCTGATTTTCCTCCTGTCGAGCGCCGAGGTAAAGGGAGCGACGGATCCCAGACCAATCACTTTATGAAGTCTAGAAACTGGTGTGTGTTTGCTGCTCGAAGAAAATAAAAAGGTTCATAAAAATAAAAAACCAGGTATTCCCGTAAGATACTGTGCAGATAAATTTAACTAACATAGGTTGGTAAATGGTAATACATGTATACTTTGACCAAATATAAGCAATGCATGGCCGACCATAAAATTTTAGGAGACTGTATATTCCACCTTCCAAGATAACTCGGAAAAAACAGAACCATACTATAACAAATGTGGTTAAGGAAGATGGAGCAGAGGAAGGCAGCCAACCTGAATCGAGGAAGTCCACTGCAAGGTTTCCGTTAGCAACCAATGGAATCATCACCTGCAAGGAATAACATTAGCAGGCACACATCAAACAGAGATTAAAGAGGCATGCACCTAGCAAACAGGACAAGGTACTAATTTAGTTCCTGCAGGTCCGCAACAAAATGTTTATTAAGAATCAAGTGTTTAATAAGAAGCTGAACGCTTTTATATAATATATGGAGAATAGCAGCCAGTACAGTAGCTAAATGACTGAACTTGATTCGAATATTAAACACTTGTATGAGGCTGAACGAAATCATGATTAGAACAAGTCTTTAGTAAAATTTAGGTGTATTGAGTTTTACATAGCATCAAGGAGTCCAAAAGTCTAGCATCTCTGCTTTGATCTTTACCGCTAGAACAGATGGAAAATAGTCTATTCCATGTACCAAATTTGCTGGCTAAGCCTAGAAATAAATTTGCGAGTCTAGAATGGGCAAATTAGAATATCAGCAATGTTGTTTGAGTAGGTGCCATTCTACAAAATATAACTACTCAGACGATACTTGCAGCTGTGGATGGACAGAGTGAATCACTATAGATATACGTGTGCGAAGCTATTTACGAAGGCTGAACAAAAAACATCGAAATAGGGACATAAGGAGGTTTAATAGGTCCATAAACATAACACGCAATATATATACTAATATAGGGGTAGAAGCATATACATTTAACGAACAGGCCAAAGCATTGCTAAAGCACAGAACCTGCCAGACATAGTAGGCCAACGTAAAAGGGATGGACACCCAGTTTCAGTGGCACTATTGAAGAGAAATCTCTGCATTTATTTGTACCTTAAACATAAAAGGAAACATATCTGCATTTTGTAGGCTCTTGTAGGCCAACGTCAGCACAAACATCATCCAAAAAAAAATTTAAAGCCACATGCAAATTAACTCTCAGACATACTATCTGAGCCCATGTTACTACACAGAAACAAATCTAATATACTGCAACCAATCTATAAACTTGTGAACTTAGGCATCTAACAGTTTTGTTAATAACAAATAATAAGAAGGGGAAATGTATTGTTTATGTATGCTAGATTTCCTTGCGGTCAAATGGGGAAAAGGAAAGTGGTCCTTTACCTCAATGGAATGATTGCAGATAGACTGGAATAAGAAATCTGAGACCTGGAAGGAAACAAATCCAATAAAAATGAAGAAACATGGTGAAAAACTAACAGCCAGAGAATTAATACAGGAGCATTGGTATACAAAATTCAGCTAGCTAAATATCCGACAATTTTCCATCAATGGTTTTCCTTGATCTTTCTAACATGTACTCTGAAGCATGCCAGTGTCAAAATAAAAAAGGTGGATGGGTTATTTATCTGTGCATCAAAACGTTAAAATAGGATAAAACTATGCACTGTTCTATTATTCCACTCCTGAATAAATAGCTAACTGATTGCACAATTGCGGAGCCCTATGCCAAAGAATGCAAAAAGTGTCGAAAATGTACACCACAGAAATCAACCATCTATTTATGCGAAAGAGGCAAAATAGCTAGTAAGTTGGAGGCAGGCAGAAATGCTATAGAACAAACATTAGTGATCCCTTATACACCAAAGTACCGCTCACAAGAAGCACTGGTCATATACGGTTGCTCACACTAACAAAAAAAGGTTATTGGAAAGGGGGGGGGGGGGGGGTCTATTTTAAGCAATAAAACTAAGTAGGGTGGAATGTTAACTGATGTGCATTGTTCTTAGATGTTTTTTATAGCAGACAAATTATTCATAAACAGGCAGGCAAATTATCTTCATCAACAGACAATAGCATTAGAGTTCCAAATACTTCTATTACTGAAACGACTCATGATTTACTTCCTCGCAAGAGATAGACAATGTCAAGTTACTCATTAAACCGGAGGAAATCATTCATATTCATGAGGAGCATATGAATCTAACAGAAAGAAAAAACATCCAAAAGCAAGTGAGTGCATGTTCTCAGAAAAAGGTGCATCACAATTACCCTGCTTCCAAAATTAGTGATCACTCGGAATCTATAATACTGGATATCACGCAGTATCACAATTATCTTGAACGTTGTTCTTATCAGTAAAATAAGGAGAAGATAACAAACAGTGGGAGCACCTGTATTGTTTAATTTTGAAGGCTGATATTGGAGGGGTAGCACCTGCAGAGAGAATATAGCAAACATATAAATTAAACAACAGAGATACTTTCTATGGGCAGCGACAGGAGACAAATCTAGGCTGACATCCAAGGAAAGGATACTGTAATGTATAATCTTATCTATCAGCTACCTTTCTTTTCTTCATAGCACAATTGTCGATGTCTAAATCCTAATGTTTAGTGGGTTTTCTATGTATGAACATACCTTGAAAATCCATTCTCTGACCAGTAATCTCCCTGCAGCTATTATTGCTCCACCATCTAGAAAATTGTGAGTGTTGAAACAATCCTTTCTTCTACGCATGGTCAAAGCCGACACAAAAACTTCAGAACCAAGATTTCAAAAGTCTATAGTAATGAGTGTCTATTGTCATACTACAGAGCAACCATACTTGGCACACAAAATGCATAGCAGGCATGCCGAATCAAAATGAAAGTTATTAGTCAAGGTTCTTAACCTGAATGATTAAACTTTGCAACTTTGCAGCTGTAAGTTGCTTCCAGTAAGATTCAGTATAATGCTAGTCCAATCCTTCCCTCCTTTGTCATCAACCAACCGTGTATGAGGTACACTGCTGAACCAAACCTGCAAGTCAAGTAACTGCATTAAAGATCATGCCTTTTCATCAACGGCACATTAGGTCTACTCACAGATCAAGCTACATGGTTGTATCAGTTCAAGTGATAAATTTGTTGCAGAAATTTGAATAAAAGTACATACAACAGACTGATAAAAAGGCGGCTTGAAAATTAATATCATCCACTGTCAAAACAAAACAAAACAAAACACATACAAATCAAGCTGTCGTCTCTCTGTTGCGGATTCAGTTATATTAGATTCACATGACAAGCAAATAAATAGAATATGTAAAACAGATCGGGAAAATTAAGCTACACCTAGATGGCCTCGCATGAGAAAATCAAAGATTCTGTTAAAAAAAGATAAAGGATCGTTTTACCTGATTCCATGGTTAGGTTGACGACTCGTTGATTCTTGCTGCATACTAAACCCTGAAGAAATCGAGGAAAAGTTGCATATCACAATGTCAGATCTGAGCTACCCAGTTTTGATTTTTTTCATCTCTGGTGAACCAAAATACCAAAAGGGTATGAAAAAAATATGAGAACTACCTGCTTGGAATTTTGTCAAACACCTTGTAGTCTAGATAAACACAATCTGCACAAAGATTAATCAACAACTGAGTTACATGTGAGTTCAGCTCGTGTTTGAGTGCCTCGGAGGAAGGAGAGACAGAACACAAAGACCTTGTAGACATACACACTTACAATCTGCACAGACATACATGATTTGGAATGATTAAATACAGAGAGGAAGAAAATCACGAGGAGGAGAAGATGTTCTGCACCAAACATGGACAGATTTAACAAAGTAAAGAAGCAACAAAATTAGCCTGTGGCAATCATGCAACCATAATAGCTCACCTCACAATGAAATTAAATCAAGCAGATCCCTGCACATGAATAGAATCAGGCCGTCAATCTACAGATTCCAACAACATCATGCTTATCCAACCAACTATACTACATATGAACCAACTATACCGTACAGCTGCAGCAAACAAAAAACTCAGGAAATCATACTGAGATTGCAGCATCCGGTATTGTGCACATGTAAACAAAATTCAGAAAATCAACCGCCCCTGCCCATACCCAGGCTAAATTAATCTAGGGTTTGGGAAGTCATACCTGCCGTTGGTCTTGACCTCTGCCCCTGGCCTCCGTGCTTGGCCAACCTCCAGCTCTCATCCTCCTCGGGAGCTTTTGGAACACGAGCTGCTCTGTGCAGCGCTCGCCGTGTCCGGGTGTGCCGCTGGAGGTCGAGCTCTTCGCGTGTGCGTCTCCTCGTCGTCGCCACCGGCAGCTAGGAGAGAGAGAGCAGGTGAGATGGGAGAGAGAGGAGGGAAGATAGGGGAGGGCATGGCCTTACCCTGGTTCCGGCGTCGGCGGCCGCCCCTAGTCGGTGAAGCACCCGTGGCCGAGCGCCTCCAGTCGCAGGAGCTCGTAAACGACCTCGTGGGTGGCGGAAGGAGCCGGCAGTGGCCGGAATCATGAGTGAGGCGGCGAGCTAGGGTTAGGGTTCGTGGACAGGCTCGATTGAAGCACACGGGGGTGCAAAATCGGCAGCGCGGCGGTGGGGAATCAGTAGATAGGAGGGCGCCGGAATCTCGCCGGCAAGCTGCGGCGGCGCAGGGGGCCGGCGACGAGCAGGGCAGCCGGGGCGGCGGCGCAGGGGGAACGGGAGAGAGCTGCTGGGAAGAGAGAGAGAGTTGGGTGGCTCGTGGCTAGGTTTTTTCAACGTGTAGGCATAGTTTATATACCAAACATGCGAAATGACGATTTTGCCCATAGGGTTTGACAAAATTACGGCGCGGTGGCAGCGCCGCTCGCCCTGTTCCGCAACGCACACAGGAAAAACCTACCACACAGGATGACATGTGGGTCCAAAAAATATTTGGGGCCACCAAGCAGCGACTCGGGTTATCTCCAGGCGTGTAGAAATTGACCGGCAGATGTTGGAATCTAGAAACGGACAGCTGTGTGCACCAAATTTTCCAGCCGCAAGGTCTATGACAGGTGGGACCAGGTACAGTAAAAAAAAAAACACCGCGCGATCGGACGGCTGAGATCGCATCAAGTTTCTATAGGACGGTCAGGAATGGAGGAGCTGTGAGAAGCGCCGGTCCTCACCCAAGGTTATTACCTTTAGATATGCTGCTCACTGTGCGAGTAATATTAATGGCGAGGAGAAGAAATCAGAACGAAGTGTTTAAGGTGACAAGCTGTACTGTAAAATGGAGGCCAGCCTTGAGAATACTGGCTAAAGCAAGTCACACTTTTTTTCTTCTCCAGCCATTGTTTGCATCGCCATTAGACTCCTCTACTCTCCGAGCGATCGATTGATAGCACAGGGCACAGGGCACAGGCACGTGGGTGAGATAAATACGTATGCTCATCAGTCAAAGCGAACATCTGCCATTCTCGAAAAAAAAGCGAACATCTGCATCATTCTACTCAGGGTTTATGTGTACTCGGATCGGGAGAGGACCACGGACACTCGCACGCGGCGCCGTTGACGCCTAGCTCATAGCCGATCCAGCATGTTCTTCGTGGGAACTAGTCAACGTCCCTGTATCTAGTACGGTCTGAAATCCTTTTTTATTTATAGTAGCTTACCAATAATAAAGTACTACTAAAATATCGCCACAGAAACTACTACTGGAAATATATTAAGGGTAGCTCGGTAGCTCCCAGTGCACATTACGAATTTACATGTAACCTGAATCCATCAAGGGCAGAGTAAGCACTGGCGTGCCGTGATCGGCCGGTGTCGTGTAGGTGAGCTGAAGCCGGGAGGAAAGCTGAGAGGGGCAGATCGTGTAGGTGAGCAGGTGCCGGAATCCAGAGCCCCGGCCGTACGTGTGGTCTTGTGTATCCTGCACCTCGACGCACCTGTCACTAACTGACTATGTAAAGCTCGAACCGGCGTCGGATTATTCCTGGATTTAGGTGGCGGCGTAACCACTTGGGCATACGGAAGATTGGCGCCACAGTTAGTCGCCGGTTGAAAGAGATGGTGAACTGAATCGCAGGAGATTTCAGTAATTACTATATATATGTGGGTAAAGCTTGTGGTGCTGTGATAGCTGCAGGATTTTGAGAGTTTTTATCGGATGGGTCAAAGTCTGGCTGTCGGGAGACTGTACACGTGATCCAGCATGTGTATGTTGCGTGCAAGGAAGCAGATAGGGTTTGGTGGTCGATTTGGCAATTCACATTGTGCACAACACAAGAAAGAGAAGTACCCTGGGAAAATGAAAGAGAAGAAGATGAAATCAATTGAAAAAGATCAACCTTTTTAAAGGTCCGCCCCCCGTGCTCTCTGCTCGCCAATTATCTTCCTCTCCTTCGGTGAGGATCACCACCGGGTGTCTCCAATGCTCGTCACGTGTCGCAAGGAGACACGGGAGGGTGGGAGGATGCAGTTTCGCTTTTATTTATAAAACCGGAAATTTCAAATGGATATCTTTTGAACTGTTTCTCCAAATTACGAGTGATTTTCACTATTGTGTTTCTCGGGAAAAAAGAAAGAGGAGATGAAATCAACGTTTTTAAAACACTGCCCCGTGCTCTCTGCTCGTCAATTGTCGCCTTCTCCTTCCACACGGACCATCATGGGATGTCTCCATGCTCGCCACGTGTTGGAAAGGTGGGAGGATGCCAATAATCAAAGAAAGGTGTGAGTGAACGATCCCAACTTTCCGATTCAAATATGACTCCTTTCTAGTTTCAACAAATAGAGCCAGGTCATAAAATGGAGAAAAATGGGGAATTGTATAAATATTTTATTGAGTTTTGATCCAACGGATGGGTTATTCATAGCATTACTATACCGTCCCTATTCATTGCAGGTTGGTTATTTGTCAGTACGGGTTTAGCTTATGACGTGTTTGGAAGTCCTCGGTCAAACGAGTATTTCACGGAAAGCCGACAAGGAATTCTGTTAATAACCGACTGTCAATTTTCGAGCTCCACTATTATCTGCTGCATTTAAAAGGGTCTGAGGTCGAATCATATTGTTTTTATTTCAATTTGTTAGTTCAATGCAAAAGGATGAAAGAATGTATTTTCAGAAAGAAAAACATGCATAAATAAATCTATCAAGTGCACTAGCCGGGCGATAAAGCGAAAGAACCAAGCATTGGAAACCCCTCTTTGGTCCCTTTCTCCCCCCCCCCCCCTCCCCCGAGCGAACCACAGAGCACACCACCAAGATGAATAAATTGATCTGAAGACCAGCTAGAAATGGACATCAGCGAAGCAACGCCTATTGCCGTCCGTCGTTTTTCTACTCGCTGCTCACGTTTTAGCTTTCCCTCTCTCTTGTATTGCTATTTTGTCAGTCGATTGTTATTGCAGCTTTCCGAAGATAGACTGAATGTTGAATGAAGAGTAGACTTATCTCCCGCCGTTGCTCGAGCCCGAGCTGCCGCTGTAGTGCAATGGGTCTTTCAAGGATCGATTGTGTGTGAGTGAGGATGCAGCAACGTTTCTACCTAGGATGCCTGCGGAGGGCTTCTGGTAGTGCTTAGTAAAAAAGTCTTTAGTTTCATTATGGATAACCAATCCATTTTCCAATATAGATGGGAGATTTTACCCATGAAAAAGAAAGATTTTTTTCTGCCTTATTATTATTAAGTCAATTCAAATAAGACATATCTTGTTCAAGCCAATAAATAGAGCTAAATAGAGTTCTTTCTACAAGAACATCAAGCGTTGGTAATGCGTCCCTAGGAGTGTTTCGATATCAGCAAGCACATTCTAACTATCTTGCAATGGCATTTCGGTTCTCGCTTTTATTTTCTAAAAGTGGAAATTTAAAATGAATATTTTCTGAACGGTTTGTCCGAATTACTAGTGGTTGAAAAAATGTTGAGTTTTTTGCGTCGAGATTTTCATAACTAGATCCCACCATGATAGATTTTGATGTACTTTTTTCTTGTATTTTCAATACTAATACACCTGTACATATATACTCCTGATATTAGTGCTATTCGTACTTCCAGATTTTAGTATACTTTGTATTTCGGTTTTTACTAAACTCTTACTTCGTAATATTTCGGTTAGTATACTTTGTACTTCGTTGTAGCATACTTTATGCTTTTTATTTTTACTTTAGTATACTTGTAGTTCATATTATATTTGTACTTTGTGGATTAGTGTACTTTGTATTTCGGTTCTTAGTATATTTGTATTTTTGTACTTCGATTCTTAGTACACTTATAATCTGTACTTCACGTACTTCATGAGATTTTTTGCACCATGCTGTATATTTCGAAAAATTAGAAAATAAAAAAATAGGAAGTGTCAAGCACGGGAGCATCCCGCGCAAAAAAAAGGATTTTTCTTTTTGAAACAAGACAATTTTTTTGCCTTTTATATGTATTTTTTTGAGAAAAGACACGTAAAGGCATCTTATATCTGATATTTATCAAAGAAAATACCTGATCCAACGTCCTCACCCCTCCTGCCGCCAGATATTGATATAGAAGGATGGAAAAATGAAAAAAAAAGGAAATTGAAGAAATCCTTTTGAGCTTGCCTAGTCGACTAGACTTCGGCCGCATAAACGGCTTTTGTTGAATAAATAAACAAAGAAAAGTGTACAACAGCCCGTTAATGAATATATATTTGTGCGTTGGGCCGTGCTACAACTTCTTGTGATAGGGGCCAAAATGGGTAAATCCTATGCGGCGCCCGTTAGCGCCGCATGAAAGATTCTCGCAGCGAAGTTTACTGGGCCAGCTCGTTAGTGCCTTTTCATTTTTTTCTGTTTCTTTTTTCTTTTCTTTTCTGTTTCTTTTTTCGATTTCGTTTTTGTTTTTCTTTTTTCTTTTCTTTTATGTTTTGTTTTTGTTTTCTTTTTCTTATTATTTTTCGTTCTTTTTATTTTTTTGAAAATGGTTCCAAAATAGAAAATGGTTCCAATTTTGAAAATCAAATTCTGAAAATGGTTTCAATTTTTTTGAAAACGGTTCCAAATTTGAAGTCATTTCTCCGCTCCAAAATTGAAAATGGTTTCAAAATTTAAAAATGGTTCCGAATTTAAAAATGGTTCCGAATTTAAAATGGTTCCAAACAGGGGCGGACCCAAGTGCATGCTAGTGGGGGCCTAGGCCCCCACTCAAAAATCTCAGTTTCCTAAGTATTTGTACATATTTGAAAGAAATTTCTTCAAATGATGCAACTTCATAGAAGTTCCCCTAGTCAAATGATGTGCCCCTAGTCGGAACTGTTTCTTGGTCCGCCCCTGGTTCCAAATATAAAATGGTTCCCGAATTGAAAATGGTTCCAATTTTTGAAAATGGTTCCAATTTTTGAAAATGGTTCCAAATTTGAAAATGGTTCCAAAATGTAAAATGGTTCCAAATTAGAAAATGGTTCCATTTTTTAAAATGGTTCCAAATTTTAAAATGGTTCCATTTTGAAACATTGTTCATTTCTTGAAATTGGTTCCATTTTGAAAATGGTTCCGAATTAAAAAATGTTTCATTTTTTAAAATGGTTCCAAATTTAAAAATGGTTCCATTTTGAAAATGGTTCCAAATTTAAAAATGATTCCAAATTTAAAATGGTTCCCAATCTAAAAAATGGTACCAAATTTAAAATTGTTCCAAAATTAAAAATTGTTCATTTTTTAAATGGTTCCAAATTTAAAAATGGTTCCAAATTTGAAAAATGGCTCGATTTTTAAAAATGGTTCCAAAATTGAAAATGGTTCCAAAATTTAAAAATGGTTCCGAATTTAAAAATGGTTCTGAATTTAAAATGGTTCCATATATAAAAATGGTTCAAAAATTGAAAATGGTTCAACCCCATTTTCTGCTCATTTTTAAAAATCGTTCGAAAATAGTTTTCGTTCACCCCCACTTTCTATTCATTTTTTAAAATCGTTCAAAAATAGTTTGCGTTCAACGATATTTTTGTTCACTTTTAAAATCGTTCAAAAATAGTTTTCGTTCACCGGCTTTTTTGTTCACTTTTAAAATCGTTAGAAAATAGTTTAAGTTCACCTCCATTTTCTGTTCATTTTTCAGAATCGTTCAAAAATAGTTTCCGTTCGCCCCCATTTTCTGTTCATTTTTTAAAATTGTTTGAAAATAGTTTTCGTTCATCGGCTTTTTTGTTTACTTTTAAAATCGTTCAGAAATAGTTTCCCTTCACCGACCTTTTTTGTTCACTTTTAAAATCGTTCAAAAATAGTTTTCGTTCACTTTTAAAATCGTTCAAAAATTACTTTTGTTTATAATCATTTTTCTGCTCACTTTTTAAATCTATTCAAAAATAATTTTTGTTCACCGACATTTTTCGGTTTACTTTTTAAAATCGTTCAAAATATTTTTTTTCACTTTTAAAATCGTTCAAAGATAGTTTTCGTTCATAAACCTTTTTTTTCATTTTTTAAAACCGTTCAGAAATAATTTTTGTTCACCGACCTTTTTTTGTTCACTTTATAAAATCGTTCAAAATTAATTTTTGTTCACTTTTAAAATCATTCAAAGATAGTTTCCGTTCATAAACCTTTTTTTGTTTATTTTTTAAAATCGTTCAAAAATATTTTTTGTTCGCCGACCTTTTTTGTTCACTTTATAAAATCGTTCAAAAATAATTTTTGTTCACTTTTAAAATCGTTCAAAAATAACTTTCGTTCATAAAAAATTTATGTTCACTTTTTAAATATGTTCAAAAATAATTATTGTTCATCGGCCTTTTTCTGTTCACTTTTAAAATGGTTCAAAAAAAAATTTCGTTCATTTTTAAAATCGTTCAAAAATAACTTTTGTTCATAAACCTTTTTCTGTCCACTTTTTTTAAAAAAATTCAAAAATCGTTCAAATCTCTTTCCGTTCACACTTTTTTTTGTTCACTTTGAAATTCGTTCAAACATAGTTTCTGTTCAAAAAATCTATTCGCGTTTTTAAAATCATTCAAACATTTTTCTTGTTCAAATATCATTTTTTTATAAAACCGTTCTTACGCTTTTTCTAATCACACCCATATGTCCATGTTCACATTCAAGTCATTTCTCCGTGTAAGAGAGACTAAGTTTATTAGTTTAAAGTAAACAGTATCGCTGAGCAAACTTTTTTAGTGCGCCATGAAAGATTCTAAGTGCCAGAAATGTTTCGCGCTGGCCATGGTTACTGAAGGAAGCAGAAGAATAACGCGCACGGAAACAGTAGCCACGAGGAAAAGTCACGCGAAGGAACAAACGCGACGAAACAACGAAATGGGTCGGGCCCATTAAGGTCGTCTAGTAGGCGACGTGGGCAGAAGTAGTCGCCGTAAGGCGATGCACAGGTGCTCCCAGCATCCAGTATATCAGCAAATGAACAACTACGGAAATTCCTAGTGAAATTCGCATGGAAATGTCAAGATTTTACGCGAGAATAATTTCACCAGGACTGAAAACTGAAGTCCCTATATCCTTCCAAGGAAAGAAGACAGGGCTTGGGTGACGGCCTTCGCGAACTATCACTACTATATATAATAGCTTGAAGAGCCGCAGCACTGTAGCATGTACAGTAGCTACAGTGTCTTCACTACAGTAGTTTTTTTTTTTGCAGAAATTTTTTTTTAGAAAAAAAAACTTCGCGTTCTCCGAAAATTATATATATGAAATATATGCGTGCCGACGAGTAGGTTTCATTCCCGTGATCATTTTTTATATCACTACTATATATAAAAGCTTGAAGAGACGCAGCACTGTAGCATGTACAGTAGCTAAAGTAGCTTCGCTACAGTAGTTTTTTTTTTTGCAGAATTTTTTTTAAAAAAAAAACTTCGTGTTCTCTGAAAATTATACACATGAAATATCACCCTACACAAATCGGCCCTCGGAATAAAACTTTATGCAAAAAAGACCCCGCTCGCCACTTTTTGCCCGCTCGCCACTTTTACGCAGAAAAGAACTTACGTTTTCCTAAAAATTATAAATCGGCCTCCCGGCCAAAAATATAAATTGGCCCTCCAGAATAAAACTTTTTGGAAAAAAAGCCCCGCTCGCCACTTTTTGCAGAAAAGCCCACGTGTTTTCCAAAATCGGCCTCCCGAAATAAAAACGCGTGGTTCTTTTACGCAAATGTCCTTGCGTTTTTCAGATATTACAAACTAACTACTATCCTACTATATATAATGGCGCGAAGCGTCCGAGTACTGTAACTACTGTAACAGTATGTTTTAAACTTTTTATATCAACGGACATAAATATATACATTTCTCTTCAAACTTCGAATTCGTTGCATTTTGTACCGTGCAAAAAAAAACAAATTCTGACAGATTTCAAAATTTCATTAATCTTCAAAATAAGTTAACCAAAAAAAAGGATATTTTTAAACGGTACCAAATAATGATTTTCACCAAGCAAATTTGCTACAGTGTAACAGTAGCTACAGTACCTACAGTGTTACTATAGCATGCTACAGCAAATCGGTTTTTTTTTCCCAAAACCACAAGAAAAATTATACATGAAAAATTTACGCGTCGACGAGTAGGTTCCATTCCCATGATCGGTTTCGAGTTTGGTCGACTCTAACTCATTAATTTGTGATCCAGATTCGCACAAATATTCGTCGAGTTTTGTCCAATTCGTCGCACTCGGTCGCCCGTTTGAATTTTCTTTTCACAAATAGATGGATATCACCTTCCCAAACAACTTTGGTGTTTTAACCTTCTTATTTTGACAAACATATAGATATGCACTTTGCTCGCCTCTTTTTCGCAGTAAAGCCCTACCGTTTTTCAAAAAACCATACTACTATATATAATAGCCGGATGGATTCGCGGCGCGTGCATATCAACACGAACACAAAAATAAACATTGCCTATTTATGGCATATGATCAAATTCCAACATTTGAATATTTTAAAATTTTAGATGCATTTCACATCTTAACATTCAAAAAACGTAAAGAAGAAATCACATACGAATAACTTCTCACTATTAACAATTTTTAAATTCTAACAATTTACAAATGTAATTTTTTTTTTAAATTCGATACATTAAAATCTGAACAACTTTTGAATGTGGACATTTCGAAATTTAATTTTTTTGCTCCACGATATTTACAAATGTGACAAATATGTCAACATGAACACAAAAAAGAAAAATTGCTCACTACTTATGTCATATGATCAAATTTCAAAATTGAATACTTCAAAATTTTGAATGCCTTCCAAAACTAAGCATTTCATAAACGTAAATACAATTCAAATATGGATAACTCCCCAATTTTAACAAATTTTCAAAATCTATCAATTTATAAATGTAAACTTTTTCCCAGTTCCAACAGATCTAAGTCTGAACTACTTTAGAGTGCGGACATTTTCAAATTTGAATTTTTTCACACCACGGTATTTTTCTTCTAAACTATTTCTAAAATATGCACAATTTTTAACCATAAACTTTCTTTGCATTTCAATAATTTCCAAATCTGCACGATTTTTAAATGTACACAAATTAAATTTTTAATTTTACCACACGTGCACGACACACAAAGTTGAATATTTAAAAAAATTAAATGCCTCTAAAATCTAACCATTTTGTAAACATAAAAAAAAAAATCTAAATAATTTCCCATTTTGAACAATTTTCAAAATCTAAGCAATTTTTAAACGTAAACTTTCTTTGCATTCCTACAATTTCAACTCTTTAAAAAAATTTAAATGTCAGCATTTCAACATTTGAATTTTTACCACACATACGCGGCATACGCCGCTCTAAATTACCTAGTATCATATATACACGTTGTAGCAGCATTGGTCATGGAACGCACTGTTGGAAACAGACATGATTGTCAGTCAAACAGATGCTGAGTTGGAGACATCCGAACAGAAGACACGATTCTCAGTGGCATTGCAGTAGCCGTGCGCACTAATCATTTGCGGGTAGGTTTGTTAAGAGTCCGAATTCTGAATCCTGGCATTGCTAGTTGTAGGATCTAGACAACAACAGTCGAACTTTTGTGCGTGTCCTTCCTGATTATTTTTCAGATAATTTGTCAGGACAGAATTTAGCTGCGCATTGTGCTATAGTATAGAGCTTATAGGCGTAAAACGTCGTGGTCATCTGACTAATGGACGCACAAAACATCGAGGCAAGAAGACAAACGGCTCTGGCCAAAACATTCCTGATGGCCGTCATTGCCACGCCCACGCTAGCACTCTATTATCTGGATGCAATTATCCGAAGAAAATCAGACTTGGCAAATGATACCCTCTGGTGTTTCCAAGTTGCGTGCTAAAAATCTCCACCCTGTTCTTCAGAGTTCAGAAAGATTCATCCATTCTCTACAAAGAAGAATCGGATGTATCCGACCTGATGCTTCCAGAACAGGTGATCTCATGGATTAGAGCATCTCCAACAGACGCGGCAAATAGAGCGCGCGCGCCAAATAACGGGCTTTTCCTGCGCGCGGGGCCATTTCGCGCGCTCCAGCAGTCACGGGAAAAAAGCGCGCGCTCAGAAAACGTCGGCGCGCGCTGGCCGAAGCGCTACGTTCCGCGTTAAATACACCGCCCCGCGGCGCGCGCGCTCACTCCATGCGTCTCCTCACTTTTCCCCAACCGCTTTTTCTCTCTCCCCCACCGCTCGCGCCACCGCACGGAATCCGCACCGCCAGCCGCCGCCACCGCGCCGCGCGCCGTCGCCACCATGCCTCCGCGCCGCAGGAACCAGTCCGGCTACCGCGGCGTGCGCGCGCGGCCGAACGGCTCGTTCTACGCGGAGATCCGCTCCGGCGACGAGCGGATCTCCCTCGGGACGTTCGAGACGGCGCACGAGGCCGCCTGCGCCTACGACGCGGCAGCATGGCGCCTCGGCCGGAGCCGGCGCCAGATGAACTTCACGGACGTCCACAACGCGCAGCAGGCGATGGATCTGGCGCCTCCGCCGCGCCTCGTCACCGCCGAAGAGCGGACCGCCCACCGCCAGCTCCAGGCCCGCCTTCTTATCGCGGACAGGGACGCGCAGCTGGTGGCGGACTATCGCCGGAGGCACCCGCAAGAAGCCGCCGCCGAGGCGCAGCTCTTGGCTACGTACGCGTCTGAGCGGGCGGAGCGGAGGTACGAGCGGCGGCAGCTCCGGGCCCAGCGGCGCCAGCGCAAGGCCGAGGCGGAGGCGCAGCTCAACAACACCACCTGGCACGACGAAGACCCCAGGTGGGAGCATCTGTTTTCCGACATCTCCGATACGTCGAAGAGCTCGGACTCCGACTTTGATATCTAGGAGCTTGTTTATGGAGTCTGTTAGCTTAATGTAGTCTGTTAGTTTAATCGAGTCTGTTAGTTCTATGTTTTAGTCAACGAACGTTCGTCTGTTCGTTCTAATAATAAAATTTTATTTTCAGTCCATCTTTTGATTCGGTTGTATATATGGTTGATGCAAAATGTTGTTTGTGCTGCGCGCGCGCTGGAATTTTAGCGCCGCTGCTGGAGCAAAAAATTTAAGCGTCGCGCCACGCTAAATATAGCGCTTCTGCTAAAGCGAAACAGGCGCTGCAAAAAAAAATTAGCGCGCCGGCGCGTTGGGCGTCTGTTGGAGATGCTCTTAGTGTTGCTTCATGTGGAAAGAAGCAGTTGAGTCTTGCTTTGGCCTGTTGCCGGTAGTCCCTGGTTTTTGTCGTTTAAATTATTGTTATGAAGGTAGTAAGGTCATTGCAAAATGTAGTAGTATGTGACAGTGTATGTGACCAGTGTGAGTTTGGCTCCAAACGAATGTCTTAAAAGCAGCATTAGTTACGTCACTGATGGTACTCCGATACTGCTTGGCCGTGCTTTGCAGATACTGGAACAATTCTGGATGAAAAATTATGTAGTGATGTAGTTTTCGACCAAGTTGCAACTTGAGCTAAGCACTAAATTTAGAATAGCTATGCTCATCCACGAGTGAGATCTGTCAATTGTGTCGGCTAGGAAATTTGTTCCTAGTGGTTTGTTTTAACATATATTGGTTTTGTTTCTTTGTCTTGATTATGAACATACATTCTTGCTCTCATGTCATGTCATAGATGGAGAGGTCAGTTAGAACTCTTTCTTTCTTGGTTCACTACAGGAATCAGGCGATATGCCGACGGACTACAGGAATCAGGCGATACGCCTTTGCCGACGGAAGCCGTCGGCGTATGGTCCTCGGCATTATACGCCCTCGGCTTAGCTGCTTTTGCCGTCGGCGTATTAAATGTCGTCGGCGTAGGCTATGCCGACGGCCCTAAGCTGTCCGCATATGTTTTTCAATTTTGTTTAACTTTTCGAAAATTTTTGAAACATTTTTAAATTTTTTTTGAACTTTTTTAATTCTATTTTATTTCTATTTTGAAATTTCCCACTTAGCCACATATTTAATCTCTAATTATACACTTAATCATAGGTCAAAATACTTACCCTGGTTAAACTTCTCATTCGGTCACCCATCCTCCAGCCAAAGCACGCTTAACTTTTGAGTTCCTTCCAAATTAGCCGACAAATGAGAAGTTGGAACTTACTGATATTAATATCCTATCAATCATATTAACCACTCGGTTATGATGTTACACTTTTTCATTGTTTAAATTTTAAAAACTTGTTTGAATAACTAACAATGATTATGTAATAGTATATTTTGAATAAATAAAAATAAAATAAATTTTACTTTAAATTTTCCTTTTTACATTTAATATGGAATAATTCATATCTTTAAATCCGTAAATCGAAATTTGACAAATAAAATGTCTAAGTCGATTAGAAAAATGAGAGGAATTCAAATATGCCATCCATATAATCTTTTCCATCATTTATATGACTTTTTGCAACATATTTTTGGTACTTGCTTAATAAAAAAAGTCATCTTGGCACTTAAAAAATGGAAAAAATGATATTTATAAAAATATTTCGATAAAACTCGATTCTGCAACATTGTTTGCCATACCAAGATACACGTATGTGTCAAATATGGGCACATTATCACAAACTATGGCACGGGAATGGTCATACCTTGGTCATTTGACTCGAAACTTCTACATGTTTATAGATAATTGATCTTCTGAAGAAGTTTTTTGAAAACTTTGTCAAAGCTCAAGTTTATCATTTTTTCTACCAACTAGTACACATAAAAGGACTCCATGCCAAAGGATTTCGTTTTTTTGACTATTTTTTCACTTTCTTTTATTTTGTTGAAAAAACGGTTAAAATGGCCGCCGTGCCTATTCATCGAAAGGGGTCGCATTTTTCAGAACTATCAACGGTTCTGTGATACAACCACTACTGGAGTATCTTAAAATGATTTTTGTAAAAATTTCAGAGCAAACTATCACACACTTGTAGTTCAAAATTCAATTACTTTCGGAAAATAGGCATAAAATGATTTAAATAGGCGAAATTAGGTAGAAACTGAGAAAATTTCTAATATTGCTGGATTATCCATAAAATATGGTATAATTTGTGTGATAATTGGATGGGTGCCATTTTCCACCATATTTTTTGTACTTGCTTCACAAAAAATGTCATTTTTGACAATTAAAAATTGAAAAATGATATTTATAAACATATTTTGAAAAAACTCAGTTCTGCAACATTGTTTTTCATACCAAGATACACCTATGTGTCAAATATGGGAACATTATCACAAACTATGGCATGAGAATGATCATATCTAGGTCATTTGACTCGAAACTTCTACATGTTTATAGATGATTGTCCTTTTTGTGAAGAAGTTTTTTTGGAAACTTTGTCAAAACTCAAGTTTATCATTTTTTCTACGAACTAGTACACATAAAAGGACTCCATGCCAAATGATTTCATTTTTTGAGTATTTTTTCACTTTCTTTTATTTTGTTGAAAAAACGATTAAAATGGCCGCCGTGCCTATTCATCGAAAGGGGTCGCATTTTTCAAAACTATCAACAGTTCTGTAATACAACCACTAATGGTGTATATTAAAATGATTTTTGTAAAATTTTCAGAGCAAACTATCACACACTTGTAGTTCAAAATTCAATTACTTTCAAAAAATAGGCACAAAGTCATTTAAATAGGCGAAATTAGGTAGAAACCGAGAAAATTTCTAATATTCCTGGATTATCCATAAAATATGGTATACTTTGTATGATAATTGGATGGGTACCATTTTCCACCATATTTTTTGTACTTGCTTCACAAAAAATGTCATTTTTTACAATTAAAAATTGAAAAATGATATTTATAAACATATTTTGAAAAAACTCAGTTCGGCAACATTGTTTGTCATACCAAGATACACCTATGTGTCAAATATGGGCACATTATCACAAATTACGCCATGGGAATGAACATATCTAGGTCATTTGACTCGAAACCACTACATGTTTATAGATGATTGACCTTTTTGTGAAGAATGTTTTTGAAACTTCGTCAAAACTCAAGTTTATTATTTTTCTACCAACTAGTACACATAAAAGGACTCCATGCCAAACGATTTCATTTTTTGAGTATTTTTTCACTTTCCTTTATTTTGTTGAAAAAATGTCAAAATGGACCCTGTGCCATAATTTGTGATAAAGTGTCCATATTTGACACATAGGTATGTCTTGGTATGGCAAACATTGTTGCTAAAAACAATTTGTAAAATATTGTTATAAATATAATTTTCCATTTTTTAAGTGCCAAAAAATGACTTTTTTATTAAGCAAGTACCAAAAATATGTTGCAAAAAGTCATATACATGATGAAAACAATGATATGGATGTCATATTTGGATTCCTCTCATTTTTCTAATCGATTTAGGTATTTTATTTATTAAATTTCGATTTACGGATTTAAAGATATGAATTATTCCATATTTGATGAAAAATAGGAAAAAAAATCAAAAACATAGCCATCGGCATAGGCCGTCGTTCCTGTAGTGGTTGGCAATCAGGGTGGGCATATTTCCCAATCCCGAATCCCGAAACCCGAATATCCCGATCCCGAATTACCCGAACCCGAAAATCCCGATAGCTTTTTCGGGAAGGTGATCTGATTTCCCGAAATAATCTCGGGAAATTCGGGATTCTAATTCTGCTACCCGAATATCCCGAAAATCCCGAAGCGCACATCCTACAGCCAAAAAAGCCCATCCTGGAAACGCAAGCCTACCTGCACTCCCGCACATCCTACAGCCAAAAAGCCCATCCTGCCATCGCAAGCCCACCTGGTACTCGATCCCTTTCTCTACACTCGCTAACCCTAACCTCTACCGCTTGGCCGCCGCACACGCAGTTACGCTAACGCACATCCCGAGTCCACAACCTGACCGGCGGCGGTCAGGAGCCTCCCTCCACCGGCCACACTCGCTTCCGCCTGACAGCATCGGCCGCCGGTGCTGCCCGTGTGCCGGTCGCCTTTCTCTACGGCGTGCTGTGCGCCGCGCTGGCCGCCTCCCTCAACGGTGTGGTGGAGCGCCGCGCTGTGCCGCCCGCCTCCCTCAACGGCGTGATGTGCACCGCGCTGGCCGCCTCCCTCGACGGCGTGATGGAGCGCCGCGCTATGCCGGCCGCCTCCCTCAACTGCATGCTGGTGCACGGCCGCGTCGCTCCGTGCCTCCATGGCTACACATTCGCCTGGCGTTCGAAGTGATACTCCCGTTCTGTTGAAATTCAGGAAATTTGGGATTTCCCGATCCCGAATTGTCGGGATCCCGAAATGTCGGGAATCAAATTTTCTCATGTAAATTCGGGAATCATTTTGCGGATCCCAAACTTTCTTTTTCCCGAATTTCCCGTCCCGAATTTTCGGGAAATCCCGAACGCCCAGCCTGAGTTGGCATTATATGGCATTTTACGATGGGAGTATCCATATGATTAGCTAAGCCAAACAACAATTCTCAAATTTAAACACCGCTAGAGAGTTAGCTGTGGACGCAATACTGAACATTTTTTGCAGTTTGATGCGGCAAACTACAAATCAGTGGATTTTCACACATGCTGTCAGGGAACCTGACTAGCACGTGGCGGTATTCCATTGGGCGAGACGGCGTCATGACTGTGGAGCTGGTCCAGCGTGGCGACAGCTAGGCGGCATACCCGGAGGTCGTTATGTTGGGCGTTGTGTGCGTGAGCAAAGAGGATCGAATTATTGTAACCTTGTCGAGGGTGTCTTCTTCCTGAACCCCTTGCTTCCGTCTCTTCTCGAACCTCTCTGATTTCCCTCCCGAATCCCCTTCTCCAACTGAATTCCTGTAAACTTGTATCTGGAATCGAAGTAGTATCGTTACATCTGGTATCAAGAGCCATTGTTCCTCGCGCAGATTCGAGATCGGAGCGGTTTCACGAGAAATTTTTTCTCCTGGTCGTTTGGGTGCGATTCACTTGTTGAATCCGCGCAAAGTTCCTTGGTGACACCCACGGTTGGTCGATTCGCTTTGTTCCTTCGATCTATCGCACTGGCACCGCGACGAGCTCAACCGAATACGACAGATCTGACGAATAAGATGGGCGAGCTCGCTGCGCAGAACACGGGGTTGGAGACGTTGATCAAGCAAGTGCTCGATCGGGTAACCGATCTCGACACCAAGTTGGATAGTCTGCAAGGCCAGATCACCACGACATCGGATCGGGCGGATCGGCTGGAGGCGAGGATGGAGGCCGCGATCCCACCTCTCCAAGCTGACGGGAAGCGCCGGCGGATCCGGTGGCGGAAAAACCAGGTTCGACGGTTCCAAATTCCGACCGCGCGCAGCAACCACCTCCTGATGCGGCGCACCGTGAAGCCCTACCGTCGCGCCCACCTGCGACGAGCCCAGGCTTCCGGTCTACTGACCGCCGCGATGATCATCTCCGCCGGGGTGATGCTCCTGGGATCTATGGGACCCCAGTGCATGCCCCGGAGCAGGTACCTCCCGCAATCATCGTACTCTGGTTCAGATTCCTGATGATCCGGGAGACCCGTATGTCATGCATGATTATCACAATAGAACTCGCCCACATGCGACTCCTAAAATGGATTTTCCTAAATTCGATGGGGAAAATCCTAAGCTGTGGCAACAAGAGTTTGAGACTTATTTTGAGTTGTACCAAGTTATGCCTGGCTTGCGCACGCGCTATGCTTCTCTCAATTTCAAAAGTACTGCTGCTTTATGGCTTAGAAATGTGCAAGCAAAAGGTAGAATAGAGAGTTGGGAGGAGCTGTGTAACCTTGTTCATGAAAAATTTGGCAAAAATAAGTATACACATTATCGTAGACAACTTAAGCAAGTTGATTCTGTAGCTGCCTATGTAGAGGCTTTTGAAAAACTTAGGAATCAGTTACTGCTTTATAACCCTGCCTTAGATGAGAGTTTCTTTGTGGATGAATTTATAGAGGGCCTTAAACCTGCTTTACGCACTGCTGTTCGATTACATCTTCCTGAGGACCTGGATACTGCTAGTTTATTGGCATTATTGCAGGAAGAAGAGATGGAGTATTCCCACTGACATGGGTATACATATCGGGTACCCTACTATGAGGGTACCTGGTGCACGTAACGACTAAGGCCCAATATCGAAGAGCCTACTCGAAGCCCAAGACAAGAGGCCCAAGAAGATGGAGTACCCTCCAAGACTAGACATAGGCATAGTCGGTTTAGGCTTTCCTTATGTGTAAACTAGGTCGGTTACAAACTCCCGAGACCCAGCCTATTTAAAGGCTGGGAGGGGTACCGATCTGGGACCAAGCCATACTCGAACCACCAAAGCTCTTGCGAGATCATCAACTCGCCGGAGCTCCCCTGTAATCGCATAATCCACAATCAATACCAGACAAGCAGGAAGTAGGGTCTTTACCTCCACCCGAGGGGCCTGAACCTGGGTAAATCTTTGCCTCTGCTTGTCAGCCGACGAAACTACCAGTACTACCACGTTCTCTCCCCATAATCTCAACCCTAGGTCCTTAACCATGGGATTTGATGAGGGTACACCTCGTCAATTGGCGCCGTCTGTGGGAAAGAATAGTGCTGGACTCGCGGTTTCTTCGGTTCCATCGGAAAACGGCGACTCGCCGATCGGATCTACAAACGGCAACTCGCCGGCTGCATCGACAAACCAGAACTCGCCGACTCAGGCGGCACACGGCAACTCGCCGGCTCACTCGACAAACGGCAACACGCCAGCTTCACCCGCAAAAAGCACATCGGATCCTCTGATGGATTTCGAGCCACACTCGCCAGGATTCCAGGAGGCCTTCTCCGATCTCGAGTCAGGTTTGGGTTTAACCGTTGGTTCGTTCAATTTTTTCGTCAACAAGCTTGGTGTGCAGGACTTGACGGATCCACGCCAACTCGCGACTTTCGCACCCGAGGCTCCATCGGCTGCGGCTCCTTCGACTGCGGATCTTTCCACTGCGTCCATACCATCATCGACCCTCCAAGCTTGTTCGTCTGCAACAACCATGTCCACACGAGAGATGCGCGAGCTCATTGAAGAGCTCCAGGGCGAGGAGGCCGAATCAGCATACCGCACAAACGATCCCGAGCTGGATCTCCCACTCGAGGATAGTTTCGACTGCGGGATCTCCCTCAGCGACTTCGACGACCTCGAAACTCATATCGACAACCACGTCGACTCCGAGATCTGCGCCAACAACAACCTCGACTTCGAGACTCATAACAACCTCGCCGACGCCGAGATGGGCATAGGCGACGAAGACGTCGACTGCGAGATCCGTCCAGACGAACCACTCGATGAACATACAGGCTCAGACATGAGCCTCGATGAAGATGTCGAGTCCATGACGGGACTCGAAAGTACATACATATACCCTCGGGTCATACCCCACAGGTCTATGTGCCATCGCCGCAGAAACATCAGAAACTGCGGCCAGTCGCAGGCCTACAGAATTCCCGTGCACAGTCACTATGCCGGACGGAGCCACAACCCTCACAATCACTGCTGAGATGGCAGCAAAAGCAGATAAAGTATCAAGGAGTGCACAATGATGCCAGCAGACGCAACACAAGAAGAGATGTTGACCTTCCAGTACTTCAACTGGCAGGAGTCACTTCGACTGAAGCAGATAAGAGCCACACTCGAAGAACGCAAAAAGCAAGCTAGCTTGTCGAGTGTGCGCAGAAGACAGCTCTCCCTGAGCTCCACCGGGCGAGCAGACACAGGACGCAGATCAAGGTTGTCACACCTCTCGCCAGGCGAGAAGGCGGCACTCACCCGCAACTTAGGCAACTCCTTCATGACATACGACGAAAGGACTGCCGGTGCCCAAAACAGCAGCAGGTGCTCTCTACACCGCTGCAGCATACCTGGAGGCAATCAAGCCCCCAGCGGATGACCCCAACGCAAAACTACACCGCCAACAGATCAAATCACTCGCCTTAGCTGCAAAGGCCATACGCCAAGTTCCAAGAACTCCAGGTGGGAGTCGAGACCGTGCCCTAGTCGACGCACCTCGGGAAGAGCATAATCACAGTGGTCGTCGCCACCACTCGAAGGAAAGAAGCGGCTCGCGAAGGCGCAGGTCCAGGAGCAGATCACGCAGATCTTACAGTAGCGACTCATACTCTGATCGAGAGCCTGAGCCACATGGAGCTCTGTGCTTCACTCGACGCGTCCGCGAGACACGGATGCCCAAAGGATTCAAACTCACATCCGAACAGCCCAAGTACACGGGTCGACAGGAACCTTCCGGGTGGCTGGAAGATTACAGGCTGGCAGTTGCGTGCCAGCGGGGCACCAACACTACAGCCATGCAGTACATACGACTCATGCTCGAAGGCACAGCTCGCGACTGGCTCAAGGCCCTACCTCCATCAACATACGACTCGTGGGATCACTTCCGCAGGGATTTCGTCAAAAACTTCGAGCCTCTATGTGAGCGCCCGAAAACATTCGAGGAGCTGCGGGCCTGCGTTCAGCGTTCAGACGAAACGTTGAGGTCATACATCAGACGATGGACTGAGATACGTAACTCAGTTGGAGTGGTTTCAGAAGATATGGCCATGGATGCTTTCGTCATGGGCCTCGCCAGGCGAGACTTCAAAGAAGCACTTGGCCGCCAAAAGCCAAAATCTGTAGCCCACCTCTTGCAGATCGCGACTGAGTGGGCAGATGGAGAGGATATGGCACGCACCACACGCGGGTCCTCACCCCGTGACAAACATGAGAATAGCAGTCGAAGCCATAGAGACTCGTACAGAGACGACCGAAGGCGCAAACGTTCAAAACGTCATTACGACGATGACAGACCCGAATTCATGGCGGCTGGGTTCTCCACACCCCGCAATGATCAGGACAGAAGCGACCGACGGTCGGAAGATCGGCGAGACAGTCGAGATGATCGGCGAGACAGTCGAGATGATCGCGAGACAGTCGAGATGATCGTCGACGGCCAACGCAGTGATAGCTACAAGAGGAAGGATTGGCGCAAGTCACGGGCACAATCTGAGCGATCATTCGAAGAAAAGATGGACGCTGATTGCAGATTCCACCTGTACAAGGGGGACGATGGAAAACTGCGATCCAACCACTCGATGAGAAACTGCAGGGAGTTCGACCAAATGGCGACTGATTACGTAAATCGCAGAAAGGCAGCAGCCGCACAAGCACCTGCACCCGTGCCTCAGCCAAACAACGTGCCTGTTCTGATGGCACCACCTCCACCACCACAGCCTGCCCCAGGCGGAAATCTCGCGGGTGCCATACAGCCCGTGCCTCGGGTGGACGAACCACAGTACCCTCCGCCCCAAGGGCAGATGTACATGATACAGA
This sequence comes from Poa pratensis, assembly GCA_947311845.1. Lineage (NCBI taxonomy): Eukaryota > Viridiplantae > Streptophyta > Magnoliopsida > Poales > Poaceae > Poa > Poa pratensis. The sequence goes on along the minus strand of CAMZMU010000037.1, from coordinate 40,804,651 downwards.
AAGGTCGACCTTCCAACAGGGAGCAAAAACTTCGCACTCGACAGGTAAACATGGCGGTCATGTCACCTCCTGCGGTAACAGAATACTTGAAGGGAGCCGAAACTACAATAAGCTTCAGCAAAGAGGACCACCCTCCATCGGTTGTTCGACCAGGGCACTCTGCTCTGGTACTCGACGCGCAAATTGGAGGCTACGCCATGTCCAAGGTCTTCATGGATGGTGGGAGCGGCATAAACATCATCTTCGCAGATACGCTCCGCAAAATGAACAGGTCAGTCGAAAACCTGCCAAGATCTCAAATACCTTCCACGGTATCGTTCCAGGGAAAGCAATAAGCCCAGAGGGCACCATACAACTCGACGTAACGTTCGGGGACAAGCACCACTTCAGGACAGAGTCGATTGAGTTCGAAGTGGTCGACTGGAAGTCACAATACCATGCTATACTTGGACGCCCGACGTTCGCTCGATTCATGGCGGTGCCACATTACGCATACCTCCAGCTGAAGATGCCTGGACCAAAAGGAGTAATCACAGTCAAGGGGAACTTCCAAAAGTCTGACTCTTGCGACCGAGAATTCAGCAAAATCTCTGAGATGTTTGGCATGGAAGCAACACTCGCTGATCTAGCGGTCTCCAACGATCGAACACTTATGCCAGAGCACAAAAAGGTGGCAGTCGACAGAGCATTCAGTGCCACCAACGACACAAGATCGCATCAGGTGCACCCGACTGACCCGACCAAGACAGTCAATGTCTCGTCGAGTCTGCCTATCGCATAGGAAAGCGCGCTCGTCGAATTCCTCCGTGAGAACTGGGATATATTTGCATGGTGTCCAGCAGACATGCCAGGTATTCCCAGGGAATTCGCCGAGCACTCTCTCCAGCTACTTCCAGGTGCTAAACCAGTCAAACAAACAATGCGCCGCATATCCGGCCCAAAAAGAACTGCAGTCGAAGCCGAAGTCGACAGGCTACTCGCAGCAGGATTCATCAGAGAGATCAAGAAATCACAATGGGTGGCCAACCCCGTACTTGTAGAGAAGAAGCATACAGACATCCTGCGGATGTGTGTAGATTTTACAGCACTCAATAAGTGCTGTCCAAAGGATCACTTTCCACTACCTCGAATCGACCAGATCGTCGACTCCACCGCCGGGTGCGCTCGCTTGTCCTTCCTGGATGCTTACTCGGGTTACCACCAGATAAGGATGAAGGAAGAGGATGAAGAAAAAACGGCGTTCATAACCCCACTCGGGGTCTACTGCTACACCACAATGCCTTTCGGGCTCAAAACGCAGGCGCAACCTATCAGCGCATGATGCAAGATTGCCTCAAGAAGCAGATTGGGCGAAACGTCCAGGTCTATGTAGATGACATCGTCATCACCACAAGAGAAGAAAGCACGCTACTCGATGACTTGCGGAGACATTCGCAAACCTCAAACGCTTCCACATCAAGCTCAACCCGAAGAAGTGCACGTTCGGCGTGCCAGCCGGGCAACTCCTCGGGTATCTAGTCTCAGCTCGAGGAATCGAGGCGGACCCGGAGAAAATACAGGCCATCTTGACGATGCAAAGGCCTTCAAAGCTCCACGACGTGCAAAAGTTGGCGGGTAGAGTAGCAGCACTCAGTCGATTCATCAGCAAGCTAGGCGAAAAAGCACTCCCGTTCTATCGACTGATGAAGAAGGCAGATAAGTTCGAGTGGACGCCAGAAGCCGAAGCAGCCTTCACGGACCTCAAGCGAGTCCTCACAAGCCCTCCAATCCTCGTAGCACCAAGGGAACGCGAGCCACTATACCTATATGTCTCTGCAACTAATAGGGTGGTGAGCACTGTTCTGTGGTCGAACGCAGAGAGGAGGGACACGCCCAAAGCATACAACGTCCAGTCTATTACTTGAGTGAAGTGCTCTCCACATCAAAGCAGCGGTACCCGCACTATCAGAAGCTGGCATACGCCGTGTTCATGTCCTCAAGGAAGCTGACGCATTACTTCTCCGAGCACCCGATCACTGTAATCAGCACTTCAGGGATCGGGGACATCCTCACAAACCCCAATGCAACTGGGCGAGTAGCAAAATGGCTCATCGAGCTAGCACCAAGAGACATCAAGTATGATTACCCGAAGGCCATCAAAGCACAAGTTTTACCCGACTTCCACACCGAGTGGATTGAAGCTCAGCTCCCAGGAGCACCAGATGTGTCCAATTCCTGGACCATGTACTTTGATGGCTCGAAGAAAAACGAAGGCGCAGGCGCAGGTGTCATCCTCATATCACCAAAAGGCGACAAGCTCCGCTACATCCTGCAAATGGGATTCGAGTTCCCATCCAATAACGAAGCAGAATACGAGGCTCTGATCCATGGCATGAGGATGGCCAAAGCACTCGGGTGCACTCGACTGATGATCTACGGCGACTCGAATTGGTGGTGCAGCAAACAATGAAGGCTTGTGACGCAATCGCAGATAACATGATCGCCTACCGTGACTGTACAACATCATGGAGGGCAGCTTCGAAGGCTGCGAGTTGCGGCACATAGGGCGTGAAAGCAATGAAGAAGCAGATAAGTTAGCCAACATTGGTGCGACCAAAGCACCAGTGCCACCTGGTGTCTTCTTCGAGCGCATAGAGCACAGATCAATCAAAAAGAAGCGAGCAACTCCTGCACCAGCCGCACCAGCCAAGAGCAAAACACCTAGCACAGAGGACCCACCAGTCGAGGTACTCCTCATCGAGCCAACTTGGACTCAACCCTTCCTCGCATACATACTCCGCGGCGAGGTACCCGAAGACTTCACAGAGTCAAGACGCGTCACTCGACGATCTAAAGCATACACTGTCATCAACGGTGAACTTTACAAACGCAGCATATCAGGTATGTTCCAGCGTTGCATAGCATTTGAAGATGGCCAAGCCATCCTTCGTGATATTCATGCAGGTACTTGCGGGCATCACGCCAGCAGTCGATCACTCGTAGCCAAAGCCTTTCGCGCAGGCTTCTACTGGCCCACAGCACTCAAAGACGCGGAGGACATAGTCAAAAGGTGCATCGGCTGCCAAAAATTCGCCACAAAGCCGCACGCACCCGCATCGGCGTTGAAGACAATACCATTGGCCTGGCCTTTCGCCCAGTGGGGGCTCGATATGGTTGGGCCACTCAAAAAATCCTCCCATGGAGGGCATACTCACCTTCTGGTGGCGGTCGACAAGTTCACCAAGTGGATTGAAGCAGTACCCATCACAAGTTCGACTGCCACTACAGCAGTCAATTTCATAAAATCCATCATATACCGCTTTGGTGTGCCAATAGCATCATCACTGACAACGGTACAAACTTCACGGCTGAGGAATTCAAATCCTTCTGCAAAGAGCAAGATATCACGCTCAATTATGCATCTGTGGCGCACCCGCAATCAAACGGCCAAGTCGAAAAGGCCAATGGGCTTGTGACAAGTGGAATCAAGAAGCGCCTCCTGGTGCCACTCAAAAGGGCTGCGGGTGCTTGGGTAGAAGAGCTCCCGTCTGTGCTATGGAGCCTACGCACAACACCCAACGCCTCAACACAATTCACTCCATTCTTCATGGTCTACGGCGCAGAGGCAATCCTGCCATCAGACGTAAGGTTCAACGCACCAAGAGTCGAAGCATACAATGAAGAAGATGCAGATGAAGCACTCGAAGATGCAGTCGACTTGCTCGAAGAAGCACGCAACACAGCTAGCACGTACAGCTGTCTACCAGCAAGATCTACGCAACTATCACAGCCGTCGACTGCGTACCAGGTCCTTCGAGGTGGGTGACTTGGTACTTCGACTGAAGCAAAGAAGGTGCATAAACTTGCTTCTCCATGGGAAGGACCCTTCATCATCACCGAGGTCATAGGTGGTGGAGCATACAGACTGAAGCATGCGAAGACCGGCGAACTCTCCCACAATCCTTGGAACGTTGCGCAGCTGCGCCGTTTCTATGCTTAGATTGCTCAGTCGCATAATGTAATAGGCTCATATGTCGGATGGCTGCAGGTTTCAGACGCGCTCTTTTCCTTACCAGGGTACCTAAGGGGACTGGAAGGTTTTTAATGAGGCGGCCTGCAGCCTAACATTCATAAATGGAATATAGTCAATAAATTCCTCATACTTTTCATGCTACTACTCGCATAGCTTATCAGCACAAAACTTAGCCACACCCGTATGCTCGGGGGCTGAGCTATCTCAAAACATAAAAGCTTTTGCTCTTTCAAACACAATACTCCAGCCACACTCGAATACTCGGGGGCTGGATCATAACATAAAACAAAGGAAAAAGTTGCTCAACCCCAATCAATCACTCGGGGGCTGAGCCTGCAGGCATAAGTTGAAGCTTCAATCTCATAAAATTCATAACCTCACTCGATACACTCGGGGGCTGCATAAATACAAGTGAACAAATATGTACTAAGTGGCAAATTTACACTCGGGGGCTGTTCCCTATACATAAAACCTAATCTTCTGGTTCATCCTTTGCTGGAAGAACAGGGCCCATAAGTTGCGCTTGATAGCAATCAACCAATGTCCTCGCGTGATCGAATGTTTCGTCAAGATTCGACTGGGACAAAGACGATCCAGGCACGGGTGGACGTAGCTGCAAATTTGGACGTTGACTTCGGAGATATGCCATGGTTGCGTTGGCACCGTCCACAAGCTTCTGGTGATGAAGCCTCGAATGGAACCTGTTGACCGGAAGAGATCGAGCAACGCGTGGATTCCTTGAGGTTGTGGCCCAGTCGGAAAAACCATCTGGTTGATTCGACTGAAGGCCGACCTGCACAATTCAAGAAGCATAGTGCTCCGCCACACCCGATCTTGCAGAGTCGCGAGTATGCGTGCTCGGTGCTTGTCCAATCGAAAGTGCTGGCGGCCAGTCGTGGGTTCGTCAGTTGCCATGTTCAACTGCTCATCCACGCGAGCCTGCTCCGCCTGGAAATCTTGAACAAAACCTGCAACAACACAAGTTGGGTGAACAAAAAAGAAAGAGCTGTGAACTCATAAGATCAAGGCAGTCATGCTTACACTCGAGCTGTCTGTTCACGATCTCCATCTCGCCAAGCACATACTCCTCCCGTTGGGTGGGTAAAGCAGGCCTTGCCCTCATCCTTTCCAGCTCGCTTCGGGCACTCGCCAGTTCCTGCTCCTGTTTCGCAAGTCGAGCCTTCATATAACGTATTACCGCGGCATCATTTGACGCCTGAGCTCGAGATCGAGAAGGGGTATGATGCCGCGACGAACTGGATGAAGTGGCGGCTGGCCGTTTCTGTTCCAAGCATCATAAAAGTTTCATGAGAAACTAGTCACAAAGCTCAGACGAGCAACAACATACAGCTTACAAACGAATCATAACGAGGAGCATAAATTTATACAAAGGTAGCAAAAGCACATGCATACTCGCATGGTCATAAGTTTAATTACAAACATCAAAGGCGCGGCTGCCCTACTTCTCAGACATTGACTCTGACCTAGCCCTACTCGCACGAGCGGCGACCTCTTCTGCCCGGCGCTCCATGGTGGCCATAAAAGTTTCAGCCAACTTTGCGGCTGGCTCGTTCAAATGCTTTAGGGACACCAATTTCCCGCCAGGCTTACGAGGGAAAGCAGACAGAGCGGCTTCGAAGTCACCCTCTATCCCATGACCTAAAAGGAGTTTGAGGGTGGTCTCTGAGCCGCGTACCGTCAAAGCGCGGCAAAGTTCGTCATAGTCGAAGTTCCCGGGCCCAGGACGTCTGCGAAGCCATCCACAGTCGAAGGAGGTTGGCTGGAGGGGAACACATCCTTGAACACGGCGCCGAGCGTGCTCGTAGATTTGGCGAGTGCGTCCTTGGCTTGGGTAGAGACGACATCCAGGTCGCCGATTGCGCGGTCAAGGGACAAATCGACACTCGGTTGATCTACAGGTGTCGATGCCCAACAGCTCCTTCAAAAAAGCAGAAGTAACAAAAAATGTTACATACTATTCAGTGGCAAAAGAAGTAGGCAAAAAGTGAAAGGCTCGACTCACCGCCTACGTCTCGGGTGAGGCTCGCCAGGCGCTCAGCATAATTCTTCTCGCGCAAAGCGGCGGAGTCCTTGGCATCATCCAAGGCCTTCTTCGACTCCTCGCGCTCCTTGGCGAGTGTCTCTTCTAACTCTTTAACCTAGATTCAGCGTTGCCTTGTCACCTGAGATAGATGGGCAGATGTCATTCACAATCGACAAGGCAAAGACTTACAGAAACCCAAGATACTTACGGGTGAGCTGCTCCATAACAGCGCGCAGATTATCCCTCTCCTGTTCAACCTGGACAAATGCTTTACCTGATTCCACCAGGTTGAGGTAGAAGGGCTGCACGCACACGAAACCAACATAAGCTATACACAAATAGGTCCAGAAGGAAGACTCGACAAAAAGACACTTACGTGTTCAATCCAAGGCGCGGGCTTGGCAGCAGAAGTTCCAATTTGCGGAGTCGATGTACTCGCAATATTGGCAGCCTCAATGGAAGTGGTGTGGCTATTGTTTTCACAACCTCAGCCGCAACAGGAGAGGCTTCAGGCTGATCTGGAGTCGAGGCTCTCACGGTTGGAGGAGTTGGAGGTCGCACAGTCTCGGCACTACAAGTGACCGAAAGGCATACAACATAAGCAAAAGTACATAACTCACAAAAAATATTATTAAGTGCAAAAAGGAGCAAACCTGTGCTCTTCTTCATCCTCAGTGTCGAGCTCGTCAAAGTTTGGGCCTCCAAAAGGTAGCTGCCCACTCGACTGAGGAGGAGGAGGAGGAGCCGAGCTCAAAGGACTCACGTCCAAGGGAGCAGCTGTGGTCGTAGGAGACGGAGCTGAGTTTCCATCATCCCTCACATCCGATTCCCTCGCGGGTGAGCTCGTGGAAGAAGACAAACTTGGGCTGCCCGACGGCGCTTGCGAAGAGGAACCTCGCTAACATCCTCACTCGCGGCGGCTCCTTGCCCTGTGCTTCCTCTACCCCTTCTTCTTCAACCTCTTCAGTGGGTGAAGTGGTAGCCGAAGGTAAAGGCGATTCATCCCCTCCCTTCGCTCTACTGTCACCTCTGTTTCATAAGTTGGCCCATCTTCGGGAAGAGGAGGAAGAGTGGAGGCAGTCGAGTGGCCCTGCATACAAGATATAGCAGTCGAAAGTCAAAAAGATGCACAGAAGGATAACAAAAACAAAAGATCATATACTCGAAAGATTCACTAACCTCTGGCAAAGGCTTTTCAGCCCCATAAGGATCGACTGGGCAGTCGACGTTGCAGGGCTCGCTCTGTTTGTACTGGTGATGGACCGCACATGTGTCACCAGTTCACTCCTCGACAGCTCCTCTTGCTCATTCGAGTGGAGTCGAGGGGACCTTCGTACTCCCACATTGGGTGGGCACGAGCGCGGAGTGGCCATACCCGCCTCTTCACAAAGGTGGCAATCAGATGCACACCCGTGATGCTGTTCAGGAGCCCTCCAATTGTCTCCAGCATAGGCGCTGCTTCCGCCACTTCTTCAGTCGAAAGCTCATGGTCCCAGGCTTTCGTCCTAGCGGCTATACCAGCAGTCGAAAATGCTGGGGCCACATTTTGGTCCACTTGCACATAGAACCACCTCTTCCTCCACCCCTGCGCCGAGTCGACTGGCTTCAGGGCGAAGTACCGGGTGTCGCTGCGCACTTGGATCTGCAGGCCTCCGACTGGATAGGTTCGGCCACCTCGGTTGTTTGGCCGGACCATGAAGATGGACTTCCATAATGCCCAACTCGGAGCAACACCCAAAAAACACTCGCACAGCGTGATGAAACACGCAATGTGCAGAATACCGTTCGGGGTGAGATCATGGATCTGCACCCCGTAGGCAAAAAGCAAACCTCGCACAAAATCATGGAGGGGGAGCGAGAAACCCCTAGGCAAAAACTCCGCGAAACAGACGCGCTCGTTAGCGCGAGGCTCGGGAAGTACCTCCTTGGGCGAAGGTGCGCGGACGAGGAGTTGGTCGGAAGGTGGCAGCAATCCTTCCTCGCGCAGCTTGTCCAGCTGCGCATCCTTCAGGGTGGATTTCATCCAATCCCCATTGGTCTTCTTGAGGTCGGCGGCGGCCGCAGATGTGCTAGCCGCAATCTTCTTCCCCTTCTTCGCCGCCGCATCGGGCGCGGCGGCAGCAGTCGAGGCGGAGCGCTTGTTGCCCGCCGTTTTCTTCATCGTCAACGAGGAGGTGGGAAGCGCGCAAAGCTTTAGCGCAGGAGCAATGGAGGCAGAGCGCGAGGAAGATGATAGACAGGGGCGGCGCGCAGAGCAAATGGCAGGTAAAAAACAAATGCCAGCGCCGTTCCCCTATTTACCACGACAAAAGCAATCACAGCCATTCAGATCCAAATCGTGCGTTACGCACGCAATCTGACCGTACACGTGGCAAACACGGAGGGCAACCGTCGCCGGCCACTCCGCCCACTACGCACGTAAAAAGAGGAGCCATCATCACGCTTGCGGAAAAAGTGGGCCCGTATAGTCAAATCAAAGTCCAAACGGCACCGTCGGTCAGCTCTGCAAAATGGGCCCACCTACGTGTCACGTCCCATCAATCGCAGCATAACGCACGCCACGCGTGTCAGAAATCGCAGTCGAAATAAACGTCATCCCTGACGTCATTGAGCATCTGTTCAGAAAATACGTTCGAGTATGCTGAACGCATATTGTTCACTCGATTGCCTGATTAGTTCGGGTGTGACAAAACTTTCTTAAGGCAAAATTGGTCACTCGACCGTTCCTTCGACTAAGTCATATTACTCCCATCGGGAGCATGTTCAAAAAATTCTTCGACTGAAGATGCTTAGGATAATGATTGAGATTATCCTCCATTTACAAGTAATACAGCATAATCTCGGGGGCTACTCCCATCGGGAGCACTGTCGTGCACCCGATAGAATTATGGCACAAATTTTTCGATAACATATGCAGAGTAAGAAGAGTTTTGAGATTATCCTCCATTGCAAAGCAATAAAGCACAATCTCGGGGGCTACTCCATCGGAGCGCTGTCGCGCACCCGATAGCATAACAGCAAATATCAGTCGACAAAGGGCATGACTCGTCCAACAAAGTTCATAAATCATACTCGAAACATTCCCGAGTTGCGTCAGTCGCAAATACCTCGGATGCTGCACGCATAGTGCAAAGGTAAGACCCGCCGAACTTTCGAGCTGGGCTAAGGACCGTTCCAGCAACGTTAATCCTTACACTTTCCGTGTCAGCAGACATGATGAAAAATCCCGACGGACGCGTTGGGTAAAATTCAAAGTTATACTGCAGATCGACTCAGTAAGACCTCAAGCGGCCTAGTCGAATCTGACCAGTTTGTTCCAGATTCGAGTCCGGGGACTCGAGTTTGATTGAAAGCTAGTAAGGTTTTACCCGAATGAGTAGTTAACCAGTCCCGATCCGTCAAGTGTACTGGGCCTGCTAAGCTATTATCCCTTGATCATCATAAAACACAGTCGATGAGATACTCGACATAGCCAAACGTGTGCTATTCATACAGGAATTCCAAATTATATATACAGAAATCAAAGCATATGACGTGCACTTACGAAAGAGTCCATGCCCGATTCTTCGAGTCAGCCAAGTACTCGGGGGCTACTGACATGGGTATACATATCGGGTACCCTACTATGAGGGTACCTGGTGCACGTAACGACTAAGGCCCAATATCGAAGAGCCTACTCGAAGCCCAGACAAGAGGCCCAAGAAGATGGAGTACCCTCCAAGACTAGACATAGGCATAGTCGGTTTAGGCTTTCCTTATGTGTAAACTAGGTCGGTTACAAACTCCCGAGACCCAGCCTATTTAAAGGCTGGGAGGGGTATCAATCTGGGACCAAGCCATACTCGAACCACCAAAGCTCTTGCGAGATCATCAACTCGCCGGAGCACCCCTGTAATCGCATAATCCACAATCAATACCAGACAAGCAGGAAGTAGGGTCTTTACCTCCACCCGAGGGGCCTAAACCTGGGTAAATCTTTGCCTCTGCTTGTCAGCCGACGAAACTACCAGTACTACCACGTTCTCTCCCCATAAACTCAACCCTAGGTCCTTAACCATGGGATTTGATGAGGGTACACCTCGTCACCCACACAAACTCCTATGAGAAGCAATATAAATCATCTCATCGATCTGATCGGACAAGCAGAGACAAATCTGACCGCAAAACTGAGGATCGCAAGAAACGACACACTGAAAGCTTATTCGGAGAGCCAAGGGGTTGTGATACGTCTCAAACGTATCTATAATTTCTGATGTTCCATGTTTATATATACCAATTGTTACATGTTTATATACACTTCATAGCATTTTTATGCATTTTCTGGACTAACCTATTAACAAGATGCCACAGTGCCAGTTCCTGTTTTCTGCTGTTTTTGTATTCCAGAAAAGCTGTTCTGGAAATATTCTCGGAATTGGACGAAACTTGGAGAGGACCTCCTATTTTTCCAACACGTACACGGAGTCCAAAGGAGAGACGGAGACGCCCTAGGAGGCAGCCACACCATGGGGCGGCACGGGCCCACCTCCTGCCGCGCCGTGGGGTGGTGTGGCCCCCTCGGGTGCCTCCAGCCGCCGCCCTTTCGCCAATATAATCCCCCCGACGCGAAAACACTAAATACCCGAGACATTATCCACGAAAAGTTCCAGAGACGCCGCCGTCGTCAACCCTAGCTCGGGAGGGTTCAGAAGCTCTTCCCGGCACCCTGCCGGAGAGGGGAATCATCACCGGAGGTCTCTACATCGCCATGCCGGCCTCCGGAGTGATGCGTGAGTAGTTCATCCTTGGACTACGGGTCCATAGCAGTAGCTAGATGGTTGTCTCTCCTCCTTGTGCTATCATGTTTAGATCTTGTGAGCTGCCTATCATGATCAAGATCATATTATTGTAATGCTACATGTTGTGTTTGCTGGGATCCGATGAATATTGAATACTATGTCAAGTTGATTATCAATCTATCTTATATGTTATTTATGATCCTGCATGCTCTCCGTTTCTAGTAGATGCTTTGGCCAAGTAGATGCTTTTAACTCTAAGAGGGAGTATTTATGCTAGATAGTGGGTTCTGTCTCCAGTAATCTGGGAGATTGACAGCAACTTCTAAGGTTGTGGATGTGCTGTTGCCACTAGGGGTAAAACAGCAATGCTTTGTCTAAGGATAATTGCATTGTTTACATTACGCACTTTACTTAATGCAATAATCTATTGCTTGCAACTTAATACCAACCGGGAACACGGATGTCAACCTGAAGGTGGATTATTAGTCATAGATGCTGTTGGATAACGGTCTATGTATCATGTTGTAATGCCCAATTGAATATCATAGTAGTCATCTTGTCATATATATGCATTGTTATGCGCTCAATATTTTATCAATTGCCCAGCTGTAATTTGTTCACCTAACATGTTAGTTATCTTTTATGGAGAGACACCACTAGTGAACTGTGGACCCCGGTCCATTCTTTTACACTGATAATACAACCAACTGCATCATTGTTCCTTTTTATTCTCTGCAATTAAACACTATTTTCCACACCATACGTTTAATCCTTTATTTTCAGCAAGCCAGTGAGATTGACAACCTCACTGTTTCGTTGGGGCAAATTAGTTTGATTGTGTTGTGTGCAGGTTCCACGTCAGCGCGCCACTGACAACCTTCAGAAGTGATTTCTTACTCCTACTGGATTGATAGCCTTGGTATCTTACTGAGGAAAACTTGCTGCTGCACTGCTTCATACATTCCTCTTGGGGTCTCCCAACGAATCGTGTGCTTTCACGTCATCAAGCAATATTTTCTGGTGCCATTGCCGGGGAGATAGAAGACTCCAGCAAGGGGAGTCTCACGCTTCCAATCTCTTTACTTTGTTTTTTGCCTTGCTTAGTTTACTTTTATTTTATCTTGTTTTGCATCTAAATATCAAAAACACAAAAAAATCTGCATCTAGTTTATTTCGGTTTGTTATTATGTCTAGTTCTTTACTTGCTATCAATGGTTACTTTCTTTGAAACTAGTCCTATGGCTGAAAACAACATGAGAGAGCTTTATAAAATTTATCTTGAATTGGGACATGAAGTGTTTGAAGGGAAAATTAAAAAACCTATAGAAACTTATTTGCATGATGGTAGCAATGTTATTACTATAAATTCTTTGAACACCATTATTGCTAATGCTATGGAAGACTTTAAGCTTGGGGAGGCCGGTTTTGATGAAAATAATATTTTTAGTCCCCAGGTATTGAGGAGAAAGTTTATGTTGATTTGATATGCCTCCTATATATGATGTTTACAAAGATGAATATGATATTTTCAGTCCATCTACTATTGAGGATAAAATTCATTATGATTATTTTATGCCTCCAATTTATGATGATTATAATGATGGATGTGCTAGTTTTACTCCCACTATTACTAATGAAATTTATTATGCTTGTGTGGAGAGTAATGATACTTTTATGCATGTGGATCATGATAAGAATGTTTTATGTGATGGATACATTGTTGAGTCTATTCATGATGCTACTGAAAATTATTTTGAGAGAGGAAAATATGGTTATAGAAATCTTCATGTTATTAAATTTCCTCTCTTTGTGATGAAAGTTTTGAGCTTTCTCTTGTGTTGCTTTTATATGATGGTTTCTTTAAGACCTACTGGTCATTATGAGAGAGGGAGAAACGGTTTCATATATCTCAATAATATTAAGTCTCCTCTCTTTATGTTGAAAGTTTTGAAGCTGCACTTGTTTTGGTTTCTGCTAGTCACTTTGTGCTATATTGATTTGTTTTCTTACAAGGCTCCTATGCATAGGAAGAGTGTTAGATTTAAACATGTTTTATATATGCTTCTTGATGCTCTCTTTTATGTTTCAACTCTCATCTTTATGTGAGCATCATAAAAATCACCGTGCCTAGCTAAAAGGCGTTAAAGAGAAGCGCTTATGGGAGGAAACCCATTATTTTTATTTCAGCAATTTTTCTTTTTATTGAGTCAAGGTGTTTGTTTACTTCTGTAGCAACTCCTTTGTATCTTTACTTTTACATATTGTTGTGCCAAGAAGAGTCTCTAATGATAAGATGATGCTAGATTTTGATTGCTGCGCAGGAACAGATTTCTGTTGTTCACCGTATTAATTATCTAAAATCAACAGAATGTGATTTAAATCTGCAAATGTTTGTGCGTAATCCTGATGTATGTTCGCATCTTTCATTTGTTCAAAGTTTTTCAATCTGAGCATCGTAAGTGCCTCGAAATTTTTTGTCTTTGCGGATTGTTCTGTTTTAGACAGATTATGTCTTTTATTTTGCATTCTCTCTTTTACTAGTGTTGAGTGGAATTCTTTTTTGGTGGAAGAGCTTCACATAACATCAGTGGCAGTAGCTAATGTTTAAAAATTAATTGTCATGTTTGTGTCCTTATAGAACATGTGAGTTTTTGATTGTGCACTAACCCTCTAATGAGAATTATTCTGAGTTTGGTGTGCGGAAGTTTTCAAGGGTCAAGAGAGGAGGATGATATAATGTGATCAAGAAGAGTGAAGAGGTTAAGCTTGGGGATGCTCCCATGGATCACCCCAGCATATTTTAAGAAGACTCAAGCGTCTAAGCTTGGGGATGCCCAAGGCATCCCCTTCTTCATCGTCAAAATTATTAGGTCATCTCTAGTGAAACTATATTTTAATTCTTTCACATCATATGTGCTGTTCTTGGAGCGTCTGTGTGATTTTATTTTCAGTATGTTATTTTTATTTTCTGAGATCAACTTGTTGGATCCTAGCAATCTTGTTTGGGAGAGAGACACGCTCCGCTTTTTCATGTGAATACTCATATTCTTCACTTATACTTGTTGAGTATTCTTGTTTAGCTACTGCTATGCTTTTAGCTCCTGTTTTTCATGCATCTCTTGTTCAGAGCTGTTAGTTCTTTTAGATAAAGTACTCTTTTGTTTCATTTATAATTATTTGGAGAGTTTGTGTTGAAATAAATTGATTGGTGTTTGGTTGGAACAGAAAATGCTGCATGTGGGAGATGGTATAATGAAAAAAGCTTACATATTCTTGTAGATCACTGTCTTGGATAATTTGATACTTGTCAATTGTTTTGAGTTATCAAGTAGTTCATGTTTAAGCTTTTGTATCATGTGGTTAAAACCTATTAGTGGAGAAATACTGTAAAGCTTGTTGAAATTTGGTTTGTATGATTGGTATCTCTAAGGTCTAGATATTTTCTAGTAAAAGGGTTTGGTTAACAAGGAAGACAGTATAGTCTTATAATGCTTGCAATATGTTTTCATATGAGTCTTGTTGTACCGGTTGATATCCTGTGTTTGCTTCAAATAACCTTGCTAGCCTAAATCTGTACTGAGAGGTAATGCTTCTCGTGCATCCAAAACCTTGAGCCAAAATCCATGCCATTTGTGTCCACCATAACTACCTATATGTGGTATTTCCTTGCCACTCCAAGTAAATTTTTCATGTGCTACCTTTAAACTATTCAAAACTTTATTATTCCTTTTTGTGTCAATGTTTACCAATCTCATGAGGACGGAGTGGATGTCTTTATGTCACCTGTCAAACAGACTTTACAACCGGACTAGTGGCATATACATCCGCTTATCCATTAATTTTGCAAAAAGAGCTGGCAAATGGGGTGCCCAGTCCCAATTAATTATAACTTTAACCGCTTAATTCTCTTCACATTTTTGCCCTGATTTATCAGACATGAAATATCTGCATGTGTAAACAAAAGAGAAAAGAGGGATGATCTGCCTTGCTGGTAGAAATAACGTTCTTCATGGGAGCCGCTCTTAAAAGTCTGGTTGGCAGGGGTCATATTGTACTTTTCCATTTTCTGATTCGTTGACAATTAACAAACACCTCCCAAAATTTTTTTTACTCTCTATATGATTTCAAAAACTTAAAAAACTCTAGCACATGATTTAATCCCTGCTTCCCTCTGCGAAGGGCCTTTCTTTTACTTTTATGTTGAGTCAGTCTTCCTACTTCTTTCTATCTCAGACGCAAACACTAGTGTCAACTTTGGTGCAACCATTTTTATATGCTAGTATATTGTACTTATTATATTGCTTTGTGTTGACAAATATCCATGAGATATACATGTTGAAAGTTGAAAGCAATTGCTGAAGCTTAAATCTTCCTTTGTGTTGGTTAAATACCTTTTACTTAGAATCTATTGCTTTAGGAGTTAACTCTTATGCAAAACTTTTTGATGCTTGTCTCGAAAGTACTATTCATGAAAAGTTTTTGCTTATATGATTCAGTTGTTTGCTCATTATCTATTTGTTAGCAAACTATAAACCATTGACCTGGATCACTTCATTCATAACATGTGCTTTACAATACTATTTGATCAAGATTATGATGGTAGCATGTCACCTGATGGCCCTTCACGTAGTTACCCCACAACGGCGCCAGAAAACGGTCTTGACGGCCCTTCGTGTGGTTACCTGCGTGAAAAGTAAATGGGTTAGGTTGAGACTCCAAGTGCAGAGTGTATGTAGTAGTGGAAGACAGTTTTCCCCACGAGGGGTGACTCGAGGGTTTAATATCGAACTCTCGGGAACCAGTATTTCAGGTGTTATCTCCTTATCCTTCTCTTGAGAACCTGCAACAAAATAAATTGTTTTGTGCCCTCAACCTCACCAAGTGGTTGTCAAGCACAAGGTGTGAGAATGATAATAAAATAAATATGCAAACAGTAGTAAATATGCAATGATGGTAAAATAAATATGCAAGGATGATGGTAGTAATGATAAATGATATTTTTGGGTTTTTTATGATGAATGCAAGATGTAAAAGTGTTTTTGTATTTTCGGATTTAATAATGGCAGCAAACAAAAGTGGTGATAAAAGTGTTGGAAAGGTGTTTCTTATGATTAAAAATGGACCGGGGTTCATGGTTTCACAAATGCACTCTCTCTTGATAACGTGGTAGACAATGGAACACTAAAATTAACATGTAAGATGGCAAGACATGGTTTGACAAGTTATTAATAATATGGGCATCACGTCCTAACATAGAGATCTCAAGTATAAGTTGTTCTCTCTCTTATGCTCCACCAAGATGCGAACTAAATCATAACACCTTAGTAATTAAGATAAATCAGAGCATAGCAATAAGTTCAATGACATGAAGTTAAAATAAGAACATGCTAGATCTAGTCATGGAGATAGTGGCCAAGGTCACATCCACTCTCCGGTAGCATGGTATTTTTGTTTATCCCTAGTGAGGCAACAAAGTAAGGTAGAAAACCCAAGTGGATCGCAGAACTTTCTCTCACGTTCACTGCACTAGCCACCCCCCGTTACTCCAACTAATGCACACGTTCCCCCTCACATGCTCTCATAAACATGCTTGATCATGACAAGTAAATAAGAACGGGGTACATAATATGCATCTACTTTCATAACTGAAACAAAACCATTGCAATCTCAAACATGTATTAACTCATAATAAAGATCCACCACAAAGGAATTACATAGATGACCGTAATCATGTTCAGCAGCTCATACGGTACTAATTAGTGAAGCTCATAGAGAGGAGAGATACATAAGTTACTTCCACAAACCCATAGTCCAGGGGTGGACTACTCCCTCTTCATCATGGTGTCGGTGGAGATGTTGTTGGAGGGGAAGGAGACCACACCGGCAGCGCCCCGCCGGAGTTTTCCCCCTCCAATCTTCAGCTCCAGGTCTCTGTTTCGTGGTTTCTGTGTTTCGGCGGCGCTCTCTTTCGCGAAAGCCCTGGGGGGTCTATATATAGTCGTTTTTAGGTCAAGACGAAGCTTCGGGAAGAAAGATCGACGGCAGCGGAGGCCCGAGGGCCAGTGGGGGTCCCACGCGGTCAGGGAATCTGGCCGCGTGGGCCCACCCCTTTCGGCCTTCTGGTCTCCGTTTCTTCGATTCCTTTGCGCCTACGTTTCGTTCCTTCCAAAAAAGTGATCCCCGTAAAATTTCAGGTCATTTGGACGTCGTTTGGGTCCCTGAAACATCAAAATATAGAAAAAGGGGTTTTCTGACAGCGCAGGGTTAATTCCAGAAAAATGGGGAAGTTGTTAATTATCCCCAAAACTCAATATAAATCATGAATATAACCCTTATATGATGCAAATAACATGGAATAACATGTAATAAAATGTAAAGTTCATGTATGCATTTTACATGCATCAACATCCCCAAGCTTAACCCATGCTCGTCCCGAGTATGAAGGTGATAAAACTAACATGGACTTTGCATTTTAATACTATCAATGGATATCAAAGGTGATTACTATTGCTACATAGAGTCAAATGATTCATTCTTCAAAGGAATAACAATATGCAAGATAAATTATGAAGTGATATCAAATACTCAATGTAAAGATGTTCAATGATAAATTCACAAAGTGTAACATAGAAGAAAGTACTATGGACCAAATGTATGCATAATGAAAAGTAAAAACATCCTATGGTGGTCATAGAGTACTTCTTATGAAAACTGAATATAAAAGGTGGACACTTTGGATAGATAAATAAGTAGAGGTAAAGCATGAATAAGTTTCATCTAACTTCCAAACACTTCTACTTAAGTTAATGCTTGCAATGTGGTAGTCATTGGTGTGGAGCTCTCATTACCCCTATCATAGCATCTTGAATGATTAATGTTTAAAGTGAAAGCAAATATGAGTGGTGTGCTTGACAATGTATTGGTTGAATGTCTCATGTCCCTTGAATACAAGTACCTACACCATGTGTTACTCACTTTGGTCCACAAAGTAAATTCAAATAAAGGTCATTGCAAGTAATAATAGTATCATCAAGAACTGCACTGGGGTACCTCTTGCCCCTTGACATGAACAAGCCCATGTCAAAACAACAAGACAAACAGACAATGAACAATCTCAGCACTCTTTTATTTACTATGGGTATAGCTTTTTATTATGAGGTGCATCACTGAATGAACATTATGGTTATGCTGTAAATTTCCACCATGAATGATGCATGGCTTAGATTAGCGGCCCAGGCATTTCTCTAACCATTTATACAAACTCTTTGAACTTACTAAGTATCCACATTCATTTCACCCATGATAGGCATCCATAAACAAAAGTACATGACATCAACTAAATATAAATAAGTGCAATGTTGAAAGCTTGCCATGTGACAGCACATATGGGCTAACTCCCAACCAAAACAATTGTCAAGCCCACAACTTCATAATTTTAATCACAATGGTTCATGCTTATTAAATGCAATAAAAGTAAATTGTGCATCAAGTTCGTGAGAGCTTTTAACCAATTTTTCCCATGACAATCAATAACATAAGCATTTAAATTCAGAAATGTAGATAACACAATATAACATGATAAACATACTTGGAATAGCATAAAGCTAATAGGTAGATATGGTGGACTCACTGGAAAAACTTTGGTTGAAGGTGTTGGGAAACAAGCTTTTTACTTGTTGTAATTTTTGGGCTAGCAATAGGGAGAAAGTTGACCATCTAAATGCATGCATAAGTGTCCATAGAACTAATCAATCCATGTTAAACCAAGTAAAGTTAAAATTCAACATCTAAACATGGTAAAAGATAGCTCTTGACAACACACTTGCAAATTAACATTCATTCAAAGCACATGAATTATGCAACTATATGTATCTTTTAAAATCAACTCAAACATCCCTATCCCAATATATTTAATAGCATCCAACATAATTCAACCCAAACTTCCAGTAGCTCTCTCATATATAAATGATAGTGGTGGTCTTATAAAAATCAAACCGAAATAACAAAAGCAAAAAAAACAGACGCTCCAAGTTTATACGATAAAGTGCTTTGATCGAAAAACAGAAGTTAGACGTGTGCAAACCGAGAGTGTGTTGGTCTAGTGGGGTTGTCTTGACATCCCCAAGCTTATGGTCTTCACCATCCTTGGATAGCTCTTGGTGCAGCTCCTCTAATCCCTGTGAAAAAACTTCAAAACACCGTTTCTCCCATTTCTTTTCTGTGGGGTGATATTAGTAGTGATAAACAAATAGGTTCCTTGCTGCATAAAATCCTTAGGCAAAAATTCATATGAATGTCCAGAGAGTATATAATGTTGTATGCCTACTCATAAACTCAATTGAATCAAAAAGATTCAAGCAAAAAGCTCAAAGAATGCATCAAACAATATCAAGACAGAATCTGTCCAGAAAAACAGCAGCAGCAAAACGCATTTTTCTACCCTACTTAAACTCGTCAGAAAAATCTGAAAAAATCACGTATACAGAGGATGAAAAGTTGAAGCTACAGTTCAAATTACAGCTCAATCGGAGTTACAGATAAAAAATGAAAAATCAAACCGTGCACAGACTTCGTGCAGGCAGAAAACTCTCCGAAAATGAATAGCAACTTTTCAAACCCAAAATAGGTAAAACTTGGTTCTTTATTAAAAATCCCAGAAACAAAACTAACAAACTACTCTCTTGTTACAGCAAGAGGACTCAAAGAAAATCTCAAACAAAAACAACCGGGTTGCCTCCCGTAAAGCGCTTTCTTTATAGCCATATAGCTAGGCTTACTTACTTGATAATCAAAGGGGACGTAGCTCATGAGGGAGCTTGAACCTTGGTGTGTCCCTCTTCCTTGGGAAGTGTTCCATGCTCTTCTTGTGTGGAAACTGAAACTTCACATTCCCTTCCTTTGAATCAATAATGGCACCTGTAGTACGAAGAAAAGGTCTTCCCAAAATAATAGGACTAGAGGTTTTATTCCCCATGTCCATGATTAGAAAATCAACAGGCACAAAAGTCATGTGTAACTCTACCATAACATCACTTACTTTTCCTAGAGCATGTCTAATGGAATCATCAGCAAGTGCAAGTTCAATAGAGCATTTCTCAATATTTTTAAGTTCAAGGACTTCATATAGTTCTTTAGATAATATAGAGACACTAGATCCTAGATCAAGTAGCATGGTGTGTCTCTTTTCCAATGGTTACTAGTACTTGGGATCCATATCCCCAAGCTTAGGTGGTATCATAGCTTCTTGATTGTACCTAGCAATCTTTTCTTTTAAGACATGATTAGCAATATAGGAACCAAAACCAGCCTGGTTAATATTAACAGAAGGATCACTTGCAAATTTTTGTAAGATAGAAATTAATTCATGCAAGCTACACTTCTCTAAATCAACAAATGGTTCCTTAACTTCACTAAGCATTTTAACTTCCTCAACTTTTTTCTCTTTTTGAGATATAATGATGTTCTTTAATGAGGAAACTTCCTTAGTGAGTTGATCTACTCTTTCAAACAAAATATCATGTTTTTCGAATTTGGATATGAACTCCTTATTGAGCTCCTTTTGAGTAGATATAAATGATCTAATGGTGTTTTCCAAATCACTAGAAACATTACTACTAGTGGTATATTTGTTTGGAACATATGGGGGCTTATTATAAGAGTTATAATTGTTGTTACCATACCCATTATTACCATAGTTCCTAATGAAGTTGACATCAACATTTTCAGGATTATTACCAACTAGTTCTTGCAAAGGCATATTTTCAAAATTTTGTTTATTAATAAAAGCAAGAATGGTGTCCATTTTAGATGACAAATCATTTGTTTCTTCTATAGAGTTCACTTTCTTAGATGAACTAGGTGCTCTATCAGTATGCCATTGACTATAATTTTGCAAGATACTTTCCAAAATGTTCTTAGCTTCTAAAAGTTTTTCCCATGAAAGCACCTCCAGCAGCTGAATCAAGTATATTTCTAGACATGTAATTTAGACCATTGTAAAAAGAGTGTAAAATGGTCCATTCATTAACCCCATGTGATGGACAAGTTCTAAGCATGAGTTTAATCCTATCCCAAGCCATGGCAACATGTTCATTTTCATTTTGCCTAAAAGAGAGGATATTGTTTCTATTTTGCAGTATTTTAACAGGGGGATAATATTTCTTAATGAAAGCTTCTTTTAAATCATCCCAAGAATTAATACTACCAGTAGGTAATGAATGTAGCCACTCTTTAGCTTTTCCTCTAAGTGAGAAAGGAAATAACTTCAGTTTTAAGACATTACTTTCAACATTTTTAAACTTTTGCATGTCACAGATTTCAATAAAATCATGAAGATGCATAGAGGCATCCTCAACAGCACTACCACCAAATTGTTCCCTAGTTATCAAGTTTAACAAACTAGGACTAACTTCATAGCTCTCAGCAGTAATCTCAGGTGTGGTGATAGGCTTAGCAATAAATTGATCATTAGGAGTGTTTGTGTAGTCACACAATTTAGTTCTATCTCCCATTTTAACAAGTTTTTATGTGTTTTTAATTTTTTATGCAAAACTGAAAGTAAAATGACACTAATGCAACTCGAAATAACAAATGCAACACAAAAATGCAAAACTGAATATAAAATGCAAACCGAAATATAAAGATGATATGCAAGACAAGAACAAAACAAAATAAAATGATTGTAGGTAAAGATGGATAAGATGATGCTCACGTAGGTGCAACTCCCCAAGCTTAGGTTGTTACACAAGTTGGTGATGAAGTTGACTTGATGTGAGTGATCCTTGGATAAACCTTTCAGCTATGGTTCCCCGGCAACGGCGCCAGAAAACGTCTTGATGGCCCTTCACGTAGTTACCCCACAACGGCGCCAGAAAACGTCTTGACGGCCCTTCGTGTGGTTACCTGCGTGAAAAGTAAATGGGTTAGGTTGAGACTCCAAGTGCAGAGTGTATGTAGTAGTGGAAGACAGTTTTCCCCACGAGGGGTGACTCGAGGGTTTAATATCGAACTCTCGGGGAACCAGTATTTCAGGTGTTATCTCCTTATCCTTCTCTTGAGAACCTGCAACAAAATAAATTGTTTTGTGCCCTCAACCTCACCAAGTGGTTGTCAAGCACAAGGTGTGAGAATGATAATAAAATAAATATGCAAACAGTAGTAAATATGCAATGATGGTAAAATAAATATGCAAGGATGATGGTAGTAATGATAAATGATATTTTTGGGTTTTTTATGATGAATGCAAGATGTAAAAGTGTTTTTGTATTTTCGGATTTAATAATGGCAGCAAACAAAAGTGGTGATAAAAGTGTTGGAAAGGTGTTTCTTATGATTAAAAATGGACCGGGGTTCATGGTTTCACAAATGCACTCTCTCTTGATAACGTGGTAGACAATGGAACACTAAAATTAACATGTAAGATGGCAAGACATGGTTTGACAAGTTATTAATAATATGGGCATCACGTCCTAACATAGAGATCTCAAGTATAAGTTGTTCTCTCTCTTATGCTCCACCAAGATGCGAACTAAATCATAACACCTTAGTAATTAAGATAAATCAGAGCATAGCAATAAGTTCAATGACATGAAGTTAAAATAAGAACATGCTAGATCTAGTCATGGAGATAGTGGCCAAGGTCACATCCACTCTCCGGTAGCATGGTATTTTTGTTTATCCCTAGTGAGGCAACAAAGTAAGGTAGAAAACCCAAGTGGATCGCAGAACTTTCTCTCACGTTCACTGCACTAGCCACCCCCCGTTACTCCAACTAATGCACACGTTCCCCCTCACATGCTCTCATAAACATGCTTGATCATGACAAGTAAATAAGAACGGGGTACATAATATGCATCTACTTTCATAACTGAAACAAAACCATTGCAATCTCAAACATGTATTAACTCATAATAAAGATCCACCACAAAGGAATTACATAGATGACCGTAATCATGTTCAGCAGCTCATACGGTACTAATTAGTGAAGCTCATAGAGAGGAGAGATACATAAGTTACTTCCACAAACCCATAGTCCAGGGGTGGACTACTCCCTCTTCATCATGGTGTCGGTGGAGATGTTGTTGGAGGGGAAGGAGACCACACCGGCAGCGCCCCGCCGGAGTTTTCCCCCTCCAATCTTCAGCTCCAGGTCTCTGTTTCGTGGTTTCTGTGTTTCGGCGGCGCTCTCTTTCGCGAAAGCCCTGGGGGGTCTATATATAGTCGTTTTTAGGTCAAGACGAAGCTTCGGGAAGAAAGATCGACGGCAGCGGAGGCCCGAGGGCCAGTTTGGTGGTCCCACGCGGTCAGGGAATCTGGCCACGTGGGCCCACCCCTTTCGGCCTTCTGGTCTCCGTTTCTTCGATTCCTTTGCGCCTACGTTTCGTTCCTTCCAAAAAAGTGATCCCCGTAAAATTTCAGGTCATTTGGACGTCGTTTGGGTCCCTGAAACATCAAAATATAGAAAAAGGGGTTTTCTGACAGCGCAGGGTTAATTCCAGAAAAATGGGGAAGTTGTTAATTATCCCCAAAACTCAATATAAATCATGAATATAACCCTTATATGATGCAAATAACATGGAATAACATGTAATAAAATGTAAAGTTCATGTATGCATTTTACATGCATCATCACCTCAGAAATTATTTTGTTTTTATCGTTTTACCTACTCGAGGACGAGTAGAACTAAGCTTGGGGATGCTTGATACGTCTCAAACATATCTATAATTTCTGATGTTCCATGTTTATATTATACTAGTTGTTACATGTTTTATATACACTTCATAGCATTTTTATGCATTTTCTGGGACTAACCTATTAACAAGATGCCACAATGCCAGTTCCTGTTTTCTGCTGTTTTTGTATTCCAGAAAGCTGTTCTGGAAATATTCTCGGAATTGGACGAAACTTGGACAGGACCTCCTATTTTTCCAACACGTACACGGAGTCCAAAGGAGAGACGGAGACGACCTAGGAGGCAGCCACACCATGGGGCGGCGCGGGCCCACCTCCTGCCGCGCCGTGGGGTGGTGTGGCCCCCTCGGTGCCTCCAGCCGCCGCCCTTTCGCCTATATAATCCTCCCGACGCGAAAACCCTAAATACCCGAGCCATTATCCGCGAATAGTTCCAGAGACGCCGCCGTCGTCAACCCTAGCTCGGGAGGGTTCAGAAGCTCTTCCCGGCACCCTGCCGGAGAGGGGAATCATCACCGGAGGCTCTACATCGCCATGCCTGCCTCCGGAGTGATGCGTGAGTAGTTCATCCTTGGACTACGGGTTCATAGCAGTAGCTAGATGGTTGTCTCTCCTCCTTGTGCTATCATGTTTAGATCTTGTGAGCTGCCTATCATAATCAAGATCATATTATTGTAATGCTACATGTTGTGTTTGTTGGGATCCGATGAATATTGAATACTATGTCAAGTTGATTATCAATCTATCTTATATGTTATTTATGATCTTGCATGCTCTCCGTTTCTAGTAGATGCTTTGGCCAAGTAGATGCTTTTAACTCCAAGAGAGAGTATTTATGCTAGATAGTGGGTTCAGTCTCCAGTAATCTGGAGAGTGACAGCAACTTCTAAGGTTGTGGATGTGCTGTTGCCACTAGGTGTAAAACAGCAATGCTTTGTCTAAAGATAATTGTATTGTTTACATTACGCACTTTACTTAATGCAATAATCTGTTGCTTGCAACTTAATACCAACGGGGAACACGGATGTCAACCTGAAGGTGGATTATTAGTCATAGATGCTGTTGGATAACGGTCTATGTATCATGTTGTAATGCCCAATTGAATATCATAGTAGTCATTTTGTCATATATATATGCATTGTTATGTGCTCAATATTTTATCAATTGCCCAGCTGTAATTTGTTCACCCAGCATGTTAGTTATCTTTTATGGAGAGACACCACTAGTGAACTGTGGACCCCGGTCCATTCTTTTACACTGATAATACAACCAACTGCAATCATTGTTCCTTTTCATTCTCTGCAATTAAACACTATTTTCCACACCATACGTTTAATCCTTTGTTTTCAGCAAGCCGGTGAGATTGACAACCTCACTGTTTCGTTGGGCAAAGTAGCTTGATTGTGTTGTGTGCAGGTTCCATGTCAGCGCGCCACTGACAACCTTCAGAAGTGATTTCTTACTCCTACTGGATTGATAACCTTGGTATCTTACTGAGGGAAAACTTGCTGCTGCACTGCTTCATACCTTCCTCTTGGGGTCTCCCAACGAACGTGTGCTTTCACGTCATCAGGTTGTGCTTCACATGTGGTGAAAAGTGGAGCAAGACTCATAAATGTCCTGATCAGATACCATTACACATCATTGAAGAGCTCATGGATGTGGTACCAGGAAGCAAAGCTTTTGAGCACACAAATTCTGATTCAGACTCTGAAGATGGAGACCTCTACATGCTGACAGCAGTTGCTCCAATCGATGATCAAAGCCCCAAGGCAGTCGAGCAAAGTGCACCATTCGATTGCCCGGAACAGTGGGTAAGAACCATTTGCTGATTCTAGTGGGCTCTGGCAGTGCATCTTCTTTCGTCAGTCAGCAAGTGGTGGACACGCTGCAGTGTGATACGACTGAAATGCCAGGAGTCAAATTCACAGTGGCAAACGGCGAACCTATGCATTGTAACACATGTGTGCCAGGGTTTCAGTGGGCAGTTCAAGGACATTCATTCACACACACTGTCAATGTCCTACCAGTTGGATGCTATGACATGATTCTTGGAAGGGATTGGCTGGATCTTCATAGCCCAATGTGGGTGCACTTGAAGAAACAAATCCTGCGTTTTACTCATGAAGGCAAACACATTACGCTAAAAGGTGTGCAGGCTAAGCCACTGCAGTGCAAGCAGGTGGCAGCATCTAAAATACAAGGGATGCTCAAAAGAGGTGCGCTGACACACTTGGTGCAAATCACCAACAAGAAGTGTGAAGGTATCTATGCCTTGGATCCAGCTGGGGATCAAGATTCAGAAAAAAAATGAGGAGCCAATTCCAGAGATAATTGCTCAACTTCTGGAGGAATACAAGCAGTTGTTCTCGGAACCAAAAGAATTGCCACCGCGACGAGCACATGATCATTGCGTTCCGCTGATCCCTGGAGCTCAACCAGTCAAGACACGACCATACCGATATACACCAAATCAGAAAGATGAGATAGAGCATCAGGTTTACGACATGCTCAGCAGTGGTGTTATTCAAAAGAGTTGTAGTTCCTTTGCTTCACCAGTCCTCTTGGTGCGCAAAAAGGATGGGCAGTGGCATTTCTGTGTGGATTACCGTCTGTTAAATGAGCTCACTGTGAAAAATAAGCATCCTCTTCCAGTCATAGATGAGTTGTTGGATGAACTGGCCGGCGCAACTGTGTTCACTAAGCTGGATTTGCGTTCTGGTTACCATCAAATCCGTATGGCAGACGGTGAAGAACATAAGACGGCGTTTCAGACGCATCAAGGACTGTATGAATTTTGGTAATGCCTTTTGGGCTGACTTTTGCACCTGCAACGTTCCAGGAACGATGAATCAAATTTTAGCACCATATCTGAGGAAAAGTGTGCTTGTGTTCATAGATGATATACTCGTCTACAGTCCTTCTCTGGAAGCTCACATCAAACATCTGCAGGAAGTGTTTGCATTGCTTCAGCAAAACCAGTTATACATTAAAAGAAGCAAATGTTCTTTTGCCTTAACTGAGCTCGAGTATCTTGGACATGTGATTAGTGCGAAAGGAGTGGCTACAGATAAGTCCAAGATCCAGGCAATCCTTCAGTGGCCAATTCCAACTAACATAAAGAGTTTGAGAGGCTTGCTAGGTACCACTGGGTATTACAGAAAGTACATTGAGCACTATGGCATTATAGCTCAGCCCCTTACTCAATTACTCAAGAAAGGGGTGTTGTTCCAGTGGGGTCCAGCGCAGCAAACAACTTTTGAACAATTAAAGCATGCTATGAGCACAGCCCAGTGCTGGCGTTACCTGATTTTCAGAAATCTTTTGCTGTAGAAACAGATGCTTCAAACACAGGGATTGGCGCTGTCTTGTTGCAAGCAGGGCATCCAGTGGCTTTCCTCTGTAAAGCTTTGAGTGCTCGTAACCAAACACTTTCGGCTTATGAGAAGGAATGTCTGGCAATTTTATTTGCTATCGAGAAATGGCGACCTTACCTCCAGCATCGTGAGTTTGAAATTCACACAGATCACAAGAGTTTGTTACACCTGACAGAGCAGTGGTTGGACACGCCCTTGCAGCACAAAGCATTTGTTAAGTTGATGGGCTTGCAGTTCAAATTGGTGTATAAGAAAGGGGTAAACAACTCTGTGGCAGATGGCTTATCTAGACAAGCACATGATTTGCATGCAGTGAATGTGTCTACTGCGACTCCAGCTTGGCTTGACAGTTTGCAGCGAGGCTATGAGGATAACCCAGTCACCAGAGCTATATTGCAAGAACTGAGTATATCCCAGCAAAATGATAAAGGGTATTCGTTGCAAGACGGGATTATTAGATGGAAGAATCGTATCTGGGTGGGCAACAGTCTGTTGGCTCAACAACATATTCTTCAAACTTTGCACAACAGCGGCATGGGAGGCCACTCGGGTGTCGCAGCTACTTATCACAGGATAAAAAGATACTTTGCTTGGGCAAAAATGAAAGAGACTGTCCAGCAATTTGTGTCCAGCTGTTCTGTCTGCCAACAAGCTAAAACAGAACATGTTAAGCAACCAGGTTTACTCCAACCTCTTCCAGTTCCAACTGAGGCTTGGCAGGTAATTTGCATGAATTTTATCGAGGGTTTGCCGGTGTCCAATGGATACGATGTCATATTGGTGGTTATCGACAAATTCTCCAAATACAGTCACTTCATACCTTTGAAGCATCCATTCACTGCCTTCAAAGTTGCCACGGAATTCATGAATCACATCTACCGTCTGCACGGCATGCCGGGTATGATCATTTCTGATAGAGACCGCATTTTTACTAGTCGCCTGTGGCAGGAGCTGTTCCGTTTAGCTGATACAACCTTGCACATTAGTTCATCGTATCACCCGCAAACGGATGGGCAGACCGAGCGCATCAATCAGTGCCTGGAGGGATTTCTGCGTTGCATGGTACACTCTTGTCCAAAGAAATGGGCGGCCTGGTTGCCATTAGCAGAATACTGGTATAATACCTCCTTCCATTCTGCTTTGGGAAGAACACCGTTCGAAGTCTTGTATGGTTATCCACCTCGCACACTTGGCATTTCGTCTAGTGATTGTGCTTCGGCTGAATTAGATGTCTGGCTTATAGAGCGTGCCACCATGATCGATGTGATCCGTCAGCAGTTGTTGCGAGCTCAACAACGTATGAAGAATCAAGCTGACAAAAACAGAAGCGAGTGTTCGTTTCAAGTGGGGGATCTTGTGTATCTGAAGTTACAGCCATACATTCAGCAATCGGTGGCGGTTTGAGGAAATCAGAAACTCGCGTTCCGATTCTTTGGCCCTTACAAAGTGCTACAGAAAGTGGGGGAAGTTGCTTATAAATTGGATCTGCCTGCTGCAAGCCAAGTGCATTCGGTTGTTCATGTGTCTCAGCTCAAGAAACATGTTCCGCCTAATACACAGGTATGTTCATCCATTTTGTCAATTGAGCCTGTTGCTGACAGAGTGAGTGAGCCACTCCAGATCATCGAACATGCTCTGATCAATACTGGCGGTGCGACGGCTTCACGAGTGCGAGTCAACATCTACCAGCGGCATGGACAACCTGGGAAGACGCTGACGATCTCTATCGACGCTTTCCGAGAGCTCCTGCTTGGGGTCAAGCAGTTCTTCAAGGGCGGGGGAATGTCAGGGAACCTGACTAGCACGTGGCGGTATTCCATTGGGCGAGACGGCGTCATGACTGTGGAGCTGGTCCAGCGTGGCGACAGCTAGGCGGCGTACCCGGAGGTCGTTATGTTGGGCGTTGTGTGCGTGAGCAAAGAGGATCGAATTTTTGTATCCTTTGTCGAGGACGTCTTCCTCCTGAACCCCTTGCTTCCGTCTCTTCTCGAACCTCTCTGATTTCCCTCCCGAATCCCCCTTCTCCAACTGAATTCCTGTAAACTTGTATCTGGAATCGGAGTAGTATCGTTACACATGCATGGCGCATATATTCTTCATATACATATCGACAAAACCAAGATCGTAGTCACACGTCCTTACAGTTATAATTGTCCCAGATAGCAAAGTTTCTACATGCATGCTCTCCCTGCTAACAATTGCTTCTGAGTTCTGACAGAGACGCCACATACGCTAGAAGAGCAAGCACAGGGTCTTCGTTTAGCACGTACTCTGCATAATTACTACATGCAGGGGTTCCTTGCTTGCTTAGCAGATGGCGCAGGAGTTGGGGTTCTCCTCCATGCTCTGCACGACGTATTGGTTGTTCATGTACGGGTTGTGATAAGCATAAGCTGATGTGTACTGGTTCATGAGCTCGGCAATGAGCTGCTGCTCCGTCGGCTGCGGCGGCTTCTTCTCGCCGTCCTCCTTCTTGGCCTCGTCCTTGGCGTCACCGTCCTTCTTGTCCCCCTCGCCTTCCTTCTTGGCTCCTTCGCCTTCCTTCTTCGCGTCGGCGCCGTCCTTCTTGCCGTCCTCCTCTTTCTTCTTCTCCGGCTCCTTGGCGGGGCCAACAGAATCGATGGACGCCGCCCACGTCTTGCGGAGCTTGCTCACCACGTCCACCGGATCCACCATGCCGATCACCGTCATCTTGCGTGTCGCCATGTCAATGGACACAGCATCGATGCCTGCACGCGAAACAGAACAAAACATCGCTTGCTTCAAGTTTATCTTCCTATTCGATGTACCCGTATATACCAGAAAATATCAAGCAGACAAAATGAGCTCTGTAATTCGTACCGACGAGCGCCGAAACGGCCTTCATGGCCTTCTGCTTGTCCTTCTTGTCCTGCAATTCCAACTTCACCACAATTTTCTGTACCCAAATTGAAGCTCTAACAGGTTAGGATATGCAAGTACAAACATAAAAAAAGCAGTGTGTCAGAGGGAATGAAGGAAAAAAGGAATTGTTCATGGATTCTAAAGCAAGATCCTAACTAGATCAAGACCCTGGAAAGGCAACCAGCTTTACATCCGCAAGTACCGCGATGTAGCCATGTAGGTATGCGTAAAGATTTCAGAACAGAATCCTAGCTAGCACGAACCTTCGACATGTCCCCCATAATATGCGAGCTGAGCACCAGAACAGCCGGCGGATGCTCAGTGAAGACTGAAGAGAGGCGGGCAGGATGCAACGGATTAACGGATAGAAGGGAATAATGGTGGGGTTGAGAAGGTGTGCGGGATTAGAATGCCAGAAAAGTAATGGTGGAGGGGGCGGCTTGGATGCCCAGAGGAGAAGGAAGCTGTAAATAAAAGTTGTGGCGACTGGGAGCGGCGAGCGTCACGTAAGCAAGGGGTGAGGGAATTGACGGGGAAAGTGATGCCGGTGAAGGCCAAATAGTTGTTCTCTTCCTCTTTCCTCCGAGTGGGTGACGTTTGGCCTTCTCTTCCTCCTAAACTCGTAGTATGTTTTATTCGGTAAAAGAGAGATTTTATTAGCTAAAATTTCACATCAAGACGTAAAAGAGTCACATCCATTCTTTACATAACTAATCGTTCGGCTCAGACGCAGACTCGTGACTCTTGGCTACGAGCGCACCTAATATGCGGAAAATAATTTAGAAATTTAAAAAAGTTCAAAGAAAAATTTCGCTCAAAGATGATTAAGTATTCTACTCGTGTAAAAAAAATGGCCACAAAATGTTTCTCATTGACTTCTAGGCAAAAAAGAAAAATTTATAACGAATTTAGTGTGTATATAATGTGTTTTAGGGAAAATATTTCACACAGGGTGCAATGAAAGTCATTCTTTGGCCTTTTTTTGCACGGGTACAACAATTGATCATGTTTGCCCGAAAGTCAGTTTCGGAATTTTTCGACCTTCTTTTTTTATTTTTTACATATCAGGTGCGATGGTACCCAGATTTTCCAATGTAATTACCGTTCGGCTCAAGCTTTTAAACATGCGACAAATATGACATTTCTGCATTTTTGTACTTAATAGTAATTAACGAGAAAACTTAATAACCAAACTGAATTAACAATATTAACCGAACGTGTGGCCATAAGAAGAGCCCTCGTCACCCCCATTCTACAAAGTTTGGAGACTTCCGTTGCTCACATGGGGTAATGTTGGTTCGGCCCATCAGGAGCATCCATGTCTTGGTGCCTCATCATATCCTTCTGACGCTGAGATATAAAACATGCTCCTCATATTGGCGTTGGTGGGAGTCCTTTTCCAAGTAAAGTAAAGTAAAGATAAAAATTTGGACTTCCTATCCAACACTAGTTATCCTTTTCAAAGGGAATGGGTGCACTAATTTTCACAGGTTTTATAAAAAATATTCACGATTACAATGTATAATATATTTTTGTAAAATGTTCACAAGTCTGAAAATATTCAGTCATCCAAGAAAATGATCACGATATCGAAAAAGTATATTCACGGGTTCAAAAAGTAATGTTAATATATTCTTGAAAAATGTTCACATGTTTGAAAAAGTGTTCATGTATCAAAAAGTTATGTTCATGGGTTAAAAAATTATTCACGAGTTTTACAAAAATGTTCACCAATGCAAAAGTATGCTCACGAGTTCAAAAAAAAAGTTTGCTGGTTCAAAGCAAATATTCATGTATTCATCAAAAAAAACTAAATAGAAACCAAAAAGGAAAAAATAAAAAAGTAAAAGTAAAAGTAACAGAAAAGGAAAACAAAGAACAAAGTAACAGAAAATGGAAGTAATTAACCAAGAAACAAAAAAGAAAAGTCCAAATGGGCCGGCCGGGTCTGACAACGCTAGGGGATCCTGTCTTTAGCTCGCAAAGAGCAATGTACAGTGCTCGCGTTACCTGCAAAGAGCAGCGAATAGCGAAAAATCTCAACTCGAAACATTCTGTATTTTGAGCCACACAAAAAGATAAAATCTGACAAAGTTTGGAGATTCAGATTTGTGTACTGTTGACTACGGCCCGCTGGATATATCCAAATTCAAAGCCCATCAAAGACTCTCCTACATGAAAGGATCTGAGTCCATCCAAATGATATTAAGCAAGATCCTATTCTGGAAAGAATGGCAAAGTAAGGCATTTCTTTGAATGCCATAAGTAAGAATGTTTTGCCAAAGCCCCGATTGGAGATTGTCATTTTTACTCTGGCTGGAATACAATGTATTTTGACTTAAAATTTTGCACATTGATATAAGACATTAAAACTGACTGCACTACAGGTACCCACAACGCATGCAATTCTACTGCTGCATCACTCGAATTCTGATCATGCATGCAGGCTGAAACGACTGGAGACTAGACGACCACGGCCGGCCTGCAGGTTACTCGAGCACGACCGGAAAGGTGTGAGACGGGCCTAGTCTCACTCTCACACACACAGACGAGGAAAGCATCATCCATGGATGCTGGGAAAAGCGGAGCAGCCGTGCCGTCCAAATGGAGAGGAAAAGACGTCGCCGAACCGCCCAAATGATGTCTACTGTCGGACACCGAATCATTGCGCCCACTCACTGCGCTACGTACGTACTTCCTCCGTTCACAAAATAATGTCTCAATTTTTTCTAGATTTGCATGTATGTAGACATACTTTAGTGTGTAGATATATCTAAATTTAGATAAAGTTGAGACATCATTTTATGAACGAGGGAGTAGTACGTCGTCAAGCAGAGATTGAGTAGACGTACTACCACCCGCCGTGTGTAAGCAGAGCTAGCGAGCTAACCCATATGTTTATGCGATCTCATCCGCATTTTAGGTGACATTTGTAATCATCGCGCGCGCGCGGCACATAATAATGCTCCCTCTAATCCTTTTTGGGTTGCTTGTTGGTCATAATCTGTGGCAACTCCATCCATATCCACTTGACTATTCATTAGGAGTATTACTTGATTAGATGGCTCACATGATTTCGATCCAGACGTTAAATATGTACACTCTCTAAATTACTTAACCATTTCTCCTGATAAGCAAAACATAGTTGCACCATAAAAACAATTGCTAGTACGTAGTACCCTTGTGTATACGGGTTACGTGGTTTTATAGTGGTGTTCAAGCTTAATTTGTACGCGCAAATTTTTTTTTTTTATAGTGGTGTTCAAGCTTAATTTGTACGCGCAATTGAATAGATGAAGATACCTCATCCCCTGATAACAGAGTGACATTATTCATGATATATATGGATTGCCAAATACGAGTTTGATTGAACGCATGCGTCGAAAAATGTCAAACTATTCTATACATGAATTGAAAATAATGGCCATTAAATTTACTCGTGGTAAAAATATGTATGATCAAAATCGGGTTCTGCAGGCATCCGTACTTATATATCAGACCTCAAAGCCATATAGTTATTTTCGTTTTCGTAAATTGGTCAACAACAAAGCATGCATGCATGTATGCAAAGTAGCATATATTTGGTGTCTTGTTCATGCGAGGTTAATTAACAAGAAAGTGAAGATGCGTTAATGAAGTACTGGTTTTATTTTTATCAACGACGTCACCTTTCATAAGCCTATTGACACCCTACCTAGCTAGAGCCTCCGAGCGATGGAAATGTATCAACAGCCAACGCAATGGGACAAAAACTAATCCATCCAGCTATCGATCACCTACGTAGACGTGATGCATCTACCAAGCTCCATTTCCTTCAATTCCAAGAGGCATCTCCCATCAATGGTTCCTAGCTTAGGCCCATCGATCAAATTAAAACAAAATTTGTTAGTGTGTAGGGCCATTCATTTCATAACTTTCTTATTGCTAACCATTACTTAGAGTAGCTAAGCTAGAATTTTCGGCTAGCTTGTCCCATCTTGTTGGTCGCCTCAGAGCTCATATTTTACTCACTTCTCCATTAAGTTGCATATATAGGTATGCAACTTAAGAAATGTCAACTTTGTGCGGCGTTGCTAATGCCAGTGCGGTAACAAGCGTGTATGCAGTTAATAGCGCCTACGAAATTAATTATCTCTAATCTATCGGAAGCCGCAATTTTCAACTATTTAGGAATAGCGATTAGTATGTAATTGTGAAATGAGAACTCTTCCGTGGACTAGTGGTAGCCGTGCATATGAGTATAAGGGTCAGTCCCGGGTTCGAGTCCTCACTTCTATCTTAATGACAAAGCCGGGGTGGAGTCCCCCCTCCGGTCTTGTTGTTGTTGTGTAATTGTGAAATACTCCTTGTGTCTAGAAATAGAAGACATTGCATTTTGAAGATTTAACTTTATACAACCACTGGTCCAATTATACGTAAATTATCTAATGCAACCATGAGAAGTGTTATTTCATACGAATCCATGGATATCAAGACGTACAAAACAATGTAAAGTTTGAACAAGTTTGTAAGAAAAGGATGAACTTTCTTGCTAACAACCTCTCAAAACACTTGCATTTTTCATGCTCTAAGAAAAAAACAATCATCTATACATAGAACTAGATAGTGCGTTAGCTATGATATAAAATAGTTATTAGAACATATAACTATTCTCTCAAACTAATTATATTGCATATTTTAACGACTAACCAAGAAGTATTTGTACAAAGATATTTGGATATGTTACTTGGGAAACAACACGTCACATTTGATTAAGTCTATTGTAAATTCAACTTTTACCCCTATTTTTTAGATTGTGAAAGTTTCTACCTTAATTTAAAAACATTGCCACATTTAACCTTAGTTGTGAAACTGTGGCTACTTTTATCTCATAATTTATTTTCTCCAAGCTGAAAGTATAGACTAACTTGTTAGGACTACATGACAATTGATTAGGCATACTCATGCTTATTAGTGGCATAGCAAATTGTGCTAAATTCTATCACATTTCCTCAGATTCACTCAAACTCTAGGAAACTATCTTACTTTGGCAAACTGGTACGGATAGCTACAAATTGGTCAGTAGCGAATGCAAGTGTGCGTTGTATCTATAGTCAATTAACGTTATCCTAAAAAACAAGATCACCTTATTATTTTGAAATACTAATAATACAATTAACACTATCCTGAAGCCATCACAAGGCAACGACTAATGGTAAGATGTGGAACAAAATAAATAAATAGAATAAACATTGTCAAAGGGCAGCAGTTGAAGCATAAATATGATGTGTTCTTAGCATTGTACCCTCTAAGAGCCTAACACAAACCAAATCAAAGATCCTTTAGAGGCCTTCAGCCAAACCCCTTGTACAAGATATGTCACAAGTTTTGATGAATGATGGCAGATAAAGATCTCAACAAACTTTCCCATACTACGCTAATGAGATCGCAACCCCCGCAATATTTTACTCCTCAACATAGCAATTAGAGGATAAAAGGTGCATCTTACTCCTCGAAGAATTTATTGTTGTTATCTCCATTTTATGATATAATCAGAACAAAGGGGGTTTAAATATGTGTCCCGGTTTACAAGATTAATATAAAATAATGTGTTAAAATGTGTTTTTCACTAGTTTTCCTTAATTTTTGTGGAAATGGTATTTCTTTCAAAAACATACATTCAGGAATGCTTAGGGAGAAACATATTTCACAAGTTTTACTACGGTCACTAGAGCAGCCCTAAATGTTCCTTTAGTCGACTTGTGCACGAATGTTTGGGAGAAACATTGAAGCACATACAATTTTGGTGAAATTTTTCTACTCGTCAGTGAAAATTAAGGGCTGCTAAAAATGTAGTAAATCACAACCGACCGATGTCTATAATTAGAAGGTTTATATTTTTCTGACGATACTTTTTCATGTGGTGATTTTTAGTGAATTTTTCGTGTGATGCTGCAGGTAGCCTCAAATTATCGAGCAAGTCCGATTTGAATTGCGACAAGTACAATAGTACGGTGCGTGGTTAAATGCAGATAAGGTTGTGCTTAATTTTCATCTGACCGTTTCACCAAGATCTGATAGCTTCCACTCAAAAACTAATATAGCCGTTTGACTTTTGCAAGTCGCCGGCTGCCTCGTTATAAACCGTGGTGGATTTTCTCATTTTTCTCTTCACTCCACTCTGCACCACCACCAGCTCTTGACACTAGCACAGCCTCCTCGCCCCGCGCGCCCGCACCGCACGCTCGCAACCGAACCGAGAAGGAAAAGGAGGAGGCTTTCGATCGATGAAGGCGATGATACTGCGCCGCCGCGGCGCCGGTGGCGGCTACGCATCAAGAGGAAGGGCCGCGGCTTCATGTGCGGCTGCGGAGGCTCCAAGGCCGTCTCCATCTCCGACGGCTCCGAGAAGCAGTCCCCCATGGCCACGCCACCCACCAACACATCGACTGCCACCACCACCATGTCCACGGCCACCACGGCGACGAGGAGGGCCGGGAACAGCAAGACGGCGTCGATGGTCTCCACCGCGGCGGCGTCCTCCTCGTTCTCGGCCTCCTCCACGGACGACGCCGACACCAGCGTGGGGAGCACGTCCAGCGTCGCCGCGCTCCTGCGCCACTCGGCGAGCTCGAGCGCACCGTCCGCTCGCTGCAGGGAGCCGCCGCCGAAGGCGTCCGGCACAGGCGGACTTCGAGCGAGGGCGGAGGCGGCGCTGGCGCCAGAGGATCGAGGAGAGCGTGGCGGTGGTGAAGGAGTCGGCCGACCCGCTGGCCGACTTCCGGCGGTCGATGCTGCAGATGATCGTGGAGAAGGAGATCGTGGGCGGCGCCGAGCTGCGGGAGCTCCTCCACCGTTCCTGTCCCTCAACTCGCCGCACCACCACCACCTCATCCTCCGCGCCTTCGCCGAGATCTGGGAGGAGGTCTTCTCCGGCTACGAGCGCGCGCCGGACTTCCTCGTCTCCCACTCCTCCCAGCACGGCATGAAACGGCTCCCACGGGAACCAGTCTCCCTCCGCTGATCGACAAGTGGGCTGTTATCATCCCAACCATGGTATTGCGCGGTGCATGCTAGCTTGATTTCGTGCTCCGTCGATCCATCCCAGTCGTTCATTTTCCATTTTGATTGGGACAAGGTTTAATTTTAGTAGGGTTTGGTGAGTTTATTTATTTCTTGGTGTTCATCGCCTTTACGTAATCTATAGCTTGTACAAACAATTGAGCCTGGGACATTTTCAGGTTCCGGAAGTCCTTGATTTGAAAAGTTGCTTTGATTTGCCTGAAATTAAGCGGTGATGGTACGAAAGGGAAAGAAACCTCTGTTCGACTTTCCACATGTTGCTTTTTAGCCGTTGTGCACGCTCAAGGCGAGCCGATAGGAACGGGCAAAGCAAAGCAAAGCAAATCAGCAAACGGAGCTTGGCTCTGACGGTTGGGTCCCTGTAGTGGAGCCGCCCACCCAGATTCAGTTCTAGACTTGGCATGGGCGTTTGCATTTACCTGGATTTATTTCAGGTTTATCCGGCGCTATTCTTTTAGTGGTAGGTGACGTGTCCGTCAACAGCGAGGCGTCTGTGGTAACTTCGTCAACCTCAAGATTTGCCGGCTCAGTCCTTCAGAGGTGGTGTGCGTGCGTGCGTTCATAGGGGTGAGTGTACGTACGTATTTGTGAGCGTCTGTGTTATACTGTGTTCTAAAAAAAAAAAAAGCAAATCAAACCGCCGTGATTCCCGCGGGCTAGACTGTTCCTTGGTGGTTTAGTCGAGTAGAAAAGGAAACGGGCGAAATTATAGTCAGATCCAGATCGATGGTGCTATAGCTAGTTATTTAGAGCTAGCTTTTGTCCCGCGCGGCAGCTGCAGAGGCAACGAAAATGGTGCCGATCAGTTCGGTCGACCTTATCCCCTCCCCGTCACTGTGCAGGAGAAGGCGATTTTTTGGGCGACTCCGTCAATCCACCGCGTGCGCGCCGCTGAGGCGTGGGATTCTCCTCCTCCGCCGGCCGCTTCGGCGGCGGGAGGGTGGGGATCCCCGGCTCCGGCCTGTACATATGGTAGGGTAGGGTGGATATCCCGCCGGCGGCGCCTTGGAGGAGGTGGTGCTGGTGGCGGGTGGTTTGGTGTCGGTGCGGCCTTCTCCGGCGGTGGAGCTCCTCGGGCTCGTCGTCGTCGCGCTCGACTTGCAGGTGCTCGAGGCCCGGCGTGGTGCTCGAGTTCCTCTGCCTCCCGTCGGATCCGTGCTGGCTGAGGATCCGTGGCTGGAACTCAGGGCCGGCGAGGTTGGAGGCTCCTGCCGGCGTTGGGGACGAAGATGGCTGCGGCAAGGTGGAGGTGCTGGTGCGGGAGGGTGCTCGCCGTGTTCGTTCATCGGCACAAGCTTCGTCGCTGCGCGGCGGACGGGCTCTGCGGCGATCTTCAAAGAAGGAGGTGCCCTCGGGCTGTGGCTAGAAGGGGTTGGCGGTCTTCGTCTTCGACGCCGGTGGAGCTGCCGATGTTTGCTCTGCTTCTGTGTCCCCTGCATATGGTTTTCTATACTTCGTATTTGTACTGTGTACGGTGTATGTGGTACTCTGTTGAATATACGTGGGCTTTCAGAAAATGGTGCCGATCGATCGAGATCAACGCGCAAGTACAAGGTTAAAGATGTGTGGCGCATCAATGCCTTGCGTGCTGAGGCCAGTGCATGTCTGATGTCCCCCTTTAGAAATAAATTGTCCCATGCATATGTAGGCCTCTTTGTTTCACAGAATTCTGAATATACAGGAACAAAAAAAACGTATGATGTACATTTAAGTTTTATTTGGTTTGTTTGATCGCGTCGCCGAAGAACCAACAAATTCTTTCGGAAATGTTTAAGTGGATGTCGAATTTCCTATGATGAATCAAACAACTAGTTTTTTTTCTGAGGCTCTGATCCTCCAAAATTTTCTATGAAAGTCCTTTGAGTCAAAAAGGCCCATAGACTTATATCACTTTGCAATAGTTTTTTTTCTTCCATAGGGTGGATTCACAATCACAAGAGGACCAACCGTGGACCAAATTCGTGATACCGAGGGAGTCTTAGGGTTGTTCGATTAGACTTACTTTATTCTTTTTTGGATTTTGATTTATAAACAAAAAAAACATTTAAATAGGTGCTTTCTGCTTTGTGACCGGATACGGTTGCACGATGGTATAAATCATCCAAAACAAAAGCTCATATTTAGGTCAATATCTCTCCTATCTAAAAGAAAAGTTTGGTTCCTCGTTTACGTCGTCCCCCTTCGTCCAACTCCCTTCGTCGCACCTCTCGTACGAATTTTGACGCAGACAAGTGGACCGTTCGGAGGAGGAAACGCTCCCGACGTCCCCGCTCATCCCCTCGCACGCTCCCGCCTCCTCGCCCATCTCACGCCACCACCACCACCGCGCCATCCCCGCGTCGCCAGATCCAGATCGCCACGACGACTCCGCCACCGTACCGGCCCCACCATCCCATAATCGGCCTCTCCACAGCCTACGCGAGCTCCAGAGTTCTTGACGGGACAAAAGTGCCATCAAGAATTCATGTAGCTTTCTTGTCAATGACATGTGTTTTCTGGCATGTTTTAAACACTCCATTCAAGAGCATGTTTTAAACGGAGACAAAAGTTTTTGTCTCTATATATTAATTAAGAAGAAGAGAATTGACCAGTTAATTAACGAAAAACCCGGTGAAAACTGTTACAACAAAACCATATGCGGACTACTCCCAATTTTTTTGGCAGTTGTCGCCTCATTGTCTACCATAATTGGTTGGATTTGTTGTTGCTGCTGTTGCTGATGGGGGGATGCCCAACCGGTAGGCCCAGGACCCCGAGTCGGCCTTCTAGGCCGGGTGGCCCAAAGCCCACCCGTGTACATCTTCCAGGATACCGGTCCCCGAGGATCCCGGTATGACGGCTCGGGGAGGCGGCAGCAGATATCTTCGAATCAGTCTGCGATTGTGTATCCCGAAGAGTGCGCTCCACGAAGCCGCACTTGTAGGCAGGATAGCTAGCGCCGCCAGCGGA
Organism: Poa pratensis; assembly: GCA_947311845.1. Classification (NCBI taxonomy): domain Eukaryota; kingdom Viridiplantae; phylum Streptophyta; class Magnoliopsida; order Poales; family Poaceae; genus Poa; species Poa pratensis. The sequence continues at coordinate 40,764,855 of CAMZMU010000037.1, read as the reverse complement.
ACCCGTCATTCCCTGTAAACCCTAGCCGGCCCTATATAAAGCCGGCAAGGAGCAACCCTAGAGGCAGACTCATCTCATTCCATAGCCTCCGGAGCACCCGCAAGCTCTGGTGCGCACACCATTGTACACCCCATTCAGATCCAAATACATACAAGCAGGAGTAGGTCTTTACCTCATACAGAGGGCCGAACCTGGGTAAACTCTGCGTGTGCAACCTCTCTGTGAATCCTACGTCGCCTGGCTCACACCCGAGTTAAGCCACCCCGTATGGCATCTGCCGTGATTACCCCACGACAGTTGGCGCCCACCGTGGGGCCAGCGATCGCTGGAATTTACTTCATGGAGAGTCCTGAACCCGCACTGGCGTCTACTTCAGCCCTCAAGCCATGTCGGGTCGCGTGACATCGTCACCGGCAGCTACTTTGAGCACGGAGAGATCGGCTACGTCGCCGATCCACACACTTGGGCAGGCCCAACTACGCCCCGATCACTCGCGCGATGGCTATCCCGTTCGGACCGCCGTCACCGCCTACGTCGGCTTCTGCGGCTCGGATGAGAAGGAGTCGCCAACAACTACGATGGTACTTCCTCCCCTGTCGACCCGCTTGACGAAGCCGCCGTCGACACCGCGGCTGCAAACCACTTTGCACCCGCCCCATCTGCCGAGACCGTCCAGATCTCGAACGACGACGACACCGGTCGATCTTGCCCGTTCTCGACTACGAGTCGGAGGGCTCGACCGATCTGGCCTCGGACGGCACGCGACACCCGCCCACATCTACATGACGGGCGAGGCGGCAAACTCTGCTGCCGCCAAACCCGCGGCAACAAATGCCGCCACAGCAGAGGCCAACGCGTAGAAGCACGCGACCAGGCACGGCGCGAGCAGGAGGCTCGCGAAAAGCAACAACGCGACGAATCTCTCGCCGCCCTGCGGGGACAAGCAGGTCGGGTGGCTGACCCGCTCAGCACCCCGATCACGCCGGCGAACGTCGCCGATCAGGCGACACAGCTCGAGCAGCTGCGCCGGAAGATGGCCCTCCAGCAGGAGGAGATCCGCCAGAAGGAGCTGGAGGTCGATGCTCAGTCGACCGCTCTCTCCGCGGTCACTCGGCATCACAAAAACCGCAAGTCGCGGCTTAACCCTGATGCACCAACGCGCGCGCCCGACAACGCCTTCGCGCGCGAGACAGAGCTGGAGAGGCAGCGTGACGAGTGCCGCAGGGCCCAGCCCGGCGGCTCGAGTCAAGTTCCGCCTCAACCTCGCCCGGCGATGCCGCCTCCGGCGCCGCGACCTCCTCCGAACCCGGCTCGTCCCCAACCCCAGCCGCGGAACGACGACGACGCCGACCTCGCGATTTTCGGCACCCCAGTCGATTGCATGACTGCCGCCGCCTCTCTCTTCAAGAGGATCCGGGTCAAGGACAACCCCTATTGGAGCAAGGGTGCAAGCTGGTGGACAAGGCGCTGGAGCTGCCGGAGAACATGTCGCAATCCGACGGCAAGCTCTACTCCAGATCGCCACCCAGCGAGAAAACGGCCTCGGCACCACACCGAAGCCAGGGAAACAAGGTTCCCCCAGGCGTGACGCTGCCCCACAGCCGCCACGCAGTCGGCACGAGGAGCCGGCAGTGTCGAGCAACGCGAGGGCTGGAGGCAACCCGCCTCGGCTCGCCCGCAACGACGCCCGGCACACCATCAACAACAACCAGGCGCAGGCACGCTCCAATCACTCCGCTCCGGATCTGCGCCACCACCTCAACTACAAGCGCGCCGAGGCGACGCGCAACAACAACGACGACGACGACGTCGGCCCTAGATGCTTTGGACCCGCCATCAGAGGCGAGCGTTTCCCTAGCAGCTTCAAAGGACCGAGAGAGGCGCCCAAGTACAATGCTGCCATGAACCCGGAAACTTGGGTCCAGGACTATTTGGCCGCCATGAGCATCCAGAATGCATCTTCGCTCTGTTGTGCGCGCTATTTTCCTCTCATGCTTGAGGGAACGGCTCGCACTTGGCTCAACAACCTCCCCAGGAACAGCGTCAACTCCTGGGGCGAGTTGAAGAGGATCTTCATCACCAACTTCGAGGGGACCTGCAAGCGCCCGGCCACGGTCGAGGACCTCAAGCGCTGCGTCCAGAAGGAGGGCGAGTCCACAAGAAAGTGGTATCGCCGAGTCGCCGACCTCATCAACTCGGCAGAACACCTCAGCGTCGACACGGTGCACTCCCACCTCGAGGACAACACCACCTTCGAGTCGCTCAAGCAGAAGCTGCGGCGCTCGCACAAGGGTGACATGACGATGGGCCAGCTACTCGCCATCGTGCACAAGTACGCCGAGTCCGACGTCACCAAGGACGACTCCGAGGAGGACGACGACGAGAAGAAAGGCGGCAAAAACAAGAGCAAGGCCAAACACTCCAGCGCTCATAAACGCAAGGGTGACGGCGGCTCCGAGCTTGTAGCCGCCACGGCTGCGGGGGGCCGCGGCTTCAAGAGCCAACGCGGCAACTTCCCGCGAAAGAAGCTCACCGCCACGGAGATCCTGGCCATGCCGTGTAGGTATCATAGCCTACCCGGCAAGCCAGCCGGCCACACCACTGACGAGTGCAGCTGGACTGCAGAAATCGTCAAGGCCAAGACCGGTGCCAAGAAGCGGGCACCCGACGGAGACGACGACGGTGAGCAGCAGCAGGGCATGCCTCCCACTGCCGGCTTCATGGGCCACACCTTCGTCGGCCTCGATTCCAGACGGGAGGAGAAGGTCATACGGCGCGCCGTCCACGCGACTCTGCCAGACGTGCCCCAGTGGCTCGACTGGTCAGAGCAGCCGATCACATGGAGCCGTCAAGACCACCCGCCCCGCGTCGATTACCCGGGCAAATTCGCTCTGGTGGTCGCGCCCCAGGTCAAGGGCTACATCTTGACCAAGACATTGATGGACGGAGGGTCGAGCATCAACATCCTCTACTACGAGACGTTCCAACGCATGAAATTGCGTGACGAACAGCTAGTACCCACCATCACCACCTTCCACGGCATCGTCCCGGGAAAGAAGGCCTACCCGCTAGGCAAAATCGCACTCGACGTTGTCTTCGGCACCGCCAAGAACTTCCGGCTCGAGAAGATCTGGTTCGAGGTGGTGAACTTCCGTAGTTCCTACCACGCGATCCTCGGGCGACCCGCCTTTGCCAAATTCATGGCGAGGCCCTGCTACACCTACCTGAAGATGAAACTGCCGGGTCCGAACGGCATCATCACTGTACACGGCGACATCGACCGCGCCATCGAGTGCGAAAAGGGCAACGCCGTCTTTGCCGAGTCCGTCATCGCCACGGAGCAGCTGGAGCAGCTCAAGCTGCAAGTCGACCCCAACGACATGACCATCGTCAAGAAGCCAACTCTGGACGCACGTGACAAGTTCCAGTCGGCACAGGAGACCAAGCGCATCCCGCTGGTCGAGGGCGACTCCTCCAAGACGGCGGTGATCGGCTCGCACATGGACGTCGCATAGGAAAGCGCGCTCTGCGACTTCCTCCGTGAGAATCGGGACATCTTCGCATGGAAACCATCTGACATGCCAGGCGTCCCGAGGGAGCTCGCAGAGCACAAGCTCAATATTGACCCCAAGCTGAAGCCAGTGAAGCAGTTCCTGCGTCGTTTCACTGGTGAGAGACAGAAGGCTATTGGCGAAGAAATAGCCCGGCTCCTAGCTGCCGGGTTCATCGCCGAAGTCATACACCCGGAATGGCTTGCCAACCCGGTGCTCGTTCTGAATAAGAACGGAACGTGGCGGATGTGCATCGACTACACAGGCTTGAATAAAGCCTATCCCAAGGATCCATTCGCATTGCCTCGCATCGAACAGCTGATCGACTCGACGGCAGGGTGCGAGGCGCTATGCTTCCTCGACGCCTACTCCGGGTACCATCAGATCAAGATGGCGCCCGAAGACCAAGAGAAGACGTCTTTCATCACGCCCTATGGCGCGTTTTGTTACGTCTCCATGCCCTTCGGCTTGAAAAATGCCGGATGTGGCACCCCGATCCAGATGATCGAGTCACCCCATATACCAGTCCCAGAAACACTGGATATATGACAGCTTGATAAACAAAGGCAAAACCAAATATATTCATAAGGCTTCGAGTTGCACAAATACAAGGTTACAACACGGGTGAGGCTCCAGCTCTTGCGCAACAGGCGCACACAACAATATGTACATTATTTTTCTAACATCGAGCCTCTAGCGGAAGTCGTAGCGGAAGCGAAGATAGTAGCGTGGCGATAGCGGCCTTATTCCACAGGGTCCTGCCTGGGACACGGGTTCCTAGTTCTCATAGAGCGGGTACTCGGCGACTGGTTCAGCAGGGTCTGGCCACATGAAAAGCCAGGTAAGTACTTGAAGTACTCGCAAGACCTCAGCCCAAAAACAAACAAAGTCTATCTATATGGCATGGCATGGTTCAGAAAGTATCATGGCAGGAGTTCGGGTGCGAGGGAGAGTCCAAGCTTAACGGTTGGACAAAACTTACCTACTTACCTTAGTAGGGATATTTCCATGTCATCAAGTGAGATCACGTTTCTCACTCAACAACTCGTAACCACAACTAGGCTACCAAGCCACTAGCCAACTCTGGCTTAATTCACAACTTCCCGAGTCCTTAGCCAACTCTGGCTGGACTTCCAATAATTCCTGAGTTCGTTGGGTCTCAACTTAATTTATTTCTCCAAGTTCGACTGGACTGACTCATAGTGTGACTTGACCCAAACGTCGTCCCATAACCCAGGACAAGGCTAGACATCCAGATTTGCACTCTCGAGAGGTTGCAACTTTTATCCACACGCTGAAGTCTAGGCTTGTACCGCCGGTACCGAAGTACTAGAACCAACCATGGCGTACAGCACAAACCCATACTTCCACAGACGTTTACTCTACCAAGACACTCCCTGTATAGCCACCGACATAACTCTATGCCTTATGCAGAAGTGAATCCGGCACGTCCCCAACCCATGAGCGACGCCTAGCTCCGGAACCTTCGCAAGCCTAGCCCCGACCAACTATGGTAACCGACTAGACTTGCCAAAGAGGTGGCATCAAAGGAGGCTGATAAAATACCCGGCCATGGTCCGCCCACACGGACGACGCATGGTTGTGCTGGTTGTGTTTGGTGAGTGGCACTACGTGACTCAATCTAGTCGAGGGAGGTGATTATCTTCTTAGTCATTTTGTTTGATTACAGACATCAACATTAACAAAGTAACACAAGGTAACCTCATAACAATAACAGCACAGAATAAATATATCACTTGCAGGTAACATAACAATAATAATGCCCGGTGACTATGGCGGTTCCTCCAGCCGGTGTCACCAGGGGTTAGTGTTCACAGAATAAATAACATAGTGTTTCAAACGGATAACCGTGGCGGTTCCTCCAGCCGGTGGTCACCGTAAAGAATGAACCGAAAAGCACTCATAGAAGTGAGAGAGCATCCATTCCACTCGAGGGTTATTTCGACGTGGTGTCAGCAATCTCGGCAAAAAGAACCAAATGGAAAGCCAGCGTCCCAAGCGTCGCAGTCCAGGTGGGCTTACGCCAACCACGTTTGACGGAGGGATAAGAACAAATAACTCTTTTGGCAAATGCCCCCAACTCCGAGGATCATAAGACGACATTCGTCCGCTCCTCACCTCGGCGAAGAGGAAAAAGGCAAACAAAGCCCCGCAAGCGTGAGACGCACAGTTGTAATATTTCCCCATTCCTTTGACTGTGACGGTTCCTCCGGTCATCGCCTCGGGAATGGGGTGATGCGTAGACAAGTAATTATAAGGTACTTGCGATAATTTAAAATGCAACATGGCATGTGAGGTGCAGTAACAATCAACTTAAGCAATTAATTTAATTTCTAGGGTTCGACCAAGTTTGAGATTGGGTTGATGGCTTGCCTTCAGTAGTGGGGTAGGGTTCCGGAACAACTTCGACTTCTTGGGAGAGGTTTAAATCTAATACAAGCATAAATAAAGCATCACAAACCCTTCCTAAGCCATTGAATAAAGGACTAAGCAAACAAACTCCAAACCAAAATATTCTGATGCCAATGGATAAACAATTTCAAAACAAAGCTGGCAAAATTTGTTTCATATTTTTCTGACTATTTTTGAGGGAGTTGTGCCCTTTTAAAGTTGGGGTAATATTCTGCCTAATTTGAAACAGAAAATAAAAACAGGAAAACGTTTCGGTTAATTATTAAAAACCTGACTGCTGGGTCCCACATGTCATAGACACTAATCGAACCGTTATCCTGCGCGGGAAGAAGAAGAACAGGACGGCCGTCTCCGGCGAACTCACCGGCGGCGTTTCCAGAGAGCTAGGGCGACGGAGAGGTGAGGGAGAGGAAGCAGAACGTCTCGGGGAGGCCTGCCACAGCTAGTTCGAGCACCCACGCTTGACGGGAAGGTCGGGATGGAGCGGAGCTTCTCCTCCCGCGGCTCCGGCGATCTGTCGATGATGGATACGACGGCTCCGGCCACCGTTCACCCTGGCGAGCACGGCATCGTCACCGTGGTGCTCTGTGGAGCGTCTGGGTGGAAGGAATCGATCAGGGAGGGCTAGGGTGGTCGAATCGAGGTGGGGGCAGTGCGGCTCGGGCTAGCTCGCCGCCGGCGATGTGGTGCTCAGCTGGCTCGGGAACTGCGTGGGAGAAGGATTGGGAGGGCAGGGGAGGTGGTGTGGTGCTCAGTGGTGGCCGGGGTGCCCTTCTTATAGCTCCCCGCGAGGTGGCCGCCTTTGATGGCACGGCGAGGTGTCGTTCACGGCGTGGTGGCGCAGTGGACGGTGCGTCGCGAAACCGGTGGCACGGAAGACGCACGCGGCACAGGAGGAAGCGAGTGGATGAGCTCGGGGCGGCTGGGTCGCTGACGAGCGGGGCCCCGGCGGCGCTGTGCTGGACGGCGCGTCGGCTAGCGGTCCGGGCGCGTGCGGAATCCTCCTCCGGCGATGCGTGGTGGCCAGGAGGTTCAGGGAGAGGAGGGGAGCACGCTGGGTGGTGTGGGGCGCGGGGAAGCTGAACGGCGACGACCAAAACATGGCGGCGCCGTCTGGCTCGATCTCGCCGGCGGTGATCACCGTTCTGGCTATGCCAGAAGCGGCAAGTGGACGTTTCTCTCAGCTCCGATATCCAAATGAGGTGGGTTTTCACCACTGTGCGCCAAATTCAAAACCCTGCAACTTTCCTGACTATGGTTTGCTCAAATTCGAAAGTTGGTCCGACTAGATTTTGAGAAAAACAATACTGGTCAAAAAGAGTTTTAATGTTTTGGGGGGTAGATGGTGTTAGATGGATATGCCCTTTTGTCCTGAGGTAGGAGTGATGAAGGGGAGCTTATCCATGCCTTGGATTCATCCAGGAGAAATGTTTTTGCTAGAGTTAAAAATGTTTTGAGAAAATGGGCAGAATACAAAAAGAATTGTGGAGGGAAAATTTCCCAAGTCATGGCCCCATATTTTTTTATAAAAGTGACCCACATCAACTAGGGAAGGTTCCCTAATTTTTGCAGAATTTTTGGAGACATAAAAATAGGGGTTCCTTTGTAAGGTCAATAAAAAGGGTAATTTTTAAAAAGGAAAAAGAATTTCCCAATTAAATATTTATCCAGGGTAAAATCACAAATGCAAGTACCAAGTGGGAGGAAAATGGAAAGCACAAGATCCCACTTGATTATCATGTTTGCAAAGGTTCAAGATTTTAAAAGATTTTCCGGAGGTTTAAGTCCGAATGCACATGAAATAATGAAACAATGCATTTGGGAAAATTTCAAAAAGGCCAAAATTCAGGGTGTTACAGACCTTCCCCCCTTAAGATGAATCTCGTCCTCGAGATTCCTGTTGCTCGTTGAATAGATACGGATATTCTGTCTTTAGCAAATCTTCGCGCTCCCAGGTTGCCTCTTCCTCTGTGTGCTTGTCCCACTGAACCTTGTAGAACTTGGTGACCTTGCTGCGAGTGCGGCGTTCTGACTCATCCAAGATTCTGACGGGGTGTTCCTCGTAAGTCAGTTCGCTGCTCAACTCCAGTTCCTTAAAGTCAGCCTGCTTGGTTGGGGGTGAGATGCACTTCCTTAGCTGGGATACGTGGAAGACGTCATGTACTCCAGCCAATTCCTCTGGCAGTTCCAGCTGGTAGGCTACTGATCCTTTCCTTGCCAAATCTTGAAAGGTCCAATGAATCTTGGGGCAAGCTTTCCTTTCATGTGGAATCTTTTCAGTCCCTTGAGAGGTGTTACTCGAAGATAGACATAGTCGTTTTCTTCGAAGTGAATCTGACGATGTCGCCGGTCGTAATAGCTTTTCTGGCGGGATTGCGCTGCCTTGAGCCGGTCCCGAATCAGACGTACTTGCTTTTCTGCCTCATCAAATCATCGGGCTTAAAGATCTTGCGGTCTCCAACCTCGGACCAGTTTAGTGGGGTTCGGCATTTTCTCCCATACAGGGCTTCAAAGGGTGACATCTTCAGGCTGCCTTGGTAGCTGTTGTTGTATGAGAACTCTGCATAAGGTAAACTATCTTCCCAACCTGCCCATAGGCGAGCACACACGAGCGGAGCATATCCTCTAGGATTTGATTAACCCGCTCGGTTTGACCGTCGGTCTGCGGATGATAGGCTGTGCTGAAGGATAACTTTGTTCCCATGGCATGATGTAGGCTTGTCCAAAATTTGGAGGTAAATTGTGTACCTCTATCCGACACAATGGTCTTCGGGACTCCATGGAGTTTGACAATCTTGTTCACATAGAGTTGTGCCAGTTGGTCCGAGCGGTATGTGGTCTTGACGGGGATAAAGTGAGATACCTTCGTCAAACGGTCGACAATGACCCAGATAGAATCATTCCCTCGGCTGGATTTGGGAAGTCCGACAATGAAATCCATACTTATGTTGTCCCATTTCCACTCGGGTACCTTAAGGGGTTGGAGATATCCGGCGGGTTTCTGATGCTCGGCCTTCACCAGGTTGCATACATTGCAGCATGCGACATAGTAGCGATATCCTTCTTCATACCGGACCACCAGAATGTTTGCTTCAAGTCTTGGTACATCTTGGTGCTTCCCGGGTGAATGGAATAGGCAGACTCGTGGGCTTCCCTGAGGATCTGCTGTATTAGTGTGGTCTTGTAGGGTACACAAAGGCGGGTACCGAAGCGGAGTACTCCTTGGCTGTCCAGGGAAAATTCCTTGGCCTGACCCAGCGGTATCTTGGCCTTGATCTTGCTTAGGCCGGGGTCGTTGGCCTGCTCGGTTTTTATTTCTTCCTCCAGGTCTGGCTTTACTTCCAGGGTGCTTAGATAGGCCTTGTTTCCCACGCACAAGTTTAGCTTTGCGAACTCTTTCTCCAACTTGGCCGCATCTTAGGGGGCTTCCTGCTCAGAGCATCTGCTACCACGTTGGCCTTCCCGGGATGATAATGAATCCCAAGGTCGTAGTCCTTGATTACTTCCAGCCACCTCCTTTGCCTCAGATTGAGGTCAGGCTGGGTGAAGATATACTTCAAGCTTTTGTGGTCCGTGTAAATCTCGCATCTTCGACCAATAAGGTGGTGTCGCCAAGTCTTCAGGGCGAGTATGACGGCGGCTAATTCCAAGTCGTGGGTGGGATAGTTGAGCTCGTGGGTCTTGAGTTGCCTTGACACATATGCGATGACCTTTCCTTCTTGCATGAGTACGGCCCTAGCCCATTTCTGCAGGCATCACAGTATACGGTAAAATCCTTGGCATCATCAGGCAACACCAGAATTGGGGCGGTGGTTAACCGGGTCTTTAACTCGTTGAAACTTTCCTCACACTCATCTGTCCAGGCATACTTGCGATTTTCTTCAATAGATCCGTCATGGGCTTGGCTATCTTGGAAAAGTTTTCGATGAATCTTCGGTAATACCCGGCCAATCCTAGGAAGCTTCGGATTTCTGATACGTTGGTGGGAACTTTCCAGTTTAGCACATCGGAGATCTTGTTGGGGTTTACAGCCACACCGGCTCCAGACAACACATGTCCTAGGAATTCCACTTCCTTTAACCAGAATTGGCATTTGCTGTACTTGGCATAAAGTTGTTGCTCACGCATTCTTCCAAGAACAACTGAGGTGTTCGGCGTGCTCCTCCTCATTTTTGGAGTAGATGAGGATGTCGTCGATAAACACCACAACAAACTTGTCGAGATACTCCATGAATACCTTGTTCATCATGCCCATGAAGTAGGCTGGAGCATTTGTTAGGCCGAAGGACATAACTGTGCACTCATACAATCCATATCTGGTGGTGAATGCGGTCTTGGGGATATCACTTTCTCGAATCTTCAGCTGGTAATAACCCGTACGGAGATCAATCTTGGAGAATACTCGGGCACCACGGAGTTGGTCGAATAAATCATTGATTCTCGGGAGTGGGTACTTGTTCTTGATGGTGACATCATTGAGAGCGCGATAGTCGATGCATAATCGGAGGGTACCATCGCTCTTCTTTGCAAACAAAACCGGTGATCCCCAAGGTGAAATGCTTGGGCGGATGAACTTTTTCTGAATCAATTCGTCAAGCTGTTTCTTCAGTTCCACTAGCTCGGGACTTGTCATACGGTAGTGTTTCTTGAATATTGGGTTTGTCCCTGGTACAACTTCAATTGCAAATTCAATATCACGGTCAGGGGGCATTCCGGGTAATTCATCTGGAAAACATCCGGGTATTCACTGACCACATACACTTCCCCTATCTCCGGGGCTTGAGCAAGAAACATCTTCGCATTTATCTGGTGAGGCTTATTTGGCACATAAGTGGTTCGTATGCCTTCCGGGTTGGTGAGAGTAACTGCCCTGGTTGCACAGTCGATCTGAGCTGCATGCTGAACTAACCAATCCATACCCAGGATGGCGTCGAGGCCGGGCACATTGAGAGTGCTAAGCTGAGCGGGAAATTTCACTTGATTGATGCTGATTGTCAGTCTTGACACATGGTGTTTGTTTTCATCTCCGAGGCGGGGGTTTGTATCACCAAAAGATGGCCCAAAGGGGAAACGGGAAAACGGTGTTTGGCAACAAAATCCTTCGAGATGAAAGAATGGGAAGCTCCAGAATCGAATAAAATCAGCGCGGGTTTAGTGTTGATAGTACACGTACCAAGCACTACGTCTGAAGCTTCATATGCTTCCTCTGCTGACATGTGGTGGACACGGGCAACTTGAGGTGGCTTGATCGCCCCGCAGGGTGGTTGTTGTTGGAGTTGTTATTGTTGCCGTTGTGGAGGGGGCAATCCTTGATGTAGTGTCCTGTCTTGCCGCACTTGAAGCAGGAGTTCTCCCTCTTACAATCATCCACGAGGGGCGCTTGTGGTAGAATCCTTCCCGGGGTATCCATCCTTCCTGGGTTGATTCCAGGTGTTCTGAGGTGTTGAGATCCGGTTGTTGGGTTGCCATGGGCGTGGTTTTGAAGAACCTCCTTCATGCTGGTTCTTACGGGCTCGAACTTCCGCTTGTGGGAGTCATAATTGAGCGGTGCTCCTTCTGAATCAGTGCCGTGTTGATCATGGCTGAAAATCTGGAAACTGCAGAACACTGAGCTGAGTTTTTATGGTCTGATGCATCCATGAAGGAACCTGTCTTTCTTCTTTTCTTCTGTGTTGATGTCCTCAGGTGCATAGCGAGCAAGGTTGTTGAACTTGGTCAGATATTCGCTGATGGACTTGCTGCCTTGAGTAAGTGCCAAAAATTCCTGCTGTTTCATTTTATGAGGCTTGAGGGAATGTAGGCCCTGCGGAATGCTTCCTGAAATTCTGCCCAAGTGACAGGGGGTCCATCGCCTCTGGCGTCCTTTTGGTTGTCCCACCAAACGCTGGCAGGGCCCTCAAGGTAGTGGGTAGCGAAGGGCACCTGGTCTTGCTCGTCCACGCGAGCGAGCTCCAGTTTCTTTCCCATAGCGCGGAGCCAATCATCAGCCTCAAGTGGGTCATCAGCATACGCGAACTTGGGCGGTTGTGTGCGCTGGAAGTCTTGCAGCTTTGAGCGGCCTGGGGGTGGAGCATTACGGGCTTGCATGTACGTGCCAAACTCTCTCATGATCTGTGTCAGATGCTGGTTGTGGCGTTCATCCATCATCATCATAAACTGACTTGGGCTTGGTTCCTGATTTGGTGGAGGAGGAGGTGGTTGCGGAGGCTCGGGATCCTCGCCAGCTTGTCGTGCGGAACGACGAACCGGGGTTCCTTGGCTGCTACTCGCACCGCTATTGGGCCTCATCCTGAACTGCTGATGTAATGGCGCGTATCATGAGCATCCATATGGGGAAGGTGTAACATCCACGGAAAAACCAAATGGAAACACAGTTTGCAAAAGAAACACAAGCATGATGTTATACAATGGATGATGGGGTTACAAGATTCAAGCACTCGCTATTTTACAACAGATGCAAGGTAAAGATACAAGCTACTCGTACAGGATACATGGTACAAGATACAAGACGCAAAGCACTCGGTACCAGATGCAGGATACAACTCTACCACTACATTATTCAAGCACGCGATACATCGGAAAGTATAGTACACTAAGCGATGTCGTCTCCGAGCGTCTAGAACTCCATCTCGAGGGGTGTCGCTGGCGTGGCGGTGTCGAGGGCTCCTCCGCGGGGCTGTAGTCGGGTGAAGCGCGGTCGTCGCGGGAGTCTCCGGAGTAACTCTGTGGCTCGGCCGCCTGGACGCGACGACGCTGAGACCGAACGGGAGTGAAGCGTGCGTAGTAGTGAGCGGCGCTGCTACGAGTGCGGGAAGGTGGCGTCGGAGTGGGACGGGAGAGCGGGCAATCCCCCTCCTAAGCTGCTCGAGGGAACTGCCTAAAGGTGGGGAGACGAGGTGGGCGACTAGAAGTGCCGGACCAGAGCTCGCGTCACATCGGCCAAGGCCACGTTGGCGCGAAGGAGGCAAACTGGAGAAGGGTGTGTGGAGGTACTGGTGGAGATAGGTGGTGTACTGAATAAGGGCGGAGAGAGGTGAGCTGGGTCACCTGGGTTGGGGAAAAGGATGTCCCCGTTGTCTAAAGCCAACCTCGGGAAGTAGGCGTAACGGGTGCACTGCTTCATGACGGGGTCGAAGGTGCGAAGGAAGAGGATGGCATCTCCTGCAGCCTCCTGTATGGCTCGAGACGCCTGACAGAGACACCGGAAGTGAGGCGTGCTCGATCCCTGCGGACACGGGCTCGGGCGCAGTGGACGGTGGCGGTGAACTCCGAGGTGACCCTGTCGAGACGGTTGTGGTACACGTGGTAAGTCGGGGGAGGTGCGCCTGGGTAGAGGTGGTCCCAGATCTCCCGAAGAAACTGCGGAAAACCGGGAACGTGCACGGCGGTAGTCTCGGCGAGCAACTCTGCCATCTGTGACAGAGACAGAATTCAAATAAAGTGAGCGTTAAGTTTTAAAGCACAAACAGACAGAGAAACATTGGAAAAAGTTGTCAACACAACAAGTTCTATTCTACGTCGTCCAAGAACTAGGGTATCCTACAGGCAGTTAGGCTCTGATACCAAGCTCTGTGGCACCCCGATCCAGATGATCGAGTCACCCCATATACCAGTCCCAGAAACACTGGATATATGACAGCTTGATAAACAAAGGCAAAACCAAATATATTCATAAGGCTTCGAGTTTGCAAAATACAAGGTTACAACACGGGTGAGGCTCCAGCTCTTGCGCAACAGGCGCACACAACAGTATGTACATTATTTTTCTAACATCGAGCCTCTAGCGGAAGTCGTAGCGGAAGCGAAGATAGTAGCGTGGCGATAGCGGCCTTATTCCACAGGGTCCTGCCTGGGACACGGGTTCCTAGTTCTCATAGAGCGGGTACTCGGCGACTGGTTCAGCAGGGTCTGGCCACATGAAAAGCCAGGTAAGTACTTGAAGTACTCGCAAGACATCAGCCCAAAAACAAACAAAGTCTATCTATATGGCATGGCATGGTTCAGAAAGTATCATGGCAGGAGTTCGGTGCGAGGAGAGTCCAAGCTTAACGGTTGGACAAAACTTACCTACTTACCTTAGTAGGGATATTTTCATGTCATCAAGTGAGATCACGTTTCTCACTCAACAACTCGTAACCACAACTAGGCTACCAAGCCTCTAGCCAACTCTGGCTTAATTCACAACTTCCCGAGTCCTTAGCCAACTCTGGCTGGACTCCCAATAATTCCTGAGTTCGTTGGTCTCAACTTAATTATTTCTCCAAGTTCGACTGGACTGACTCATAGTGTGACTTGACCCAAACGTCGTCCCATAACCCAGGGACAAGGCTAGAATCTAGATTTACACTCTCGAGAGGTTGCAACTTTTATCCACACGCTGAAGTCTAGGCTTGTACCGCCGGTACCGAAGTACTAGAACCGACCATGGCGGCAGCACAAACCCATACTTCCACAACGTTTACTCTACCAAGACACTCCCTGTATAGCCACCGACATAACTCTATGCCTTATGCAGAAGTGAATCCGGCACGTCCCCAACATGAGCGACGCCTAGCTCCGGAACCTTCGCAAGCCTAGCCCCGACCAACTATGGTAACCGACTAGACTTGCCAAAGAGGTGGCATCAAAGGAGGCTGATAAAATACCCGGCCATGGTCCGCCCACACGGACGACGCATGGTTGTGCTGGTTGTGTTTGGTGAGTGGCACTACGTGACTCAATCTAGTCGAGGGAGGTGATTATCTTCTTAGTCATTTTGTTTGATTACAGACATCAACATTAACAAAGTAACACAAGGTAACCTCATAACAATAACAGCACAGAATAAATATCACTTGCAGGTAACATAACAATAATAATACCCGGTGACTATGGCGGTTCCTCCAGCCGGTGTCACCAGGGGTTAGTGTTCACAGAATAAATAACATAGTGTTTCAAACGGATAACCGTGGCGGTTCCTCCAGCCGGTGGTCACCGTAAAGAATGAACCGAAAAGCACTCATAGAATGAGAGAGCATCCATTCCACTCGAGGGTTATTTCGACGTGGTGTCAGCAATCTCGGCAAAAAGAACCAAATGGAAAGCCAGCGTCCCAAGCGTCGCAGTCCAGGTGGCTTACGCCAACCACGTTTGACGGAGGGATAAGAACAAATAACTCTTTGGCAAATGCCCCCAACTCCGAGGATCATAAGACGACATTCGTCCGCTCCTCACCTCGGCGAAGAGGAAAAAGGCAAACAAAGCCCCGCAAGCGCGAGACGCACAGTTGTAATATTTCCCCATTCCTTTGACTGTGACGGTTCCTCCGGTCATCGCCTCGGGAATGGGGTGATGCGTAGACAAGTAATTATAAGGTACTTGCGATAATTAAAATGCAACATGGCATGTGAGGTGCAGTAACAATCAACTTAAGCAATTAATTTAATTTCTAGGGTTCGACCAAGTTTGAGATTGGGTTGATGGCTTGCCTTCAGTAGTGGGGTAGGGTTCCGGAACAACTTCGACTTCTTGGGAGAGGTTTAAATCTAATACAAGCATAAATAAAGCATCACAAACCCTTCCTAAGCCATTGAATAAAGGACTAAGCAAACAAACTCCAAACCAAAATATTCTGATGCCAATGGATAAACAATTTCAAAACAAAGCTGGCAAAATTTGTTTCATATTTTTCTGACTATTTTTGAGGGAGTTGTGCCCTTTTAAAGTTGGGGTAATATTCTGCCTAATTTGAAACAGAAAATAAAAACAGGAAAACGTTTCGGTTAATTATTAAAAACCTGACTGGTGGGTCCCACATGTCATAGACACTAAATGAACCGTTATCCTGCGCGGAAGAAGAAGAACAGGACGGCCGTCTCCGGCGAACTAACCGGCGGCGTTTCCAGAGAGCTAGGGCGACGGAGAGGTGAGGGAGAGGAACCAGAACGTCTCGGGGAGGCCTGCCGCAGCTAGTTCGAGCACCCACGCTTGATGGGGAGGTCGGGATGGAGCGGAGCTTCTCCTCCCGCGGCTCCGGCGATCTGTCGATGATGGATACGACGGCTCCGGCCACCGTTCACCCTGGCGAGCACGGCATCGTCACCGTGGTGCTCTGTGGAGCGTCTGGGTGGAAGGAATCGATCAGGGGAGGGCTAGGGTGGTCGAATCGAGGTGGGGGCAGTGCGGCTCGGGCTAGCTCGCCGCCGGCGATGTGGTGCTCAGCTGGCTCGGGAACTGCGTGGGAGAAGGATTGGGAGGGCAGGGGAGGTGGTGTGGTGCTCAGTGGTGGCCGGGGTGCCCTTCTTATAGCTCCCCGCGAGGTGGCCGCCATTGATGGCACGGCGAGGTGTCGTTCACGGCGTGGTGGCGCAGTGGACGGTGCGTCGCGAAACCGTGGCACAGAAGACGCACGCGGCACAGGAGGAAGCGAGTGGATGAGCTCGGGGCGGCTGGGTCGCTGACGAGCGGGGCCCCGGCGGCGCTGTGCTGGACGGCGCGTTGGCTAGCGGTCCGGGCGCGTGCGGAATCCTCCTCCGGCGACGCGTGGTGGCCAGGAGGTTCAGGGAGAGGAGGGGAGCATGCTGGGCGTGGTGTGGGGCACGGGGAAGCTGAACGGCGACGACCAAAACGTGGCGGCGCCGTCTGGCTCGGTCTCGCCGGCGGTGATCACCGTTCTGGCTATGCCAGAAGCGGCAAGTGGACGTTTCTCTCAGCTCCGATATCCAAATGAGGTGGGGTTTTCACCACTGTGCGCCAAATTCAAAACCCTGCAACTTTCCTGACTATGGTTTGCTCAAATTCGAAAGTTGGTCCGACTAGATTTTGAGAAAAACAATACTGGTCAAAAAGAGTTTTAATGTTTTGGGGGGGGGGGGGGGGGGTAGATGGTGTTAGATGGATATGCCCTTTTGTCCTGAGGTAGGAGTGATGAAGGGGAGCTTATCCATGCCTTGGATTCATCCAGGAGAAATGTTTTTGCTAGAGTTAAAAATGTTTTGAGAAAATGGGCACAATACAAAAAGAATTGTGGAGGGAAAATTTCCCAAGTCATGGCCCCATATTTTTTAATAAAAGTGACCCACATCAACTAGGGAAGGTTCCCTAATTTTTGCAGAAATTTTGGAGACATAAAAATAGGGTTCCTTTGTAAGGTCAATAAAAGGGTAATTTTTAAAAAGGAAAAAGAATTTCCCAATTAAATATTTATCCAGGGTTAAAATCACAAATGCAAGTTCCAAGTGGGAGGAAAATGGAAAGCACAAGATCCCACTTGAATTATCATGTTTGCAGAGGTTCAAGATTTTAAAAGAGTTTTCCGGAGGTTTAAGTCCGAATGCACATGAAATAATGAAACAATGCAATTTGGGAAAATTTGAAAAAGGCCAAAATTCAGGGTGTTACACCGGAGCGACTTACCAGCGGTGCATACAGAACTGCTTGCACGAGCAGATCGGCCGCAACGTCCACGCATATGTGGACGACATCGTCGTCAAGTCCAAGCTGAAGACGGACCTGATTGCCGACCTCACGGAGACATTCACCAACCTCCGCAAGTACAGGATAAAGCTCAACCCGGAAAAATGCGTCTTCGGCGTACCCGCGGGCAAGCTCCTGGGCTTCATCGTCTCCGAGCGAGGCATCGAAGCCAACCCAGAGAAGATCAAGGCGATCGAAGCTCTGAAGAAGCCGGAGAACCTCCGGGACGTGCAGCGGCTCACAGGCTGTGTCGCTGCCCTCAGCCGTTTCATCTCACGACTCGGCGAGAAGGCCATGCCCTTGTACCGGCTCCTCAAGAAGTCGGACACGTTCACCTGGAACGACGAGGCAGACGCCGCCTTGACGGCACTCAAGAAGACGTTGGCCGAGGCGCCGATCCTCGCATCTCCACTGGAAAAGGAGCCGATGCTCCTCTACATCGCCGCGACCAACCGAGTCGTCAGCGCGGTGGTCGTCGTCGAGCGCAAGGAGGAAGGCCACGAGCAACTGGTCCAGCGGCCAGTTTACTACGTCAGCGAAGTCCTGACGGATTCGAAGCAACGTTACCCGCATTACCAAAAACTTGTATACGGTGTTTTCTTTGCTTCAAGAAAATTGCGACACTACTTCATGGGCCACCCGATGACGGTGGTCAGCTCATCTCCCCTAGCTGAAATAATCCGCAACAGAGAGGCAACTGGGCGCGTCGCCAAATGGGCCTCCGAGCTGCAGCCTTTCGGCCTCAGCTACGCAGCCCGCACTGCGATCAAGTCGCAGTCACTATCCGACTTCCTCGTCGACTGGATGGAGACACAGTTGCCGGCTCCAACCTATGAAGCCGGCAGATGGACCTTGTTCTTTGACGGGTCAAAGATGTATGAGGGCTCGGGGGCTGGAGTCGTCCTCACTTCTCCCCAAGGCGACAAGATGCGATATGTGCTGCAGATACACTTCACTTGCACCAACAACGTCGCCGAGTACGAAGCCCTCCTACATGGCCTACGCGTGGCCAAGGAGATGGGAGTCAGCCGTATCAAATGTTATGGCGATTCCGACCTCGTCGTTCAGCAAACGATGGGGACCTGGGATGCAAATGATCCCAACATGGCGGCTTACCGCCGGCTCGTCGATCAAGTCGGCGGCCACTTCGCCGGCATGGAGCTGGAGCACGTCGACCGGAGGAAGAACGAGGCGGCTGACGCACTCTCTCGCTTCGGGTCTAAGCGGGACCGAGTCCCACCCGGCGTCTTCCTCGACCACCTGCACAACCCGTCGGTACGCCCGCCGGCCGAAGTCGACATCGCCAACCCGCCATCATCAGATGCAATTCTGGTGGCGGTAACCCAAGAAACAAACGACTGGAGGGAACCCTACATCGAGTTCCTCACCACCAAAAAGCTGCCAGCCGACGAGGTCCTAGCACGGCGAGTCGTGCGCCGGGCCTCAGCTTACGCCATCATCAACAGCGAGCTCTACAAACGCAGCACATCGGGAGTTTTCCTCCGCTGCGTCGAGCCGGAAGAGGGAAGGCGCATCCTTCATGAGATCCACTCGGGAGATTGCGGCCACCACGTCGGCGCTCGCAACCTGGTCGCCAAGGCGTTCAGGCACGGTTTTTTCTGGCTCTCTGCTCATCAGGATGCAGTCGACATCGTCCGTCGGTGCATCGGGTGCCAGAAGTACGCCCGGCAGGATCACCTACCCGCCGCGGCTCTGAAGACCATCCCTCTGACATGGCCATTCGCAGTCTGGGGAATAGACATGGTGGGCAAGTTCAAACAGCTCGCGGTGGCATGACACATTTGCTCGTCGCAGTCGACAAGTTCACCAAATGGGTCGAAGTTGAACCTATCAAGAAACTCGACGGCAAGACCGCAACCAAGTTCCTCCAGAAGCTCATCTTCCGATTCGGCTACCCGCACAGCATCATCACTGACAACGGCACAAATTTTGCTGAAGGAGAGATGAAGGCCTTCTGCAAACAAAAAGGCATCCGTCTCGACTTGGCGTCCGTCGCCCACCCGCAATCAAACGGGCAGGCGGAAAGAATGAACCAGACAGTGCTAGCCGGGATCAAGCCGCGACTTCAAGTCCCACTGGAGCGAACACCGGGTTGCTGGCTGGACGAGCTACCAGCCGTACTCTGGGGCATCAGAACGACTCCAAACCGTTCCACCGGCTACACGCCATTCTTCATGGTGTACGGGGCGGAAGCCGTCATGCCGACCGACCTCGAGCACGACTCGCCTCGGGTCGCCCTCTACAACGAGGAAGAAAATGAAGAAGCCCGCCTAGTCGGCGTCGACCTCCTGGAAGAAGCTCGCGAACTCGCACTCTCCAGGACGGCGATATATCAGCAAAGCCTGCGCCGCTACCACAGCCGCCGGGTTAGAAGTCGCTCTTTCCAGGAAGGCGACTTGGTTCTTCGGCTCATCCAAAAGTCGAAAGGGATGCACAAGCTCTCGGCACCATGGGAAGGACCGTTCGTCGTTAGCAAAGCGATGGGCAACGGCTCCTACCACCTCGTCGACTTGCGTGAGCCGAACAAAAGCTCCAAGTCGGAAGAGGAGACCAAGCGTCCATGGAACATCAGCCTGCTTCGCCCCTATTATACATAGTATCCATTGTAATACTGTGTAATCAATCAAGGAAATAAAGTCGATACACACCCGGCACGCTCGGGGGCTATCGTTTCGATTCAATCATGCTTTCGAGTCTTTATTCTTCCTACTCACACGTTATATGATTGATGGGTTGTCAAAGAGAGCCGGATGCCATGATGCGCGGCTCACCACTGGACCCCCTGCTCACGAAGCAAAATCACAAAATTGTTGTTTTCTCCCAAGTCGTCAGCTACCCGCACAAAGTGAAGAAGTAGTGCAGCCGGTTCAAACCTAACTTGACAATGAAGCCGCACTCGGACTTTGTCACCATGGGTACCGCGCGCGTCACGAAAAAATCACGCGAAGCACACTTGGCGAGGTCGCACGATCGACTAGCTTACAAAACAAGCGAAAAACAAACAAAGTGACGAAAAGCGCACAAAAAACAAGCATGGGAGTGCCAAAACAAAGATTAATAAGCCGCAGAGGCGCACGCTGAAACGCGACCCGGCACATATCATACTTGTTTCATTACATAATATTTTTTCGCCCGCAGGCGACAAACCCTAACTACTTCAAAATAACCCCTCTTTTGAAAGCAGGGGAGCAAACTTCAAGACGGAGGAGCCGCCCGAGCAGAAGACGTCGACGCCTCGTTCGTCGCAGCCGGCGGTGGCAGAGCTGAAGCCCTTTCAAAAAGGTACTCCGACGCCGGCTCCCTGTCCGCCACCTCGCCAAGGTCGTTGCCCTCAGGCACCACGTCGAAGACGAAGTCGTCGTGGTCGACCATCTTGGCAGCCCGGCAGGCGTAAGGGGCGCAGTACTGGAGCACCGGCTGCAGATCGATCTCCCGGCCGCTGCTATCGGTGGGGATGCTGGCCGTGATCTTGTCCACGTTCGTCTGCCTATACCGGCCTCGCACAAGCCCGAGGGCAATGCACGCGCCGGCTCGGGCCGACGACTCCCGCACCCAGGTGATCACCTGGGGCATCAGCTCCAGAACCCGCAACACCTTGCAGACGGGTGCGGGGACACCTTCCTTGGGCGACAGCATCTGGACGACCTTGCTGGCCCGGCCGTGAACGTCACGGGCGAAGACTCCGAGCCGGTGGACATGCTCCGCAGACGTCAGGCCAGCCGTCTCCTCGCCTGTTCAACAAAACAAAAATCAACAACAAGGCCACAAGTCAAGTAGGCACAAACTGCAAAGGGTCGCATGAAATCTTTACCCCAGATGCCAACGGCGAGGGTGGCAAGCCGCTCGGTCAGCTCCTTCATCTCGCGCTCAGCCTCGCGGATTTGCGCTCGAGCTTCTCGAGGTCCTCGCCGTACCCCTTGGTCGCCTGGGTGAGGGCGGCGTCCGCCTCCTCCTTCTGCTTGCTGAGCCGCTCGCAGGATTCCTGCACCGCGGCAAACGCCTGCGTGTGCCGGCTCTCCTGCGCGGCCAGCAGTTGCTGGTGCTCAGCGACGGAGATGAAGCCGTCGCGCGCCTTCTTCAGCTCCTCCTGCAGGCGGCGGGTCTCCTGCTGTTCGGCTTCGAGGAGCCAGGACAGCTCCTGCAGTTCACAAGACAATAATCAATCAGAAGAGGCATGGGGGCTACGCCACGGGTTACCTCTACACCAACATTTGCTAACCCGGGGGCTAGCCCCAACAAAAAAAAATACGCCGAGTCAGGAACTCGGGGGCTACGTCCGAGTGGCATACACACCCGCCACCGGCCTGCCTCTACATCGACATTGGCAAACCAAGGACTACTATTCGCCAAACTTCGCATCCAGAAAACTATGAAGACCCAAGCCGCTTTCTACGAACACGACTCGGGCCTTGGGGGCTACATATACGCTACGGACGCAACAGGTGCAAGAAGATTCTACGTACCTGGTGCGCATCCATCGCTGTTGGATGGCGGCTCGGAAGTCAGGCCGGGGAGCAGATGCACCCGGGACGGAGCTCGGGGGCTGGGCAGTCAGCCCACCCGACGAGGAAGCCGTCGCGGCGGCGCGGGTCGTCGTCACCACCAGCGCCGTCTCCGGCAGGCGTGGCACCCTGTGCCAGCCGGCACGGTGTCATCAATAGTGGCCCCCTCGGGTCGAGGGGGCACAATAACTTCGTCGCCTCCGCCGGCGGAAGGCGGAGGACTCGGCGCTCTCGTGGTCGGCTCCGTGACGTGCGCGGGGCTCCGCCCGCTGGGAGTCGCTCTCCAGCGCGTCCTCCATGTCACTGAGGGACGCGTCCTCAGCCCTGCGACACTCGCACGGGTCAAACTCAAGATAGCGTTTCCACGGAACTTTGGATGAGGATCAGCAGCAGACCTGTCACCCGCAGGTGGAAGAGTTGAGGTCCGAACCCTCGGAAGCGAGGCGCAGGAGGCGAGTCGGCGCGGGCCCTCGCAGGGATGTCCCGCAAGGCCTTCTGCCTCCGCTCGGCAACGACGGTGCGCTGCACGGCAGCCCCAGCCGATCGCTCCGGTGGCGGCGGCGTCGGGTTCGCCGACTTGGAGCGCTTGGAGTTGGGCCCGGCGTCCTCAGCCGCAGGCCTACGCCTCCGCCGGATGCGGAGCGGCTGATCATCTTCATCATCATCTTCAGCAGGCGCCGGGTTCTTGGACCCGGCGCGTTCTTCTCTTCCTTCTTCTCCTTCCTCCTCATCCTCAGACAGGATGGGGATCGGTTGGCGGGAGGAGAAGGCGGCCTCGTTGCCATGGTGGCGCTGTCGGCTTCGTCGTCGGAGTCGCGCTCGACGACGTCGTTGGGGCCGGCAAGCACCGTGGGAGCGTCTCCGCGGGTCGGAGGCAACCCAACAAGCGATCGAAACTCCTGAATTCGACAAGCAGGAAGGATCGGTATAAAAAGACCAAGAAAAGGAAAGTGTTTCGAATCGTCAAGCAAAGGGACTCACCTCAGGAGCCGGATGCTTGGCGGAGTAGGCCTCCAGGCCGCCCACGATCCACTCGGGAGCCGGGTGGACCGTGACACGCTTCATCCGCAGCGTGAATTGCTCTACCGACTCGAACAATGTCGGGTCATGGCGCTGCGGGTCCTTCGTCCCCTTGTACTCGCAGATCAGCGAGGGCCGGTGCTGCAGAGGCGCGATCTTCCTCTTCACCCAGGTGGCGATGAGGTTCAGACCCGTCAGCCCTCCTTCTTCAGCTCCTGAAGCCGCGCCATCAGCCGGCGCACCATGGGCAAGTCGGCGTCGCGCGGCAGCTCCTGAAGATTGCGAGGCCGGCTCGGCGATGGCGAGAAGCAGGGATCCCGATCTCGCCGTCAGGCGCCGGCTCCCGCATGTAGAAGCCCGACTTCCTCCAATACACTTTGGAGGGGAGGCCGAGATCCAGGTAGTCGACGTCGCCGCGGACCTGGAAGTTGAGGCCGCCGCAGGGCGCCATGTCGCCGCCCTTCCCCAGCTTGCCGTGGAAGATCCACAGCCACACGGGAAGAACGGGGCGCACCCGAAGTAGCCCTCGCACAGGGTGACGAAGCAGGCGAGATGGAGGATCGAGTTGGGCGTCAGGTCATGCACCTGAAGCCCGTAGAAGTCCAGAATCGCCGGAAGAACTCCGACGTGGGGAAGCCCAGCCCGCGCTCGAGGAACGCGAGGAAGGCGACGAACTCGCCCGGCGATGGCCGCGGGCGAGGATCCGCGGAGGCGATGCGCCACCGACGCTCCGACGCCGGCGGCAACAAGCCCTCGTTGGCGGCTTGCTCCAGCGCCTGCGCCGTCAC
The DNA here is from genome assembly GCA_947311845.1 of Poa pratensis. Classification (NCBI taxonomy): domain Eukaryota; kingdom Viridiplantae; phylum Streptophyta; class Magnoliopsida; order Poales; family Poaceae; genus Poa; species Poa pratensis. The sequence continues at coordinate 40,741,086 of CAMZMU010000037.1, read as the reverse complement.
CGACGACCTCTCCCACTTGTTCTTGGGCGCCACCATCTTGGCCGGAAGAGAGGCGGAGGAGCAAGAATGTCCAATGGCTGCGGCGGCGATGCGGCGAAGAACTCAGGCGCGACTGCTTGAGGAGAGAGGCGAGCGCAAGGAAGAGGTGAGAATGAACTCACCAGCCGCGCTCCCCTGCCGTTTTAATAGGCACAGTGAGTGGAGCCGTTACCGCAGTAAATGGCGCCGCCCGCGTCGCCCACGTCGCCCACTATCGCCACGTCGCACGACGCCTCGATTCCCGCGCGACGCCTCGGTTTCCACGGGAGCGTGCCGAAAAATGCGGCTCAGATTCGGCCACGTCGCTCTGTCACGACGTTTGGACCGATGGATCGGGCGCGTGCGGGTCAAGGAGCGTCATCATTGCCACTGCTCCATCCCGAGGTGGAGGCAGTCGATGCGCCGTCAAGTCCCATCAATCGACTCGGCGCCAGACAGACAAACACTACAGGACAAACGGTCAAAGATGCCGTGACGTCAGACGGAGAAGGCAAGGAGACAACCCGCACCGAGGCGAGTCGGGATGGCAAACGTCCCGACGGGCACAAGCCGGCATCAAACAAAAACTTGAGTTAGACCGGACGTTAAAAGCCAAAATCCACCACTCCGAGCCGTTGTTTTCTTTTCTCTGTTTCAGGAGTTCGTTCAACGACACGACCCGGCAGTTCGCAAGACGAAGACCAAGCCGGAGACGAGTCCCTGACGAACTCGGGGGCTAATGATGGGGGGATGCCCAACCGGGTAGGCCCAGGACCCCGAGTCGGCCTTCAAGGCCGGGTGGCCCAAAGCCCACCCGGTGTACATCTTCCAGGATACCGGGTCCCCGAGGATCCCGGTATGACGGCTCGGGGAGGCGGCAGCAGATATCTTCGAATCAGTCTGCGATTGTGTATCCCGAAGAGTGCGCTCCACGAAGCCGCACTTGTAGGCAGGATAGCTAGCGCCGCCAGCGGAACCCGTCATTCCCTGTAAACCCTAGCCGGCTCCCTATATAAAGCCGGCAAGGAGCAACCCTAGAGGCAGACTCATCTCATTCCATAGCCTCCGGAGCACCCGCAAGCTCTGGTGCGCACACCATTGTACACCCCATTCAGATCCAAATACATACAAGCAGGAGTAGGTCTTTACCTCATACAGAGGGGCCGAACCTGGGTAAACTCTGCGTGTGCAACCTCTCTGTGAATCCTACGTCGCCTGGCTCACACCCGAGTTAAGCCACCCCGTATGGCATCTGCCGTGATTACCCCACGACAGTTGCTGACTGCCCCCTTTGTTTTAGCTTGTTGTGGAATTTAACGTTCGTGAAGTTGTCTTATGTATAAGAAAAGGGACATATAGTAGCATGGGCCGTTGCCAAGCAAGTGGCTGAGCAGGGCCGGACTAAACAAATTTTGGACCCGGGACGGGTTAAACCAATACAATTTACACTAAACTCTTATACTTTGATATAACTTATTTTTATTATATTACGATCTTAGTATCGTTCCAATATATAGTTTGCATAGTTAACTATTTTTTTACTAATATTAAGTGTATCATTTTTGTCATTGTAATGCACATAAAAATACACTTAACTTGTGTTGAATTTAAATATATTTTGTAACAAAACTGTGTTATATTTTTGCTATATAGACGTAGGCCAAATATGATAAAAATTTACGGCTCCTTATTTTTGGAGTTACATTAGGAGTTAGTTATCTTTAATATTTTGGTAGATATATCTATCGAGTATAGTCTAACAGATATCTTCCTAGCGGTTTCGAGTGTATCATTACATTTATAAATTTCTAGAAACTTTTTGAGCATAAATTGAACTGTAAGGTTGGCTCTTTACCATTTTTCGTGGTCAAGTGTGTTTTACAAGCTACACATGTGTTACGTAATAATACGACAATACAGGCATTCTACATAATTGATATTCAAGTATAAGCACTTAAATTAACCACCAACGATCGTAAAAACTATTATGAATTTTACAACTTTCGAATACATACGATATATTATTTAGTCTCATTGAAATGCATTTGCTATCATCTGGTGTACACAATTTGTCATCACGGTTTTTAAAATAAAATTGTGTCCACAATATTAAACTGGAAACTTAGTTATTATAGCTATCATATCACCAACTGGGCTCCCACCAGAGAGAGACTAAAAATCTACTTTCACTCGACACTGCCGACCATTTTATATTTGTTTTACGGGCTAGCCAGGTTGGTTTCTTCATATGTGATACACAATTTATGGTGAGAACTTACTCCTACAAAACAAATAAAACTTAATTTATATATTAATACTTTCTTAGACAATTGTAAAATGATTACGAGAATACTTACTATTTGGAGGCCCCATACTCTCGGGGCCAGGATGGTTGCCCTATTTTTCTGGCCAATAGGCCGACTCTGTGGTTGAGGGAATATCTAGTTCTACCCTCATTTAGGTGTTCCCCGTGTTAGCATTATTATTATTTATTGAATATTTTAAAAAAAATACGAAAAAATGTGGGTGTTCACAAGATATGTGACTACAAATTCCACAATTTTCACGTCCAAATTCGAAAGGAGTATTGAGAAATAAAAAAGATAAATCTAGCATGACCTAATTGTAGAACACATATCTTGTGAACACTCATATATATATTTTTTTGAAATATTTATGTTTTTAATGGTAGCACGAGAAGCAACCGAAGTTGTAAGATAGCACTAAATCTACTACTTCCAATATAAGTGTCAGAACTGACCTTGTTCAAAAGTGACACTTATATTTATTTAGGATCGGAGGTAGTAGCATTTGCTCGTGTGTTTGGACGAAATACCACATTCTACGTGCAGCGAGGACGGACCGATCTGAGCTTCAATTGGCCGTTTCCCCCTTTCCCTCCTTCCCCTCCGCCCCCTTGAGAGTCTACTGCCGCCACCGGCCAGATCTGGCCATCCCCGCTGCCGGCGCCAACGCTGGATGGTGTGGAGATGAAATAGGGTGCCGGCCCCCTCTGTATAGGAGTAGATTAGGCTGTAGAAATAGGTTTAACTTTGCTTTCGTGTTTGCCGACGTGCAGAATGGCGTCATGCCGTTGAGGACCTGCTTGCCGATGCGCCCGGGCCGCGTCGGCTGGACGGCGGTGCTTTCTCTCCTCCTGGCGGTGCTCCGGTGGTCGGAGCTGCATACAGAAGGTAGAGACGCCGCATCCTCTTTCTTCTCTAATAAGCTCGAAGGTGGACTTCCGGTTCTGGAGGTCGACTTCGTCCATTCTGCAGTGGGATGGAGTGCAGCGGCTGCTTCTTTCTCTGGCCGACCGTGGAGGCGAGGAGTGGAAGAAGAACTGCTGGTCTTCCCCAACTGCTGTAAGATGGTTCGTGTTCGTGCTGCAGCTCAGAGCACCACACGCGGTGGTCGTGCTTGTCACCGTGATCCATGGCCAAGATGGTGGCCTTTCTTCAACCTCATGACGGAGGCCTGCCGAATCCTGCGTCGGAGCTCGGCAACTCGAGATGGCCAAGTGGTTCGTCCCTGGTCACTTCGAGCTAGCCGGCGGCAGAGATTCCTCGCCGGAGGAGAGCATCCGAGCGTTCCCCTCTCTGATCGCGGTGCTCTATGCACCTGCTGGTCGCCTTGATCGGTGGCGGCGGTGCCTAGGACTTGATTGATTTTTATTTTTTAGTTCTAAGGACTTTTCTATAAAAGCACTGACCTTATCTTCGAATTCTAGATCTTCCTAGACAATAAATGTAAAGGAGCTAAGTGCAAATTTGTATCCGCCACGAGTTTCGATATAATGCAGCAACGGGTCTTCTTGGCCCCACCGCTTGTACAAAAAAAAAAACGTGCAGCGCAGACCGCGGACACGGAGCACCAAATGGTCCAAAACGCCCCAGTGCGTGCGAGTTGATCTTCTGGCGTGGGAAGAATCGAGAGAACGGCAACGGCTGTTCGGCTGGGCTGCAGACGTCTCGCTCGGACAGTCCAGGCGTACGGCCTGCTGGCCTGGTCGACTTGTATACGGGCCTAGAGTTGATCGGTTTGGTGGTTGATAAGCAATCCCAGAATTATAAGATGAGAGAGAGAGAGAGAGGATATGATCGGTGTGCAACGTACAGGAAGAGAAATTACTAGGGAAAGAATCGATTGGCTAGTGTAGGTCACGTACAAGAGAAGGCCATCCTAAACTATGGCATGCACGTGTGCATGTCCATAGGCATCAATGCCCAATGGGGTTTTAGGATGAAACCAAAATAGAGAGAATCAACGAATCAAAAACCAATTCAGAAGAGCATATTTTAATATGCTGAAGCCAACAGAAATTCAATCCAATTTGAGGGACAAATAAAACAAAAAATTAAATTCAAGTGGATCTTTATTCATGTTAAAGCGATTTATGTAGGAAAATCCCACTTAAGCTTTAATTAATCAAAAGAAATTTTACGTCCCTCGTTTTCATTTAAATGTTTTTGAAAACTCCAAAAATCGGTCCGTTACATATGTAATGAAGTATTTTTCCTTTCTAGAAGAAGTGTTTTCTTGGGTAGTTGGGTGCGTCTAAGACAAACTCAATCAAAGCGCGAACGATTCTTGATTCTTAGTGACTATTACAGTTCGTATTATCATTCTGCTCCAAGCCATACCGAACTGTCTATTTTACTCCGTGCATTTCTCTTCAAGAATATTTTGTTTATTTCTATCAATTCTTAAGAGCAACATGATAATTTTCTGATCAGTGAATCATTAATGAGTTCCAGCATGTTGTTTTCTTGAAAAATAGAGGCATTTGGTGCTGATCAATTATGTGATGCCGTAGTAATAGTTTAATATAGAGGATAATTGATGAATGCATAGGCTGCTCCTTTGCGAAATACCAACTATCTTCAATGTTGTTTTACTATCAAGTAAAATTTTGCATTCCGGTTAGTTCTAAATAATATATTTTTTTGCTTTTATTTTGAAAGGAATGTGGTAGGGGAGGCCCTACAGCTATTTTCTTTAAATAATAAGAACCCAAATCTGCGTTCGTGAGTACCTGAACCTGGGTGGCTGGGTTGTACATCCACTTCCCTAACCAAGTGAGCTAGGCTCTTTTTTTTTTCTTTTGTCCCTAAAGGTTTACTACATTACAATCTACCGCAACGACAACCAGTTATCAAGAAAAAGAGGCGATGATTTAGCTACCATATAGAGTTTTACATTTTCCATTTGACACGTAAAGCAATGGTCGACGCCCAAGATCAGCGCAGATCGTTTCAGCTTTCAGGTGGTAAGTGTCATGCAACCATATAGTGATTTTACTTAATCGATTCTCCTTTTCTGCGTGTAAGCAAAATGTCACCTTTTTTATTGGTGCTGCAACATCTATAGTCATCACATAGTTTTAAGCCGCCTAGTAGTTGATAGATAGCAACCTGTAGTCTTCTAGGTGCATTTACTTATAGTAATATTCCCACTCTTGTTTTGTACGAAATAACTATAGTAGAGGCTCGTTTCTTGTACTTCAAATGGAATTTAGTTTCGCTTTTTCTATGACTAAAACTTCCTTAGGTGCAATACTTGTATGTAGCACAGTGGTATATACTCTTAGTTGGCACTTCCCTATAGTGACCACGCATAAGCAACTACATCGCTATTACTGTTGATAGTTATTATTGGCAGCTACCAGGTTTTATCATTGTGGTAATTTCACAATAAATATTTGGTCACTTACACAGTTCTAACATTTCATCATCATGGTTATTAGCAGCCTGCATATGTATTCCTTTTAGGAGTATATCCTTTTAGGAGTGATCCAAGTCTTGTATTCATTTTAAAAAACATACATCACTTTTGAAGGCATACATGCTTCAAAATAAATGTTGGACCTGATATAAACTTACTTAGATTTTTAGTTTGCTCTTCATCGAATTAGTCTTTTTTGTCCTCATTCCTATATATTTTGCTGTACATGTTTTTTTTTTCGAAATAGGGTAAGACCCTGGCTTCTGCATCAATTGATGCACACATCCATTTATTAAAGATCATTCATTATTACAGAGTTTACACATCAAGGATCAGAGAGGATCGATACAAAAATCAACCAACGAAAAAGGATCAAGATTGTGCAGTACATGTATGCTCTATAAGAATGTTTTTTCTAAGTATCACGTAATGAGGAAAGCATGTTTTGTGATTTCCTTCTGCTACTAATCGTCAATACATGCTTAATGTTTCAATGGTAGGGTCGAGATATTGAGTACTGTAAACTGAGAGGTGTAACACCGTCAAAATATGGTATCCGTTAACTGGAAGGTGAGTGGTAAGGAACCTGGACATACCACCGTCCGATGTATATGAACGTGATCTTTATGAGATGCAGCAACGCAAATGGCCCTTCTATTTGTTTCGGCTATTTTGGTAGCTCTGGGAGTGCGGGGCCGTGGTGGACATGAAAGGTGCTACGGAACTTACAATGGATTTCACCGTAGTGGATTTTGTGGAACGAGTGTAATGAAGACAAGGTGATCGTGCAACATCAAAATGCTTAGCTAGGTTTACCGGCTGCTCAAATGTGTTAAAATCTGAAATGCAGTCAATAGTCACATAGAGTTTATATCTGTCAAGCATTGTTTAACTCCAATATGTGCTAATTAACTGAACTGGAATTGGATGCTGGGCCAGTTGACTTACCTTCATGTTTTGAATTTATTTTCCTCATACAAAAATATGCTCATACTAGGTCTACAACTCTACGTTTTTCTGCAACTTCAGGGTAATTCATGGGCTTCAGGAAAAGCTTGCATATTACTTGTGTCTTCAATCTTCGCAGGAATGGGAGAACCTAGACCTTGGCAGGTTTGCCCTCAGACACTAAATTTGCTGAAGCAGGTACGAAAGAACAAAGACATGATACCCATGTGGCCATGTGATGGTACAAACCTTTGCATGGCAACTCCTCAGGCGAGCCATTCATACGAGGTGAAGGGCATGTATATATACTGTTCACATTAGAAGGTACAGTTAAAGGTGCCAAAATGAAGACGATGAAAGTCATCTTCTATTGCTATGCACCTTCGCGCATGCTGCCTGGTTTGGTCACCCGTAGATGCATCATGTCAGAAAATTTAGCTCTCAATCATCATTCCATCTTTGACATAATTAAGTCTCTGCTTCATGATGGTTAGAAGAGGAACACTTGTTCCATCCTTCCATTCCAAGAGGGAATATCACCATGGTTTCACCCTTTTTTTGTGGGTAACCATGGTTTCACCTTAATTCTGCTAGGCAATGCTATCGGATAAACCAGATAAGTTTAAATTCTCACAATATAGTAACAGATAAGCTGAAAAACCTATGGATTGATCTTACTCAAAATAACTTCATAAGGACTATATATGTAATTCATCCTCTATAGAAAATCATGCCCAGTTAAGAAATCTACACGTAGGGAAAATGCATTTGAATGCAATTTAGAATCTGCAGCAACTTGGGCAGGAGTTATTTCATCGTATCAACGGACTTCTATTTATTTATATATAGGATACACATACCAGATATGGCAATCGAATATATACTTATAGTCAAAATAGATATCACAACTAAACACGTCATATGTACAATGATAGTGGAAGTAACTGTAACCATGGAAGTACAAATTACAAGAATGAATGATGGTTGTAACATTACCATAGGATAAGTCTGTTTGTTTAGCCTGCGACAAGGTGATGCAAATTTTATGAAATAGCCTCTACTTAAAAATACAGTACCAGATGACTCATAGCAAAACCTGAGACCGTGCATGGCATATCTTCTGACCTTTTTTTTTTTGAAGCGTCACCGGGGAGAGCACAAGGCTCCCACCTGAATTTTCCATTTATCAGTAAACCGAAAGAGGGGGGGACAGCACCCAACACTCGACGAGGAGGTGTGTCTCAGTTACATCATGCACGCACACACACTAGAATCGTACAGGAGTAAGTATGTGAGCCAAAGATCAACATCACACTGATGATCGCGGGGAAGGCGGGCGCGCCAGAGGACAGCGTCTTCACGGCACAGCTTGCGGAGCAGGGTGAGCGAGGGCGCGAGTCCATCAAAGACCACGCCATTTATGTGTTTCCACAGGTGCCAGCAGCAGAGTAGGCGGAGAGTAGAGGCTGTCCGCAGCGGGGCGGAGGCCGGGACGGGGCAGGCGTCGATGTCCTGCAGCTCGATCGGCGGCCCAGGTGTACAGCCAAGAGAGAGCCAGAAACGGCGGGCGAAGGGGCAGGTGAGCATGATGTGCTCCGGCGTCTTGAGTGGCGCGCTGCAGATGGGGCATCCACTCTCTTCGGTGGTGATGATGGTCTTCCGAAGCAGATTGGAGCGGCTCTGAATGCGGCCTTGGACAAGAAGCCAGGCGAAGAACTTGACACGGGACGGAACGTGGCTCCTGCAGATGAAGTCGTGGTGGCGTGAGAGCACGCCGCCCATGGTGCAGAGCTTGTACAGCCGTGAGTTCTTCAGCTTCCCATCTTTAGTGCCACAGAGCGGGAGGGTGCGCTGGTCGGTGTCGGGGGAGAGGTGGGTGACCGCCAGGATGCCGGCAAGCTTCTGTTTTTGGCGAGCAGCCACCACGGTGAGGCGGGGCACAAGGAAGCTGTCGATCCCGTGCACCACCACTTGCTGGACAGTGGCGCAGGGGAGGGTGCAGTGGGAGAACAGCTCCGGCATGAAGTTGGAAAGGGGACCTTCGGGGCGCCACGAGTTGAGCCAGAACGCAGTGCGGCGCCCATCGCCGACCAGGACCCGGGAGACGCTACGGTAGAGCGGCAGCAGTTGGAGGAGCGAGGCCCAATGAGCACCGCTAAGGAGCCCTGAGCTAGCCGCCATGTCGATCGGGGTGCCGTCAAGGGCGCTCCAGACCCAACGCGGCCAGGATTCGCCGGTGGCGGTGTGGAGGCGGTGGAGGAGCTTCACTTGGAGGCAGGAGTTTTGGTCCGCGAGGGAGCGGACGCCGAGCCCGCCTTCATGTTTGCCGCGGCACACGCGGTCCCAAGCGACAAGGCATTGGGCTCCATTCACTTTGTCGACGGCGCCCCACAGGAAGGCGCGGCGGAGCCGGTCCAGAGCCGCGACCAGTCCTGGCGGCAGGACCATGGCGCCCATGGCGTACGCCGGGAGCGCGTCGAGCACTGCATTAAGCAACACGAGGCGGCCGCCAGGCGAGAGGAGGAGGGCGCGCCATCCGGAGAGGTACTTGTCCACCTTAGCAATGAGCGGGGCGAACGCGGCGAGGCGGAGCTTCTCGGCGGAGAGAGGGAGCCCGAGGTAGGTCTGTGGGAACCCCTCGACTTGACATTGGAGAGCGGCCTGGACATCGGCGAGCACGGCAGGCGAGACGTGCATCGGGACCAGCGTGCTCTTGGAGTAGTTGATGCACAGCCCGGTCGCGCGCTCAAATTGTTGGAGGAGGAGCCGCAGACGGCGCGCCGCACCACGTCCGCACGGAGGATGATGAGGGTGTCGTCGGCATACTGGAGAACGGGGCACGGTGCACCGTCGACCAGGGGGTGCTGCAGCACGTCGTCGGCGCGGATGAGGCGCTGGAGCACGTCGGCGGCGATGAGGAAAAGGTAGGGGGAGAGCGGGTCACCCTGCCGCAGCCCTCGAAGGCATTTTATCCACTTCCCCGGCAACCCATTGAGAAGGATGGCCGAGCGCGACGAGCTGAAGATGGAATCCATCCATTCGCACCATAGCACCGGGAAGCCGCGAGCGAGCATCACCTTCCGAAGGCTAGGCCAGCTGACAGAGTCGAAGGCTTTGGCGAAATCCAGCTTTAGAACAATGCACGGGGCCTTGCGCTTGAAGCAGGTCTGGACGAGCTCGGTGGCGTAGACGAAGTTCTCCGAGATGCTGCGGCCGGCGAGGAAGCCGGTTTGGTCCACGTCGACGAGCTTGGGCATCTGGCGCTGGAGACGGCTGGTGAGGGCCTTGCACACCATCTTCATGGAGCAGTTTTGCAGCGAGATGGGGCGGAAGGACGCCGGCGTGAGCACGCCGTCTTTCTTGGGCAGGAGGACGACATGCGCGCGGTTGATGCGCTCCAGGTCCACAGCGCGGGAGTGGAAGGATTCAAACAGCCGGAGGAGCGCGGGATGGACCGTGGCCCAAGCAGCCTTGTAGAAGCTGGGCCCAAGCCCATCAGGCCCCGGCGCGCTCGTGCAGTCCATCCCCTTCAACGCGGCCTGCACTTCTTGGGCCGAGAAGGGCCCAATTAGCTCGTCGCTGTCAACAGAGGGGCAGCCGTCGTAGAGCCTGTCGAGGTCGAAGTCCCAGGCCGTCGCCGGCGCGCTCCCCAGCAGGTTGGAGTAGAAGCTGTGGAGGGCCGCAGCCTTTGCAGAGTGGGTCACGACCATCGCACGTCGACGTCCAGGGCGCGGATGGTGTTGCGGCGGAGCCGCTGGGACGCACGCGCGTGGAAGAAGCGGGTGTTTTCGTCACCCTCCTTCACCGCGCGAAACTTCCCGCGCTGTTTCCAGCGCGATGCTCGCTCGAGAATCAGCTTAGCCAGCGTAGTCCTGCATGAAACACGTAGAGAGAGTTCCCCTGGAGAAAGAACACGAGATTCCTCGAACAGATCAAGGAGGTCAATCAGGAACTTGCAATTATTTTCAATTATCTTCTGACCTCTTCAATCAATGATTATTTTGGCCATTTGCTGGCATTTTCCTTGTCTAAATACTTGGGCGCGTCCTTTAAATTTTCTACCAAGAACTTGGTGATTTCATCTGCTTGATTATCAACGTTGAGATGCACCTCTTGGAGACTGGTAAGAGTCTCGATGCCGTAAATCCCTTCGAAGGCTTGAAAATGCATATCAATCCTCTCTAGTGCTGGCATTACCTTTTCTTGTGTAACTGAAAAGCTCAGCCTTGGCACGACAGATGCGAAGAAGCGAAGCAACTTTAGACTGACAAATCCTCCGGGTGGAACAATGATCTCCCTGTCACTAAGCTGTTTATTTTCCTCCAGAATGTCCACTATGTCACGATCATCCTTTGCAGCACTTAGTGTAAAGGTGAGACAAAACAGTTTTGGCAGTTTCTGGATGAGCTTGAAAGTATTTGTGTTAAGAACTGTCACGGAAAGAGTCAGCCTATAGAGATTATTGAGATCTTTCATCCACTTTGGGGCCTTTTCCATCTTGCCAGAGAGCTCTAGGCCGATGAGGTATCTTGGAGGAGCGAACATAGAGTCCATTGAGTTGATAAAATTAGAGCTTGCATCGTTAATTTCTAGAGTTTGCAGACCACAACTACACAAATACTCAATAGAGGAGCTTAAATCTCGTAAGGTCTGACCACCTTCCCGAATATTTATTTTGTAAATGGCAAGCTTCCTTAGCCCTGTCAGCTGATGAAGGCTTGCTACAGCTGTTGAGTCATCAGTGATCTCAATCCCTGACAGTATACGAAGTGCTTTCATTGGCTCCTTATTTTTCTCTTGAGGCAACCTCAGAGCCTTCCTTGGGATTTTACTCCCTCCAAGCATGCTACGGAGCCGTTTGAGCTGCCCAAAACCTTTGGGCAGCACCTCAACATTTGTCTCCCTAATGTCAAGAGTTTCCAGATACCGGAGCTTCTCAATCTTGGATGGAATCTCACCAATCTCTGTTCTTCGGAGGCTCAAGTACTTCAGCACAACCATTTTACATATGTCATTCAGATGCCTGTTTGTCAATCCTTTCCAGCCCTCAAGATCTAGCACCTGAATTATTCCATTATTGAATAAATGGAAAGGCAGTCGTCGGTTCTGGCTGCCAAATACAGTCAGTGACCGCACTTGGGACAAATTCATGCCTTTAGTTGAATTCTCATCCATGGAACCACTGCTTTGCATGGAGAGTCGATGAACTTTATTACTCGGAGTTGGCATCAGCCAGTGCCCACCAACAACTGTAATAAAGTTCTCTTCACTTGACTTGGAAACGATATACTCGAGAATCATGTCGTGGACTTTGAAGGACTTCACCTTCCCATTGCTGCTATGCTCAACAGGACGTATTATCTTCCTCCTTATGAGATCATTAAAGTATGTTTCTGCAACCTCCTCTGCAGTCAGCCCTTGCTTCTCGGTGACAAAACACTCAGATATCCATCGTCGGGTCAAACGCTTCCGGCTTATTTTCGAACCCTTGGGGAATATGCTCAAGTACAATGAGCAGGTCTTGAGATCTGCTGGCAAATCGTTGTAGCAATAGTCGAGTATCCTTGTGACCCCATCCAAGGTAAGAGGAGCTGCTACCCTTTCTGGAAACAATGACTTGAAAACTTCACTCCATTGAACACTTGTTTTGGTTGGGTTGCAGGTAACAAGACCAGCCACGGTGACTAGGGCCAATGGCAACCCCCACAATGTTCCCATATATCCTTTTGGTCCAGATGTTCTTTGTTAACCTTACTACTTTGTGCTTCAGAAACACTAACATTGAATAGACTTCTTGAGTCGTCTTTGTCAAGAACATGAACTGCATGTAGAAGATCAGTTACATCTCTTTCAGAGCATGCCGCACCAACAGCTTGGAATCTTGTAGTCACTATTACTCTACTGTCTTCTGTATTATCATGTGGCAACCAAGTTTGGATATTGTCCCATGTTTCTGTAGACCATATGTCATCAATCAAGAGGAGATACCTGCCAAGTATAAATAATTAAGTGCCAATGAGAAAAGAAGTGGTCAGTTATCCAAGTTTTGTCTTTGGCATGAAGCTCTTAGATGAAACTCAAAACTTTGATGACAAAACAACCAAGTCCAACTCAGTTGGGTGGAAGAGTGAATTTGTCTTTCTTAACACTCTATTTTTTTTTTGCATGTTATTATATGTAACCAGCTGGTGTGTTCTAGTCCATGACTCGGCACATAGGCATGTAAACCCCAACGATCGGCCACTCCCAAGACCATACGGCTGGGGCCAATACTAATTGCATTGCTAATCGTGTTTGATTATGTCCAGTAAACTACAAGCCCTGCGGCACATGGCCCAAAGCCCAACTAGCACATGAATTAGATGGCTAAATGGCTTAGGCTAACTGCCGCACGATCTGCACTCAGCGTAGTATGCGAGGCCTTGAGCGGCGCTGAACCTTCGCCGATCTTTTTTCCCTACTAATACGAGATGACCGATCGCCTCCGCCGCCGCGGACCGTGCTATGACACTATCGTACATGCATGTTGTTGCCGCCACCTACCGTCCAGAAGCGGCTGTCTCTGATGATCGTTGATTCGTTATTGTCCTCTGCCGCATCTAAACTCCGTCCCTCAGCGATGCTACGACGTCTGCCGTTGCCGTCTTGCCTGTTGCCGCACGACTTATCGTCCAGCAAACTCACCACCGGATTATTTTCAAGGTATGCCAGTAGCCCGGTAGTACTCTTCTGCTCTGATGCGGCAATGTCTAACACATTAGTTAGTAATCTACTTAGATATAGAGTTAGAGATCCAACTTATCTTGTGTTTAGTTTTGATATACTTATATCAGGATAAAACATGAAGAAAAAAATCACCGACATAACATATTGGTTTTCGTGAACCACTTGCTTCAAGTTACCCTTGTGCGCTAAAATTTTAGGTTCATCTTAGACTTAGATCAGCGCCATTGTGAGATATTAATTTGTAGGACCATGTATGCAATCGTAAAGCCGACATCAAACAAATGGTTGTAAGATATATGTCGTTTTATTTACATGTGAAAAATTCCGAAAAAAAATATATCGATGTGTATCTTTGTAGAAGATACATGCGATATTACACGTGACTCCATATATTTTTGGCAGAGAACCTGCTATGTATATATAGGTTTATCATATTTGATATATGACCATTGTCGCCTTCGGCAATTATGGGTGGCCTTATTGGAACTTGATTAGCTTGTGGCTAGATACTATTATCAGCCGAGTTGGCAGGCTTTCATGCTTTTCGTTTTAAATTTTTGCACCATGACTTTGTTTCACTCCCGACCTGCCCCCGACCGTGTCGTCCTCCTGGAGGTGGCTCGGGCGGTAAACCCTAGCCGCCACATCCGGAACCTACCCCAGCGCTTCCCCTCGCCACCGCCGGCTCACGTCACCGAGCAAAGCCCGCCGACGGCTGGTGGCGGCGGGATTTCTTTCCTCGCACCGGGACTCACCTGCACGAGCCCCAGATCCAAAATCACCAAAAACCGCTGCCTCTCTTGTTGTCATCGTAGCTAGACACCGGCGAGTACGTAGCTGCCCCTCCTCCTCTCCCCTTCCAAATCCTACTCCTTGCTTGCTCACCCCGCTGCAGATGTGCCTCTACTGCCCAATTCAGCGCGCCTATCGTGCTCCTCTAGATCCGAAGTATGGGAGCCGCCGACCTTTGCGGTTCGGCTAGGCCAGTCAGCCATTTTTCTTGTCTGTGTCTGGGCCCTAGTCCTTCTCTGGTCCCCACTGCCGTCCTAATCGATGACCTTCCTTGTCTACATGCGTGCGGGCAGTTGGGGTGTTTGTTGTCTCCGGGCTCTCAAGGTGGAGTTGGTGTTCTGGGTGAAAGCCCAACCTGGTGGCATCGCTATCCTCCCTGGAGGCGTCGCGGTGGAACACATTCTTTTGCTTGCGGTGCGCTGTTGTGGGCTGGGAACGAGTGAAAACCCTGCTCTAACTTTAGTGCCTACGATGGCGACGCCTTCCGCATTCACTGTTTATCATTGTGCTTCCTGTGGGGTGTGCTCATCGAGCTCCTTTCTTCGTGCAGTGCATCTTATAAGTTATGTGGTATTCTTGCAGCAATGGATGACCTCCTTTCAGGGAAGTTTGTGCCAGTGGTGTTGTCTCGGTGATCGTTGTCCTTTGATGGCGTTTGCGGTTCTTGTGGCCTCGCATATTGCTCAGGATCGTTCATCTGATATTGGCTGTCATGTTCGAGGCCAAGAGGAGGTGCAGTGGTCGTCTCGGCAGATCATTGCACTTCGGTGGCGTCAGTGGCTCTTGGTGCCATTATGGGACCTCAGCGGTGAGATGCCCTTCGACGACAGCTGCGACTCCCCTAGTACTGGAAGGTGTAGAGTGTTTGCTCGGCAATCAGGTTTTGTTTCTTTGTGTTGTCTTGACTATGGGATTCTTTTGACTAATCCAATGGCACTTCTTCCTACTCTTTTTGGTCTGTTCCAGAGATGCTAGGAGTATAAGGCTTGGTGGTGTTGTTTGCATAGCTCGGGTTGTGTCGTGTGCAACGTGTGGTAGCCATTGTGTCGTGTTGCGTTGTATCATGTTTCCATGCAATTTAATGAAAACGGTTCAGGCTGGCTAATGCTCTCCGTAGTTGAATAAAAAAATTGCACCATGAGTGCACTGTTGTAATGTAATTTTGACTGTGTCTATATTTTAATGTAGAGCTTGGAGAAATTAAATTCTTATTTGATGAGGGCATACTTGTACTTCCTGTTGTTTCCATGAAAGACGAGGTGAATCCCAATTTCAGGACTCCACCAAGTTAGAGGCGTGCCAAAGGGGTGACCCAATCATGCTACTTTGGGTCGGGTTTTTTTTTTCAATTTATTATTTTAGCTAGGTCGTGCCATAGGCCATGTTAGGTTTTTACTTTTGTGTGTTTCGGTTTGGGCTTGTCCAACTTGGTTTCTGGTCGCCTATATAAAGGAGCGAACAGCTAGGGTTTGGGGAGTTCAATATTTTATGTTTAGACATTGAGTTCTATCGACGTGAGTATCATCCCTCCGGGGATGGCACCGCCGAGTATCCAGTTGAATAAAGTTGCGCGAAGGTTCTTGTGATTTCCAAGAATTATCAGGCTGAGGTGTGAGGCATGTTGATTATCACCTTGTTACGTGCTGGATTCATTCGCCATCTTCAGGGTGTGGGCGTTCTCATGATTGGAAGATTTGTATCAATTCTTCATTGGAGATTGCTATCTTGCTGATTTTCCATGAAAGATTGGACCTAAAACCTATTGGAACACGTTGATCCTTACCATTATTTCTCCAAAAAAAATAAGGAAATGGATTTGGGTATTTGTTTCTCTTTAGTTATAGTGTGTGGTATCGTATGTCACGTTCAAGCTGAATTTCATCTTGTCAGTTTTCCTCTGTAAAGCACGTAGGGTGCTATCGCAAAATCTGAGCCAATTTTTTTTGAATTATTATTTATACCTTTTCTTCCGTGTTATTTTCTGGAAATAGTATGCATCATGTATAATAAGCTAGATAGATTAATATGGTGAAGGGTACATGGAATTATCAAGGAAGGTTATGCCACTGCATGCCCAGCTCAGTGGCATAGTACTTGACATAGTACATCTCTTAGTAGCTTACTACTCCCTCCGTCAAAAAATGTAAGGCGCCTAAGGAATAGTTAAAAGTCAACGGTTTCTAAGTTTGACAAAGATTGTACACAAAAACATGAACATTTACGATACTGGATCAATATCAATAGATTCACCATAAAGTATATTTTCTTAATGTGTCCATTCAATATTGTAGAGGCAGATATTTTTTTCCTAAATATTTGGTCAAAGTTAGTAAGATTTGACTTTTGACTAATCCTTAGGCGCCTTACATTTTGGGACCGAGGGAGTATGTGATATAGCCCGCTGAAATTTCCTATCACTAAATTATTTGACATCTACTCCTAGTTCTCTATGCATGCTAGTACTGAACTACAAAATTCCTTGCAAAATATGCATCTGGTTGTGCATGGTCTACATGGATATAGGCATCTCGTGCTGATTAGATATATGCATCTAGGTGCGGCATGGTCTCGCTGAACGTGCTCCCTGTATTCTCGGTTTACTATAAAGAAAGGAGATGCTACGATTTTTTTCTCATTAGTTTTGGCACTGAAACTAGTAGATAGAAAAGTATAGAAGCTAAGTGCAGATAACAGAGGAGTGAGGGGGTGCCTTTTCTTCCAAATCTATGTTTTGGGTAGATCATACATTATTTCACAGTCCTAGTAATGTGAATTTGAGTTATTTGTCAACTTTCTGCACCACGGAAAATTACTCGTTACAGTAGCAGTATACTGTCATATGCATCATTACTACTAAGTGGAGCACAATATTGTATAGTAATTGCATTGTTACTTTCTGGTTTGCAGGTTTACTAAATCTAGAAATATCTTTAAGCATAATTTCAACTATATCTTACAAGTACTTGTCGAGTTGCTGGTACTATATGCTAGTACATTGGAATTTTTTCCTTACACTTGATGATGCTATTCGGTTCTATTGGCTGATAAAATGAGGCTTGATGCCATATATAACACATAAATACTTGATATTCCTTTTACTATTCCACTAATTTATTTCTTGTTGTAAGAACAAGAAGCAGATGACCTTTGCTTTGTTTTGGTTCCTGCTATATATAGTCTATTCTTTACGAGGAAAATAACCGGTCCACGCATCATCTATGCATAGTTTTGGTACCAGCTATACATTCTATTCTTTGTGAATTTGTTTTCCGTGATTTTGCATTGTTTTGGTTGTCAGCTGTCATTGTTCACGAATGAAGGAAACCTTGTTTGATAACAAGCAGCTTATGCAAGACACATTTTATTAATTCACTACCATTTCACCTAACTAGTATTCATGTCTGTTGTTAGTTGTTACTGTCTGTTCAAGAACCTTTTTGTCAATGAATTTTGGCATTAATGTAGTTAAATCCAATTATTATGTGTATACTTATATCAACTAAATGGTGGCTTCCAAATAGATGAAGCATGTGCACTTAGGGCATACAATGGTTGATAAGACTACTTTACTTTAGATATTGCATGCGATTAAAAATTCCAAAAAAACCTGCTGTACAATAGATTATCTCTTAGCTCTATATTGTGGTTTGCATGCTCCTTAAAATTTGGCATGATCAAAAGTAAAATAGAAAATGTGTGCCTAAGATAAGACATCTCGTACAATGGAGCAAAATGTCTTTCCTTCCTTGCTAAGGGATGATTTCTTAGTCAAGAGAAGACAAATCTCTTTTTTCGGTTTCTCTCTCCTCCAGCTCCGCACTTATACTACGTGGCATCGCTAAGATAAGACCATTGTACATGCCCTTACTTTCTTTTATGTCAGCAAGACAACATTATTACGGTAAAGTTAAAAACTTGAATCTAATCCACGTTTGTGCTATGTTGGATGGGCCCAAGAGGACTCTTTCTTGACGCTCTTATATTGATTTATCTAGTAAAATTATCCAGGAGGAATTACAAGGTACTGAACATATACTTCTATTTTGCAGTACTAGCTCGGCTAGAGAGTTCATAAAGAAGAACATCAAAGTAGGGAAGTGCAATGAAATTTTGAGTTATCGGTCAAGAATTGGAGTTGTGATGTTTATTTATAACTTTTCATTTGGGAGTAATGTACGAAAGGTCATGAAGGTTGATGCTTTTACTTGATCATATAAAATTCTATATGATGCATTGAATCGTAATTTCAAGTGCCAAGATATGCCTCCCCTTTATCACTGGTGTTCTACTAAGTTTTGATCACAAAATGTAAGTCCTTGACATAATTAAGGTTCAGGTCTGAATGTTAACTAAACAAATAGTACAAATAGGTTATGTCATTGAGATTTTAAATGATAGCAATTTGATTTTAATACAATTATAGGTTTGCTCTTTCTGAGTCACAGAGCATACGTTGTTGATCGGTAAAACCAATTGTTGATTAACTTTCTATCGCTGAAAGCAGTTCACCCTACTAATTTTGCCTTGGGGAGTTCAGTGTTGTGTAGTGAGTTGGTTAAGCAATATATCTTCATTTTGGCATGGAAGGTGCAATTTATAACAGGTTTTCTTAGATTGATGCTATTTTTTTATTTGCATGGTCCACCTAGGTTTACCTCTTTGTGTGTTTGTGCATTTTCTATATGCCTGAATAATTCCTTGTGTTATCATGTGCTGGTGGGTTACATAGGAGCTGAAGACATGATAATACTATTTAGAGCTTTATCCAAGTGTTGAAGGAGTGTCCAAAATTTAGCAAAACGTCATGCATGTACAGTAAATGACTACAGGCACAGCAGGTTTAGATACCTCTTTCCCTTGAGGCGCCGTTGCAGTTCTTTGATGAGTTGATCGCGGATCCTTGTTTCTATCCTGCTGCGGTCATTGCCTTGCCGCTTCTGACATAGCGGGACTAGTTGCTTCAGTGAGCTTTTGATGTTTGCTGCTGGGTTCTTCTTCTCGAAACCGCCTGCGTTGCTTCCTTGCTGCCCGTCCTTTTTGGTGTCATGTGGCTTGATTTGACCCAGAATATCCCTGAGGACTTGATCTTCGTCGTAGTTCTGAGAGACAGTGACTGACGCCCGGCAATGGAATTCATCCCTGAATTCCCGGTACAAAGCTGTAGCAATGGTGGTCTTTCCAACGCCACCGAACCCGACTATGGACAGAACAGACAGACGATTTTTATCATGTCTCCTTATCCAGTCCCTGAGCTTCTTCATGTCCTTAACAACTCCCACGGGCTCCTCTGTATGGATGAGCTGACGGCTGGCCACGGGATGCTCAGCAATGCCGCCTGCTCCAGAGCTGCTGCTGCTCTTGCTGCTGCTACTGCTCTGGGTTGGGTTGTTGACTCCGTATCTGGTGCGGCGTTCAGCAATCTGTTGCGCTCGGACCTTGAGGTCACCGATCTTCGAAGCAATTTCACGGCGAGGCCAGAATGTCCACAGCTCGTAGATTCCAGTAACTATAAAGGAGCATCTTCTTGCATCAGTCAGGGTGGTGTCAATGGGGAGGCGATGGGCAAAGTCATCGACACAGTCTTCCATGTCATATGCCATGTCACGGATCTGCTTCATCCAGTCCTTGAGCCGGCGGTCATGGCCGTCCGTGGTAGAGCCGAGGTCCCCAAGGAAGGCCTGCATGCTGGCAAGCTCATCGTTGATGTACTGGATGTCACCACGAACGCCACGGATCAGAGTGTACTCCTGGGCAAGGAGGCTGCCCAGCTTCCCTAGGAGAGATTTCATGGTGGCCTCCGAAGCACCCACCACAAACTCCATCTTCTCCTTCTATGTGTTCTTCACAAATCACAACTATAGTCACTATCTCGCCCTTGTTACAATCGCAGCAAAGTATGAGCCGATGGCAGAAAGCTCAGATATGACAAACCGATGCAAAGACTCGATTCAGTAAGAGCACGCCGGTATGTGGCGTGACTACCACTCTTCTCGATGATCTTGACTCTTGTGCTGATCCTTTGAAGTAATATATTCAGGTGGGTATCCTCTCTCCTCGGTGGTTGTTTCAACAAAAAATCTATGAGAGAAAATGGAAAAAAAATGTAAGGGCAGGTCAGCATGAACCATTGGAAGAAAATAATTTAGTAGAGAAAGGACTTCACATGTGCGTTCAAATCACGGAACAATTCTTCCCCGTAATAGATAGAAAAACCTATGCAGATTGCAGACACACAAGTCACCCGCCTTATGGAATTTTCTAACCAGAATATAGATATATATATGTATGAACACCAAGATTTTATCCCCAATATTGAAACAAAAACCAGCAGTACCTAAAGTTTCTTGCATATATTGGATGACATTTTCCATTTTATAACTTGTTGGCGACTTATTCAGGGAGCAATATGGTACAAGAAAATAGAACAATAAGAAGTGGAAGAACAAGAGATTGGGCAGAGGGGACACCTGCAAAAGGAGACCGTAATATTGCCACCGAGGAGGCTTGAGCAGTCAGTGGCCAGGGCGCAGCCAGCTTGCAATTCCAATTCAAATGTACTTCCCCATATTTTTGCAACTTTGCAATGGAACAAGAAGCTATCATCAGAAAATAAAACAAAAAAAGTAGGGTAAAAGGACGAGAGATGAGACAGAGAAGGCACCTGACCCTAGGCTTGCCGCCCAGACGGCTTTTGCTGTCTATAGCCAGGAAGCGCTGCGAGGTGGCTGGCTGGCTCTCGGCAGAGGATTTAGCTGGTGGATGGAAAGACTGGTGGTGGCAACAAGAACACCCTCAGAGCTAGTGTCTGCGTCGGATTGGTATGCTGGGGAGAGAGCAGGGAGCCGAGGATGGTGGTGGAGGCGGGCTCGCCATTCCTTCTTCCTCTACGTACGTACTGTGCTACTTTTCTTGAGAGAGGCCAAGTGGTAGCTCACAAGCACTATGTTATGCTCGATGAGATGTCTTGGGGTCACAATTTGGCAGGCCACATCCAGTGACTGCACGTAAGGGTTTGTCAAAAGAAAAGGAAAAAGGAAAACAAATCAGAAAATAAAATGGAATGGCGTTCTCTTTTGAGGGCACACCCGCGCCGTTGGTGTTACGTGCGTTATATATGCCATCTAATAAATGTGATTCTAGAAACCAAGCAAAAAAGGAATAGATATTTTACCAACAAAAAACTAGAGCTCAGATGTATGGTTTGCTGTATTGTTCGAGATGGTCGACAACAGGAAATATCATAATTAAGCTACTGCCTCGTGCCTTTTTTTTTCTTTCTATCGCTATCATACGCTAGCGCCTCATGCCTTTTTTTTTTCCTTTCTATCGCCACTTCCCCGCGCCCACTCTGACTTTTCCCAATCATGAATTGAATCACTCAATTTTGATTGCTTGATTTGGTTAACCAATGCACCCTGCCGGTTTTACGTTGGAGCCGATTTGGAATTCCCCAAATAATATTATTTTTTACAGGACTAGAGCGTTTTATTATTTGCAGGTTATCAATATGGTCATGCATGATTCAGTTATTGTCATGTCGTTTCCCTTGGAATCAGCGGGAGCTTATGGTTTTTGGATTCAAGAGGTCGCACATGATATATTCAACTCTGGTGGCTAGCAAGTTCACTAAGAAATTACATTATTCATGTGTTATATGTTAGATAAATTCCGCTAGTTGATCCATGTGTCGAACCTTTGTGATCATTAAACTATTTACGTTGGAAATTTTATAATAATTAAAGATGCTTTTCAGGTAATAATTAAAGATGGCTTGTGCATCGATTAATGCAGAAACTTTGATTTTACTCCCTTTTCGAAAAACAAAAATGTTCTCATCATGTCTACTTTTGCTGCTTTGCTTGCCACATGACAATCAACAGAATAGCTTTGCCCGCCGCATCGAATGGATTCTTTGAGTATGACATTCACCAAAGACACAAAGAAACAAAGGCCATTTCTTTTTATTGAAGGCAAGGAAAGCATCATGTTCGATGCACATTATAGATTCTTTGAGCATGTCAGCCACCATAGATTTATTCAAGGAAAGGAGAAGCATCACAAAAGCCCTTCCGAGTGTATCTTTCAAGTCAAGCCAAGATATATGGGAGCTTTGCACATCATCGTCTTCCTCCTCAGGTGCTGTAACTCTAATATACTAGTTATTTCATTATATCATCACTTCCGCCCAACTCTGAATTTTCACAATCATGAAGAGGTATAATTATTTCTATTGCTTGTTCTGGTTAAACAAAATATTCTCATCTTGCCCGCTTTCGCTGTCTTGCTCGCCGCATAAAAATGCATGGAATAGCTTTGCACGTTAGTTGGGAAGGAAAGCATCGGATGGATGATGTATTCTTCGAGCATATCGGCCACCAAAGACACGAAGAAACAAAGGTCTTTTTTTATTGATTGATGGGCAAGGAAAGCATCTTGTTCGATGCTTGCATTATAGATTTATTCAAGAAGGGAGACGCATCACAAAAGCCCTTGCAAGTGTGTCTTACAAGTCAAGCAAATATAGGGTGCTCTGGCACATCATCCTTGTTCTGTACTACTTGGAATGATTAATTTCGCAGTAAAGATGGCTATGTGCACCGATTGATATAGAGGCGAGGTTTACCCTTTTCGAAAAATGTAATATATATATTCCTCTAATGTAGTAGTTTTTTTTAGCAAGACGACATAGTTGTATTCCGTTGTGCTCAAGCTTATTTAGATGTCTCCACTCCCAGTTAGCCTTGCCACATTCACCGGTCACTGCTAGCTTGTATATGTAATACATACTTACTTCTCTAGAAACATTGTTTTCCCGTATAATAGATACCATCGGTTGTAAATCTGAGTAGAAGAGTAAAGTTTTGATGAAGAAAAGAAGTAGAAAAAAGAATGCAGCGGTTCTTCCAAAAGAAAAGGTAAGTGCTTTTTTAAAGAAAAGAAAAGAAAAGAAAAGGAAAGGAAAGGACATGAAAAGTAAAGGTCACCGAACAAGCTTTTCGGGAAGAAAAGGTAAAGGCTTTCCTAGGGGCAAAGCAACGGGGAGATAACACGCAGCACCGTATTCCTTTGCATTTTCTTGCTATCGCCACTTCCTCCCGCTTTACCAAAATTAACGAAAGATCCCCTTGGGTTTGCTGTTGAAGTGTGTAAGGTGCTCGCTCTCCTCTTTG
This sequence comes from Poa pratensis, assembly GCA_947311845.1. Classification (NCBI taxonomy): domain Eukaryota; kingdom Viridiplantae; phylum Streptophyta; class Magnoliopsida; order Poales; family Poaceae; genus Poa; species Poa pratensis. The sequence goes on along the minus strand of CAMZMU010000037.1, from coordinate 40,717,708 downwards.
CAACCTCTTTTTTCTGCAACACTGGAGAAGGCATATATATATATATGTTAATCTCACTGCTGGTATGACAACCATCGGAAGTGACAATTTGTAGGTCCATCACCACCCTCCATCCACGTAGACTCAATCCACAAGGTCGGCCGCCGGTCCGGAGCCCAGCCGGAGCTAGGCGTGTCCAGCCTGTGGCACCCGGCTGTACACACGACCTGCCCGCCTAGCTGAGGCATGGAGGGAGCTCCCGTGACCGCAGCCACGGGGTCCTTGGGACCTGTTGTAGCGAAGCTGGCTGCTCTGCTAGGCAGAGAGTACAAGCTGCGCCGTCGGACTCGCAAGGACATCAAGTTCATCAGATCCAAGCTCAAGGCCATGCACACTATCCTTTGGACGATATGGGAGAGGGAGCAACTTGATGCGACATCCAAGGATTTGAAGAAGGAAGCGCTAGATCTTGCGGACGACATGGACGACGCTGTCGATGACTTCATCCTCGGTATGGAGGAGCACAGCCGCAGCGGCAACAGGCGGTTCATACAGGGGAAGATCCAAGCAAGCCCGTTCGAAGATTTCAAGATAAGAGCAAATGATGTGTCGGAGCGGTTCCGCATCAAGTGGATGAAGAAGAAGAAGAAGAAGGAGACTGCTCAAGCTGTCTCCACCTTATTTTCAAGGAAAAATGACATATCCGGCCCCAGAAAACCTACTCCTCGAGCTTCGTTTGTGCGCAAGGATGCGTCACAGCTCGTGGGTTTGGACGGACCAAGGGATAAGCTCATCCAACACCTGGTAGGAAATGAAGAGATGAGCACAGTACCGGTGGAGCCGCATCTCAAAATGGCAGCTATCGTTGGAATGGCGGGGATGGGGAAAACGACCCTTGCTGACCTGGTGTACCAGGCGATTGGAAATAAGTTCCAAGCCAGAGCTTTTGTGTCGGTCACTCCAAATCCTAACATGATGGATGTTTTGGCAAGTATTCTCGAACAAGTAACAGCTGGAAGTATTGCACCATTTGCTAGCAGTAAAGCAACTAAACAAGAACATCTTATTGACATGATATCTAGTTTCCTCAATGACAAAAGGTACGCAAATTTGAAACTTCACCTCCTTTTTTCTTTTGTATATGCATTATATGATGACGCTCAGGGTTCAAAATTTAGGTTTAACAAAAGCTGTTTTTAGAAACTTTTTTTTTTTTTGAAAACGAGGTTGAAACCCCTAGCCCCTAGATATAGACTGTCTTTCTTGTTAATTATTAAGTAGAGTATATAATAAATGTAATAACAACCAAAACATTTTAAATAAATACCTTGCACTAAGTCAACTTCCTCCGCAACATCTTCATGAAGACAAACTTCCTCGAGCCACCATCGCCACGTCCGGGCGTACATGGCGTGGAGAAGGATTTTCATCCTGTATGCCGATACTAGTCACCGAAGACCGGCACAACACCAAGTAGACAATGCCTTGAACAAGATAATAAAACAAATCCATCGCTGATGAGCCCGTCCAAAGAGTCCAGGACAAGGGTTTTCACCCCGCATACGAAGTGTTATTACAATCAGGATTTTGATCACGGATTGATTAATAGTTGCATCTATCAGTACACCACACTAGGCGAAAAAGAACTAGCAAAATGTTGGTCAGCTTCCCTTAGACCACCACCACGGCCGTCAGGGGATGCCCGTGTCTCAGCATCCACCATAGGTAAGAGTCAAACTGCAGCATCCACCATAACCGTCGGAGCCGCTCACCCAATGCTTGATTTCGGACGATGTCGTTGGCGATTCAAACCTCCGCGTGCAAAAGACCAGGGCGACTTCCTATGTGTCGTCGTTCCCACGCACTCGCACCGGTCCCTTATCTATGCCTTGTAGTCGTCAACGATGGCCGCTGCCCTCACCGCAATGACCAAGTAGGTGCCTCTACCGCCATGCTTCTCCTCATAGGATCTGGTCATCGTCGCATTTACCGCTGCACAGCCGTGCTGACACTCGACACTAGATCTACTGCATGCATGGCCGCTATCACCATCGCAACATCATCCAGCGTTGTTTGGACTACCGATCGCAGCCGTGACTAGTGCGTTGTCTGGGCTGCCTACCATAGCCGACACACGTGTCATCGGTGGCGTCGATCCAACCCTCCCGGGCGTCCCGGGTGGCAAAGGACGCAGCCCGGAGGAGTGTGTCCTTCTTTCAGGCCGCCTTCCCCTGTTCTGACATGGCCGCTTAACATGGCCGCTTGAGGTCTCACGGCCACCACCCCCATGGTCCTCAATGAAAGGTTGTGGGGCTCTCGAGCCGCCGCTCGAACACGGGGCCGTACTTTCTGGTACGTACCAACTAGAGGACAAAAAATGAGTGGCTTGGCTTCTTCCGCCGGGACGGAAACGGGCACCGACATGGAGGCCAACTCGTTGATCTCCCGCAGCCAGTGATGTGATGTCGCTGACACAACTGCCTGCCCAAGCAACCCAAGTTCTCTATGTTGTCGTTTTTTTTCTCTGAGTCAGTTTGCTTCGACTCAGCAAGGGACAAAAACGAGGATTCCTTCTTCAAAAACCCCATAGGCAACGGAAAAAGGGTATGTTGCCCGTGACCTATCGCTAATGTGAAGACCTTAGTAGCAGCATGCAAAAAATTGTCACCTTTGAGCCCCACTATTGGAATCGATTATTCGTAATTGTCCGTTGCCTTACCATGGAGGCATCAGTTACGGTCATCTTTGGTTCCACCTGTTTGCACTAAGATATTTTTCCTCAACATAGAATATATATTTTCCATCGTTCTAAAAAGTCACACAACACAAGCACTAAAACAATAAAATATTTCATTCATATCACACACCAAATTCACCATAGCAATACCATCAAAATTTGACCAGGTACACATAGTCATGTCGACAACAACAATATCTCACTAAACCTAGACCACATCATATTTTCCCCAACATGTCATGCATGATACTACTTATGATACTAACTATAACACCCCTCCTTGTAAAGAGGCAATGTTACCACTAACCAATAACCCAAGCTTACCTTGCTAGTGGAAAATCCGGCAGCACCTCTCTTGTACAATCGGACATCCACGACAGACAGTTGAAAAATCAGAGTAACATATGTATGAATCATATGCGGAAACATATCAACAACTCATACCACAAATGTAGAGCTAAGTGGTGAACCCGCAAACCGATATGGTACCAAAATAAGGACCATAGAGGTTCTAAGCACACATATAGATGATCATGGAACCAAACCAAGACATGGTGTACACACAACAAGTAGATCCTAGCTATCAAGCATCATGAACTGGAGTAAGATGTTTATCCTGATCAAGCTAGGTGAGCGCAAGGGGTGTGAAATTTGTGAGTGAACACCCATGGGAGCTACGTCATTCCATATACTTGTAAAGCCTCACGGTGGTGTACCTAAAACAAAGCCCACGAGGGGTGAGTCCAAAGACTCATCAATTACACAACATAAGCATTGAATATACTGAAATGCGAGATATTTAGCATTCGAGCATGAACCTTAATTGAACAATTGAACGCTTTACTCATACCTCCCATTCTCTGAATGGCATGATTATGTATGAAGAAATAATGCAACCAAATAAGACCGACGACAAGGCTCTGAGCTTCTGCCGGCAAGCTGAGGAGGGGCGACGTCTCACCCAAGCTCCTTTCAATCCCTCACCATGTGAGAGGACCATAGCATGAAGATGGACCCGAAGGACCAAAAACCCACAAAGCAAGGATCATTCCTTGAATGAGGAGGATACTCTCATGATGGAATTTGTATCGAGAAGATCCAATCCCTATATCATACTAGTGGTATGGTGTATTGAAAGATACACTAGGGAAGGACATGTTCATCAAAATTCATGAATATGAAAGCATAATCAAACATGAATATAATTTCCAGGGAGCAATATAGCCGCTGTTGCACGGTGTATTCGCCTCGACCGTTACAAGGATGATGGTGTGAGGCTACAACCTGTGGATTGGAGCTGCAATCTGCTGTATAAACAAACATACTTGTCTCAAACATTGCACCAAAGCATGCTATGAAAAATACATAACCATAAAGGCTCATAAACGCATTCCGGGGGAGCAACCCATTGCTGCCACTTCACGGAAGAATACACATCTGGAGCTAGGAGGTTCCAAAACAATCAAATGATATAGCTACAGAATTATAATAAACATATCTACAAATAGTTCCAACTATTCAAACTCTGAATGTGAACTTATGAAGGTCAAAACCAGCATATACTTCGCTGTTGTAACCCATATTCAGAATAATGATTAGCTACCTTTGGAAATTCATAGAACAAGAATACTTATGGGAATTAATTAAAACAAGTTGGTCTATGAAGTATAAGGTATCAGGTAGCTATACCATGGTTGAACACAAATTAATCATTCGGGAATCCATGGTTTAAAGCTATGAAGATACTGTTTTTGTGAAACCGGTACAACAACTTGTTTTGATCGTCATGGCTAAACGGCTGAGCCGAATTAAGTGATGACCACTCAAAACGATCGCAGGAACGAGACCTGCAAAACACTCCATCTAGTCCTTCTCTGATTTTGCCATCTAGGGACTCGAAAGTAACGATTTCTGAACCTGAACGTGCAGAAACAGAAATATGGAGACATGTTTCCTCTAATTTCCCATAGATCTTGCTATTCCCCTACTCTAAGAACCTAGGAACCACCATGTACAGCACATTATAATATCATGGAGGTGGGGGAACTCACCCTTGAAGCTTCAGCAAGGGAAATCGGACAAGGGGAAAGTGAGGGTCTTCTCTTCTTCTTCACCTTCTTCTTATCCTTCTCCTTCTCTTCCTGTCTCCTCTTCTTGTCCACTCTTCTTAGACATCAAGAACAGGTCCAAGATGCACTTGGAGGAGGGATATGATGTGGGGCTGATGGGAAGGACTAGGGGAGAGGAAGAGAGGAAGGGGGGTGGAAGGAGGAGGCGCCATGGGAAGGAGAGAGGTCACGGGTGGGGACGAGGATGAAGACTCACGGTGGAAGTGGATATGGGTGAGGGCTGGCCTCATCTCTATTTTTTAATAGAAGATATTTTCGAAATTTTCAAATAATCATGGCCTTTGAATTGATAAATCCATGGAAGATGCATCCGGAGTCCGATTTTCACAAATGAGTAGTCCAAATAGATCGTCTCGACGAGCCGGACACAACTATGGAGTCGAATATTTGATTCCATGAACCATAAAAAGATGGATGGATATAATGAGTCCTAAACCATGTTTATCGGCACACGAGTAGTGGAAAACGGGGGTGTTACACTAACCACTCGGCAAGCCTTGTACTCAACCACAAGCCACGTCAGATTTTGACTTGTCTCAGACGGCTTCTGCTCATGCTCTTAATATGTGGATCTGCTCATCTTTCTTCTGGGATGCTACAGAAGGTGGTGTAAGAGACATTTTTTTTTTTTTGAAAGCCCACGTATATTCAACAATATACCACGTACACAGTACACAGTACAGAAAAGAAATACAGCACACCATACGTAGGGGAGTCAGAGCTCGAGCAAACCGCAGCAACTCCACCGGCGTCGAGGACGAAGGCCGCCGTCCCCCTTCTCACCACGCCCCAGGAGCACCACTCTTGATGAAGAACGCCGCAAGGCTCGCCCGCCGCGCCGCGACGGACCTGAGTCGATGAACGAGCACGGCAAGTGCCCCTTCACTCCATCTTCTCCACTTTGCCGTAGCCGTCTTCGTCGTCGAAGCAGAGAGGAGCTGTCGGGCCTGCCCAGCCCTGGATTCCAGCCGCCAAATCCGCCGCCAGCACGGATCTGACGGGGAGCCGACAGACTCGAGCACCACGCCGGGTCTCGAGCCTCCGCAAGTCGAGCGCGTCGCCGCCGAGCTCCCAGGAGCTCCGCCGCCGGAGAAGGACGCCCCGACACCAAAACACCCGCCGCCAGCACCACCTCCTCCACAGCAGCGCCGGCGAGGTCTCCACCCTAACCTACCATATATACAAGCCGGAGCCGGGGATCCCCCACCCTCCCGCCGCCGAGGCGGGCGGCGGAGGGGAGGAATCCCGCGGCGAGCACGTGGTGGTTCGGCTGAGTTCGCCCAAAAATCGCCCGTCGCCCCTCTGCTACAGTGACGGGAGGGGAGAGGATAAGGTCGGCTTTGATTTTCCTTGTAAGAGACATTTCTTCCACTGATGCTAATACAATGTTGTTGTTATGTAGTGTGACTGAAATCTTTCCTCTGAAAAACAATGACAAGTTAAAAATGGTAACATAATAGCAAGTCTTTGAAAATGTAAACTTAAATATGCTAATACATGTAGACTTATACCTTCGAGAGGCTCGGAGTTTTGACTTCTTATCATTCGTTTTTCGGGAGTCTGCAGTTCAGTGTATTCAGCTCATTTAAAAAGCTAAAATGTTTGTATCTACACCAACCTCTACATAATAATTTCATTAATAGTAAGAATAGGGCCAAAGAAGACGATGTATTACATAAATATAGTTTCCGATGATTGGAAAACTTACGAGAAGAAGCCTCTCCCACAACTTGTCCAACAGGAATGATTTAGCGACAAGAAATTATCTTGCTAGCAATAATCCCTTGGACAGCCAATGCTTTCTTATATATGCAGCGTAACTGAGACACTATTAAAACAAAACCAGAATGATGATTAGCACAAAAACAAAACCATAATAAGGATAAGCACATTCACATAAGTTGACAACTAAACTTAATGTAGATTTTAAGGTATATGGTCTAGGACCTGAATATAATGCAACTATAAACAGATCCGTGACCCTAAACCTTAAACACTATTAACATATAGTGTGGTGTATTCATCGTAGGCAGTACCACAACAATGACAAGTTAACTATAGCAAAGCCGAGTGAAGCTTAACAATGTTAAAACAATGGCAAGTCAACTATGCTAAAACTATTGGAATCCTAACTATAATAAACAACTTAGCTATACAAAAAGAGTGGATGTTAACGTGCAGAGGCTCACCGTGTGACCCTTGGATCCATTAGCTTGTAATAGATCGATACAAGGAGGAAGCGACGATGGAGGCCCCGCCGCTTGGAGGAGAGGCGGAGGAGAAGGTGCCACGCCGCTTGAAAGACACGGAGGTGGCGATGCCGGCTGCGCCGCTCGAAAGAGGTGGAGGACGCGACACCAGCCGCGCAGCTCGGAACACGCGGAGGACGCGATTCCGGCAGCTAGGAGGAGAGGCAGATCAGCCGCCACACTGTTTCAAGATCTGGGAGAGTGCGAGAGGGAGTGCGATGGTTAGGATTGCCACTCGGTGGAATTTTTAGCTCTACCACATCAGAAAGGGACATTACTAATAACCGTGTCCTTTGTGTTTGTACCACTTATAAACGGGACCTACGTATGGATGATGAATTTTCTTTCCATCATGGCTATGGGAGAACAAAGCGATGTTTCTAAATTAATTCATAATGATAATAACAATGATCAACTGATTACATAATGATAATAAATACTACAAGTACATCTTCTTCTTCTTGAACCCTTCTTTCGTGCTATCCTCGACCTTGGCACAGGCTCGCTTTTTTGCTAGCCATCGGCGGTGGCGCCTCATCGTCGTCCTCCTCCCCTCCTCCGGCGCCTTCTCTTCTTCCTCCTTGTCGGTCCACTCCTCATCAGAGTCGGGCTTTAGCTTATCCTTGTGTCCTTCCATAAATTCGACAAATTCGGGATCATCGAGGCTGGAAGGCATCAACATGTCGATTCAAGTCCATCCACATAACCGTGGATGTGACTGGAACTGTCTGGCGGTGACGGAGTTAACTCCTAGGATTACCAGCTCTGGGGCATCCTGCCTAGTCACTGGAATAGAGACATCACACAGCGAGAGAGGAGGTAGATCTGTGGAGCGGGTATGGAGAATTGAGATAGGGGAGAGCGAGAGAGAGAAAAATTTATAAGCAGTGGTGGTGGTTCCATTTCCTCGTTAAATCCACTCCTGAGTTTCGGTGAAATATACATAATTGTTTCCCCATGATAGTTAGACCACATTGCAAACGAGTATCTTTCGGGAATCGTTTGCATAGAAGCCATATCGGAAACATATATTTTATCCTCACCGTTGGCTTAGTATTTGGGGACGGGCTCGCAAATTTGCTCGTCACCAATGCTTATAACCCGATCGCGGCCCATGTCTGGCAGACCTAGTCGTCAACGCGCAATTACATTTATCCGTGGGCCGTATCGCTGCCGTTTAATTGAGGGGTGTACTTAGCATCGCTCTATACTAGTGCCATGTCCTCGCCCGGGTCTACCTTTTTTTGAATCTCTGGCTTGCTGTGGTCAGCAACAATGGCAAAGACGTTTTGACATGAATGACGGACTCGTCCGTCCATAAAAAGTTTGTCGAGTGGTTTTTTCTGGGTCCCATTGGGTGGTTTTTTCTACGTCCCATCGGATTTGGATACTGAAAAAAGGTTGATTTCTATATGAAATCAGCCTTGGAACTATAGAAATTTCATAAAACATATTTTTCAGTGGCATATGTATTTGGCTAATATTTCGAGTTGTGGTATTTCACAATGTGATATAATAAAGATCTCATGTTCAGTCATGCATGACAAAGTATGAAATTTTAAACTCAAATCATATATTTGCAAATTTCTTCTTTTACAAATGCCAATATCTTTGGGAAATCTCGATGGCGACCCCGCCTCCTGCCGAACCCCTCTTCCCTTGCTCCTCTCCCCTTGCCACCATCACCGGCTGTCCTATGGCTCCAGTGAGGCTTCCAGCCACCACCTCCTCCTTTCCACCAACCACCATGCTCTTCCCTTTCCCCATGGCCTTTTTTTATTTAGATCTGATGATTTCTCCATGGTCGCGTGTGGCTTCTCCTGAGCGCCCATAGAAGTGGTCCAGTCACCTGGTCAGAAGGCGTTGCATGCAGGACAGGGTGTAACTACCTCTCCCGTTCTCTGGCTGTGGGTAGCTGGTGTTGGTTCGGGCGCCTCTGATAGTAGGTCATGAACTCATGATTCAGCGAGCCAGGCTTCGCCTCGGTAGCTCCCTGCTGTTATCCCGACAGGATGCCAGCCTTGGCGAGCTCGTATGCTGTCAATTGGACTACTTCTTGATGCGTAGCTTTAGAACTACATATTGTAGCGTTCGCGTGCCTGCCATGGAAGTTGTCCTCATATCTCGGGTTCAACAGGTGGTTTGCTGAATGTGAATCTCTCCCCCCCCCCCCCCCCCCCCCCCCCCTCCCCGTGACCCCTGTGGTCGTCTCCTCCAGGTAGCCGTGGGGTGTGGGAGAAACCTAATCCCCCCCAGCCGCCACCACCCCCTCCCCGATCTCTCTCCCCCCGCCACTCCCTATTGTTGCTACCGGCCTAAGCGCTGCAGCGCCGATGACGGGGGCGGCGGGATCTACTTGCATGGCCCCTCGCGGGGTGGCAGGGAAGGCAGCCGCCGGGCTTGCAGCTCAGTCTCCGTCGTTGGGGGCCTCGCTTGGCAGTGCGTCTCGTCTTACCGTGCTCCTATGTTTAGCAGGGACCTTGGAAGCCGGGGCGGCGTCCCCGAATGATGGTGTCTAAACCGACGTCGCAATTAGTGGCGATCTAGCCTGCTGTGGGTTTGGGGAGGCACGATTGCCGGTGAAAACCGAGGCCGGCTTCAATTGTGGCAGACGATTGCGGCGTATGTGCGTTGCTACCTTGTTTAAAGCATTTTTGCTGCAGCCTACGTCTCCTCGCTTGGGCTGCTCCAGGGGAAACCCAAATTTGGGTCTCCGGATCGGACGATGGCGATGTGCGGCACCGTTCTCCCCCTAGGGACATTGTTTTTGGAGCATATGCTGGCTGGAGGGGCTCTGAGGTGGAACGGCGTGGTTCTTAGCCATGAAGTTTGCTTGGGGAAGGTTATGCGGATCTTAGCCATGAAGTTTGCTTGGCGCCAGTTAGATGGTGGTGACGGCTTCTGTAGCTTGTACATGAGGTGCTCGTTAGGAGTCTGCTAAACCGGATGAGCGCTCTCGTTTCGTCTAGAGGGCGTCTCGGGGTATGCAATATGTTCCCGGTTGATAGCTGGTGGAGGGATTTCGTTATTTGCCAGGCATAAGGTTTTTTTGACATGATCTTCACCTATTGTCGGGTCTGTAGGTGTTGTACGGAGGCTTCAAATTTTTGATGTATCGGCTTTTGTTGAATAAATTAATAAAAAGTATTCATCTTTTCGACACATAGACCGGGGTCTCATATTCCATTTTAAAAAAACGGGTGGTTCGCTTGGACTGGGGATCTCCAAGGAGTAGCCTTACGTCGTAGTCGGATCGGCCGGCTCGTAAGTAAGTTGTCGCCTACTGGCAGCGATCTACCGTGGCAATCCTTTTTTTATGCGGTGGCACTGAGTGGTGGTGCCTGGCGGCGGTTGTTCAGCTATCTCAGTTGTGAGGACAGCGATGTGGTTTGCGTGGAAGACGGTTGTTGTACAAGGGTTGCCAATGTGTTGTCTACCTCGAACTCTCTCGACCTCGCCTCTCTGGAGTCCCCCTTGGTCCAATGGCAGATGCTTCGTTGGTGCTCCGTTGATTTTTTTTACCTTTGTGCCATTATGCAGGCTTCTATGATCCATTTTTTCTTTGGAGCACACATATGGACATTGCTCTGAAACCCAGCAGTTGCTTTCCTCATTTCTCCATAAGTACATAGTTTTTTTTATGTCATTACTAGACACCCTTTCCCCTTATCTTTCATATTTTGACGTGAATGCAATTTTTTTTTTTGAAAAACATGAACATGCTACTCCATATGATGGAGTATTAAAGATCGGTCGCTTTGTTACAAATCTTTAGAAAGTATTATTATACCTTTGATCCCTATAGATGGTCAAATGGGGCGAAGAGATCATCAGAGCACAATTTAAACAAACACTGATTTATGTGGTCGTCAAGACGGCATGGTGGGCAGCTGGTTACCGAAAGAGAGACTTTCTTTAAGGTGTATGGGGTAGGAATATACTTTGACACCGGCGACATTTGGGAAGATGACCATGGTAGCCTGCGATCGCCCACCGGGGCCATACCCGAGAAAGCAGATGAAAAGCGAGGTAGCCAACAGCCTAAAGCCGCGATCAGAATCTTTTTCCATAACAATCTATTTTTACGGACACCGTGTCATCGCTTCCTTAAGCGGCCAATATTCGTGTTTTTCTATTTCTAAGGAGACGAATTAAACAACCTAAGGTGCCATCGTTTCAGTAGGATTATCTAAGCGCAAGAACTATACTTTTCAGTCCTAAAATAAAGACACTGAAGGAAAGATTCAAAGTATTATAACACAGGACTTCGAAACCACACGATATTGAAAACAGTCTTGTAAATAGCTTAATGCAGGGACCCTTTTACACATCTATCCACGTCTTTTTTAAGGAACGCGTGAGAAAGCACGTCTTTTTTTTATAGAGGAAAGGAACAGAGTCCACATTACAACGCCCGATCACTCAGGAAAGAAACAAAAGAAATATGATTTGCCTGCTACCACGCGGCCAAACACTGCAAAAAACATGCTGTATGCCTGCTTTATTTTCCATTTAACAAAAAAAAACAAAGACTTGACCAAACAGAGGACATGATTAACTCTGTCAATGCACAATATCGGGTAAACATGGAGTGTAATTCTTTGTCATTATGTCACAACTACGGAGTAAAATGTAGAATTTACACAAGAAATTTTTTTATGTCCTCATGCAACACGGAAATAAGTTAAAGACTCTGTAGGCTGTAGCCCATTAACTAGTCTAACAACATTGTTTTTCCCAATTTGTATAGGTACCTGGTCATAATTGATGATCTTTGGCATTGTGAAGAATGGGAAATTATCAGGAAATCTCTTCCTGAGAATAGTCTAGGCAGCAGGCTTGTGACGACAACTCAAGTTAGTGCTATGGCCGAGAAGTGGCGTGATCACTTCGATACCTTGCTCTACAAAATGAATCCCGAATGGTCTGATTATGAGCATGTATGGAGATACAATATTGATAAGACAAATGTTGCGACGTTTCGAAAATAAAGACAGATGTTGCTGCGGGGATGACAGCTGTAAACCCTGACATGGCTGAAGAAGGTTTTTGGCGTTTCAGTCCTGTTGTGTATATATGTGGTGGTGTGCCATTAGCACACATTTGCATGTTTTCAGCAGTGACATCAATGGTCCGACAGCAACAAGAACAATCAGGTCTGTCTGTACGGAAAATTGATACGCTACTTGCGATTAAGGAACGTGTAGCGCAACATGGAATTCAGAGCATCCCAGAGTTTGATCCATTGATCCAGAGTTTGAAAGTTAGCTACGACGATCTTGCTCATCATATGTTGAGGACTTGCTTGTTGTACTGCAGTATGTACTATGAGGGTCAGCTTTTCCATCGGGATATTTTGGTCACACAATGGGTCGCTGAAGGATATGTTTGTAAACAGGAAGAAGCAAGAGGTTACTTTGACGAGCTTGTAGGTAGGGGATTTATTCAACCAGTGGGAGATACGACAGCTTGATAAGCAGGAAGTTCGACCTGCACCCCACATTGGCAGAGTTCCTTAAATGGAGATCGCGTGAAAATAATTTCATTACTTGGACTTCGTACTTTCCATCCTCATATGCTCCCGGTGGAATCCGTCGTCTATGTATTAACTATTGGCCAAGCCATGGTTCTGTGGAGGAAGAGGATCTCACATCAAGAACAGACTGGCCTCATATTCGATCTCTTATTGTTTTTAGCGATGCCCATTACGTCCCCTTGAAGATTATGGAACGCCTGAGAGTATTGAATCTTGGACGTAGTAAAAGTGTAGAAGATCATCATCTGAAGGATATATGTGGATTGTTTCGTTTGAGGCACCTTCTTGGCGTCGCAGGGAGAAATATTCGTGTGATCCCACCGGAAATAGCGAGACTGCAGTACCTGGAGACACTGGAGGTGATGGAAACAAGTATCGCGGAGCTACCCCGTGAGATTGGAAAGCTGTGGAGATTGAAGACTCTGAACGTGACTTCGAGTAAAGAGCTCAAAGAGCTGCCTTCGGAGATTGGGGACCTGCAGCATTTAGAGACTCTGCGAATGGGGGGGCTAACTCGTTTGAAAGTGCTGCCTTGGGATATCATCGCTAGACTGAGCAAGTTGAAGACTCTGGATGTGAGTAGAAACTCGTGGATGAGCGAGCTGCCCAGGGAGATAGGAAACCTCAGGCATTTGGTGACTCTGAATTTGAGTGAACAAGGATCACAAAGCTGCCTCAGGAGATTTGGAAACTGCATAATCTAGAGGAACTACACTTGCTTAGAACAAGGATGACGAAGATACCAAGAGAAATCGGGGACTGAAGAAACTGAAGACGTTGGATCTGGATTGGAGTATCGGTACGCTACCTTGGGAAGCTGTCCAGCTTCCAGATTTGGTGGAGTGCCCCAGTGCATCAGCCAAGCTTGGAAGAAGAGCAGTGAACTGTTGTCTTCGCTGGTGGGAGCCGGGAGATGCTGTCCATTCACTTGAACAGGGCGGCTGGTGATAGGGGAGGAGGACTAATCGTTGGTACTAACCACATGCACATTCCACATTGGATCGGAGATAAGTTCAAGGATCTTGACTTGTTGGATATCAGGATCTGCAAACTAGAGGAAAAGGATATCAAGATCTTGCGGGAGATGCCCAACCTGAAGCTTCTCCGGCTAAGGTTGGAGGTCGTCCCGAGAGAGCCGATAGACATCAGCCGTCAAGGGTTCTCAAGGCTGGAGTCCCTCACCGTTGACAGCCGAGTGCCACGGCTTGACTTCCACGAAGGAGCCATGCCAAAACTCTGTTCTCTTACGCTCGAGTTCAAGTTCTACGGTGGCCCAACAAATAGAGACCCTCTGGGTATCAAGAACCTTCAAAGTCTCCGCTTGGTGGAATTAAAGTGGAACATGGATTGGTACGAAGCCAAGAGCTTCAGCGCCCCGATTGACGTCATCAGGCAAGAAGTCCAGGAGCACAGCAACCGCACCTGCATCTTTCAAGTTACTGGCCGCGATGACGAACTGTTCAGACCAGTCCGTGATTATGCAGCTTCCGTCAATGTTGGTACTCGAGGACCAAATTGAGACCCTGTCCCCGACTGGACCATGCCTAGCTAGCTTTCACCATTCTTTGCAAGAGACTATAATCCAATATCTTGAATTTCCAATGTCGGCCGGGTACCATCTTGACTTAATGCCGCAAGTTTAGGTGACGCCCCAGACCAACGGATTTGTACCACTTTGCTTAATGTTGCACCTTGTAACACTGACAGTTTTTTTTTTGCAGCAGCAGCACATTTGTTTCAAGCACCTTGGAAGACTCGGCTGGGTGGAACGAGAATTGGTATGGAGCCAACAGCACCAGCACGAAGGTTGACATCGTCAGGAAGGAAGCCCAGAAGCGCCCCAACCATAATACATTTCAGATCAATTAGATTTAGGTGTGCGCCTCGGCGCGCGGGCCCCGTCTTTAACACTTATAATATTTTGTAAAACCATAATTTATGAAACCAAAGTGCTAACTAAATAGTACTCCCTCCTTCTCGGTTTATAAGGCTTACGCGTATATCTAGGTCGCCCGCATGAGCTATATAATATGAATTAAATAATACAAAAATTATACCATTGGAAAATACAACATTTGAAGTTTCTAATGATATATTTTATATCATATATAAATCATGCTAAGTTGGTCAATTTGCCAACCTAGAAATACGCGTAAGCCTTATAAACTGAGAAGGAGGGAGTAGCAAAATATTTCATATGAGAGTTGGATTGAATGCAAAAAAAATGTCCAATTTAGTGAGTAGCTTTGTAAGCTAAGAGAAATCTTTAGATATGAAAATAGATATAGAGTTTTTTGGCCAAATGCGGGAACGCTCTTTTGAATTTCATCAAAATATTTAGTGGCATGGAAAATATAATCAGGATCGCAATATTTAGTGGCAGAATTAATCAGGAGCGCAATACACCTTTCTAATGTAGTTAATGATATTTGCTCAAATATTAGCACCTTACGGAAGCCTGTAAGAAACCAGCGTTGATCAAAGAATGGTAACAACAGATCACTGTTAGCAAACATCTAAAACCCATAGAATATAAGTTCTGCTTATACTTAATCTAAGTCAACTTGGTACGGAAAGAAACGGTAGATTCTTACAGCTCTGTTTATACTTTTAATTTATCTAAAACCAAACATATGTACTGGTAGCATGTCCTAGTCTGAGAGATTTGACAGGCTTTTCTAGCTAATTAATAAGAATATTACCTCAGAGATTTTGTTTGGCAGGTTACATGGTTTATTACTAACCAAGCGTGACTCGATGAAAGTGCGTTAAACAATGTGCAGAATAGAACAAAAGATTTTTTTTCTTAACTACTGATGGTGTGGGAAAGGTTCCTCCTCTGGGAATTTAGCACCAAGGACGCTGTCTGGTTGTATGGGGATACAAAAAAAATAACTGGTTCAATACAATTCCAGTATTGTTTTAAGAAACATTCTTTAGTTGGTAAAAAAGGTATGGGATGATCTTGAACATATTCATACCCAAATAGCACTTATGCTTTGGTTAGTCTCTGAGTTTTCTGTTTAAACCAAGTTTTCCAAATCAGTACCTATCATATTGTTGCACTCAAGCGCATCTGGGAATAATTTCAACAATAAATCCACCAAGTCAGTAATAGATCTGCAGCCCTACACACATGAGTCCTACCACGATGTCTACTGTCTCCCAACCAGAGGCACTGGAAATTACTATTGAACCCTTCTATGTGTATAATGCACAAGCTTCTATTTGTATAACTCTAATAAAAAATAGGTGGATAGTCAAAAATGTGTTCTTGAATTGTAGTTATTCTGTGTTGAGAAAATGAAATTAATCCATATCTAGCAAGTAACCGCGTCAGCGCACTAAACAAATGGGCCGAATGACAACATTAGTAATAGTTTCAATGGCTCGCCATGGTTTCACCCTCATTTCCAGTAGCGGGAGCTTCGCCTCGCCATTCGGTCGATGGGCTTGAAAGAATCATCTAGGATGCTGACCTGAATCAGAATTACAACCTCCATCGCTCCAGTTCAGTGAGAAAAATAATCTGTGACAAGCCTAAATTTATGCAAATGGGAAGCTATTCACAGCAACAAACAAGTCATACCAGTGTTCCACCAAAAAGCGACAACAAACAGGAAGTCTGACATAGTACATAGTTTGGCACACACTTTGAAGGTAAAACCCTGCCCCCAATACTACATGACATCAAATGAGATGTTCATGAAGCTCGCATCCACGTGATATCTCAGAACACAGAGCCTGGATTGCATATCATTCTCGAGGGCGAACTCTTGACCCAACCCTGAAGCGAATCCTCCCACCACTCATTGTGTACGATGCTCTTCCTTGTGGTTGTCATCTTCGCCCATCACAAGGTCATCTCCGTCCATCACGTGAAGCGCCCAGCCCTTTCTGTAGATGTTCAGTTCTATTGAGATTTCCTTGGGGATGAGCTACAGAGAATAAGAAAGAAAGAGAACTTCAAAAGAAAAAGAAGCATAGTAAAAAACAGGGTGGGGGTAAAAACATAAGGTTGAAGAAAATGAAGCAGGCAAAAAGAATGAAAATATGCAGCTACTTACTGAATAATATCCATACTATGAACGCTTCTTTATCTGCCGCAAGCTTCTCATTTAGATAGATTAAGGTATGTGCCCCAATGATGCAATGTACCGAAAACCAGGTAAAAGATACATTTACAATGAAACACATGCAAAAGGAACACGTACTGTTTGCCGATCGTGTTTCAGAGAAATCACTTCACGCCACAGCTGATGCTACGCCTGAGAAAGCTTCAATAGGTTCTTGAAAAAGGAACTTTGAAAAAAGAACTGAAGTAGAGTATTGGGTCTTCAAGTGGTATAATCAATAGTTCCAAAAAAAGCACCAGTATCTCTGAAATAGAAAAAGTTGTGGAAAGTTCTTCAAATATAAAAAGGTACACACAACAAAGAAAAAGCATGGAAAATATATCTGAAAAATATAGCACTAATGTAGAAGAAGAAAAAGAATTCTTGATTGATTATGAATAGGAAATAGAGCACATGGTCTTCATTTGTTCTGCTCGTGTCCACACCATGTACCAGAATACCCATGAAAGCTTAAATGAGACTAAAAGGGAACATAGTGGAGTCGGTGGTGACCTTCAGCGATGTGAAAAAGGCAAAAGTGGCATTGCTGTTGGGTTCACCCGTGGAATGAGGTGGCTCTCATCGAGGAAGATGGAGCGCCATGACCATCATCGGGCCTAAAACCATCCCCTTTGACAAACATAGCTTCTGTCAGACCCAACCACCCTGCGTGCCAATGGCCTGATGGATAGCGATGCCCCTGAGCTGGCTACAAAGGAAGATGAGCATCGATCATGAACCCTTCCAATAGATATCATGGTAATAATTTTAGAATAAAGTTCATACAGTTTATGGTGATCAGATAGTAGATATCATGTTAGTAGTGAGGCAAACCCTCGATTTTCGCGCGCGCGAGAATCGGGGCACCTCCTCGATTTTCGCGCCGGGCGCATTTAATGCGACGGCCATTTCGTCTTGTGGTGTGCCACGTGTACGGCGGAGATGAACTTGGCGAGGCGACGTTTCGGTTGAACGGCTCAGATCTCTACAGTCGATAAATAAGAAGGGGAAGGGGGCGCTGTGCTCTGACACTTCTCACAGAAGCCACCGCTCCCCATCTCCTTCTTCCTCCTTGCGCGCTCCACTCCATTGCCTCCAAGCACCGCTCGTGCTCGCGCTCGCAAGAAATTCTTAGCTTCCCACCGAAGAAGATGACGAAGAAGAGCCGTTCCGGTGCCGCGACAAGCACCGCCGGAAAGAGGACCGCGCCGCTGCCTCCGCCGCCGAAGTGGAGAAGACCCCCCAGTGCGACTAGAAGAGGTCATCCTTCGGCGCGCGGGACGAGAAGAAGTGTCGGCTGATGGGGCCCTCCCACAAGAAGAGGACAGCATCCGATGCCCAGGTACGGATGCTCGCCCGAATCCTCCGCCGGGCTACCGCGTGATGTTCTCCGCCTTCCTTCTTTGTGGGCTATCTCTCCCAGCCCACGAAATCCTCCGTTGCCTCCTCGTCACCTACGGGATCCAGCTCTGGCAGCTGACCCCCAACTCGATCCTCCACCTTGATATCTTCATCACAATCTAAGAGAGCTTCCTCGGGATCCATCCCCACTGGGGCCTGTGGAAGCGAATTTTCTTCGTCAAGGCGCACTCGAAGAAGAGCGCCCGATAGTTGTTGGCGGCGTCGGCTTCAGCGTTCGCCCTGAAGTCGACTATCTGAAGTTCCCGATGAAGGAATCCGTCCAGGACTGGAGGGGCAAATGGTTCTACATCAAGGACCAACCGACAATCGGCCAGTCCTTCGATCTCGAGCCTTTCTCTGACGTGCTGGAAGCCACCCACAAGAAGACTTGGAAGAACGCTTTCAGTGCCGAAGAAAGAGCAGTAGCCGATGGTCTCCTGGCGAGGCTGTCGAAGATCATGAAGTCTGGCGGCATCCAGTCAGTGCAAGCCAGGGACCACCCGATGTGGATGTACACCGGGGCGAAGGACACAACTCGCATTAGTAAGTCCGTACCCGAGGAGCATAACATCGTCGACGCGGTCCGGCGCTTCACGAAGCTGAACAAGGACGACGAGATCCCCATCACGCCGTTGGTGAGGCCGTTCGATGCTTCGCATAAATTTGACAAGGTAAACTTCTTTTCCTTCGGCTTCTCTTTTATCAGAACTTGCTAGATTGCCTTCTTAGTGTTTCTTTCCGTTCTTGCTTCAGAACTTTGACCACCTGCTGGACTTCTCGCCATCTCCCGAAACCGGGGTAGCACCAGAGGACGATATCGAGTCCACTGGCCACTCCGAGGCTTCGGGGAGGGAGGAAGAGATACCCGCTGCATCCTCCACCGCCGAGGAGGACATCGAGTATGAAGAAGACGAAGAAGAGGTCGGGAGCGAGGCCTTCAGGGTTCAGCCAAGACCGGGAGCGACCATCGGCGGCTCAGCGCCTCTGGTCGTCTCCCCCATATCTTCGGCTCCTCCAGCCCCTGTCCCTTCTTCGGCTTCTGCGGAGGGCGCCCCTGGCGCTTTCGATTTCTTCGACGTGGACAGGTATGATGTGTACATTAGTTCTTCTTTGGGCTTGGGCTTCTTGATTTTCCTTTGCATGTACTAATTGAGGTACTTGTTCTGCTTCAGCATTGAAGACGTCAACGATGACGACGACGATGACGAGGAGGTTGACAACCGCCCGACGAAGAAGCCGAGGGAATCCTCGGATAAGACGGTCACTGATACGTCTCAAACGTATCTATAATTTTTGATGTTCCATGCTTGTTTTATACCAATTGCTACATGTTTTGCATCTACTTTATATCACTTTTATACATTTTTTGGGACTAACCTATTAACAAGATGCCGAAGTGTCAGTTCCTGTTTTCTGCTGTTTTTGTATTCCAGAAAAGCTAGTCTGGAAATATTCTCGGAATTGGACGAAACTACACGGGGGTCCCTATTTTTTCAGAACACGCCGGACGGAGCGAAGGAGCAACAGAGGAGGGCCACCAGGGCCCCACACACCACTAGGGCGCGGTTCCCCCCTCTGCCACGCCCTAGGGTGGTGTGGGCCCCTCGGGGGTCTCCAGCCGCCACCCTTTCGCCTACTTATTCCCCCCGACGCGAAAACCCTAAGTGCCTGAGCAAATATCCACGAAAAGGTCCAGAGACGCCGCCGCCGTCAACCCTAGCTCGGGAGGGTTCAGAACCTCTTCTCGGCACCCTGCCGGAGAGGGGAATCGTCACCGGAGGCTTCTACATCGCCATGCCTGCCTCCGGAGTGATGCGTGAGTAGTTCATCCTTGGACTACGGGTCCATAGCAGTAGCTAGATGGTTGTCTCTCCACTTTGTGCCATCATGTTTAGATCTTGTGAGCTACCCTACATGATCAAGATCATATTATTGTAATGCTACATGTTGTGTTTGCTGGGATCCGATGAATATTGAATACTATGTCAAGTTGATTATCAATTTATCTTATATGTTATTTAAGATCTTGCATGCTTTCCGTTACTCGTAGATGCTTTGGCCAAGTAGATGCTTGTAACTCCAAGAGAGTATTTATGCTAGATAGTGGGTTCATGCCTCCGTTTAACCTGGGACAGTGACAGAAAGTTCTAAGGTTGTGGATGTGCTGTTGCCACTAGGGATAACCTAACGATGCTATGTCCACGGGCATATGTGTTTGTTTACATTACGCGCTTTACTTAATGCAATTATCCGTTGCTTGCAACTTAATACCAACGGGGGACTCGGATAACAACCCGGCAGTGGATTATTAGTCATAGATGCTGTTGGATAACGGTCTATGTATCTTGTCGTAATGCCCAATTAAATATCATAGTAGTCAACATGTCAGATATATGCATTGTCATGCGCTCACTATTTGTCAATTGCCCAGCTGTAATTTGTTCACCCAACATGTTAGTTATCTTTTATGGAGAGACACCACTAGTGAACTGTGGACCCCGGTCTATTCTTTTACACTGATTAAACAACCACAAACTGCAAACTGTTCCTTTTTCATTCTCTGCAATTTAATACTTATTTTCCACACGAGACGTTTAATCCTTTGTTTTCAGCAAGCCGGTGAGATTGACAACCTCACTGTTTCGTTGGGGCAAAGTACTTTGATTGTGTTGTGTGCAGGTTCCACGTTGGTGATCGTGTTGCGCCGTGCGGCCACCAACAACCTTCTGAAGAGTTGCTGCTCCTACTGGTTCGATAACCTTGGTTTCTTTCTGAGGGAAAACTTGCTGCTGAACTGCATCATACCTTCCTCTTGGGGTCTCCCAACGAGCGTGTGATTCACGCCATCAGTCACCTCCGAGGAGAGAACTGCACCGGAGGCCGAAGAGCCGATGATGGAGGCAGCGACACCCGAAGGTGCCCCTGCCGTTGCGCCTTCTCCCGCGAGGCGGGCGCTGCTGAAGAGGAAGAGGGGTGACCTGCCGACGCAGGCCACTTCGTCGTCTCCTCCGAGCTAGGTATGTATACTTTGATGCGTGTGCTTCCAACGCATGTTTTTATTTTTGCTCGAGTAGCCCCCGAGCCAATGTTTGGCTGTGCACGGGCAAGCATTGGCTCAAATCTTCGAGTACTGAACTTTCTTTCTTTGATGTAGTCCGCCGATGACTTGGAGAAGTCGCTTATGAACTTCGCCGCCTACTACCGCAAGCTGGAAGCCGAAAACCAGCGCTTGAGGGACGCTCTTGCCAAAGAGGGTGAGGCGACCCGCCAAGCTTACGGAGGAAGCGGCGAAGCATGCCGAAGATAGTGAAGCTACCCGCAAGTTTGCGGAGGAGGCGGCGAGGCGCGCCGAAGAACTTGGCGCCGAGCTCTCGAAGGTTCGCGGCAACCTTGCGTCGGAATCCGAATGCAGGGAAGCCGAGAAGAAGCGAGCTGCCGAAGGTGAAGGTCGTCTGCACGCGGCTGTCTCCTCTTTGCTAGGTAAGTTATTTTGACTTGTCTTCTCGCTTGAGCATAGGCATGCTTTTCCTCTGTTTTCTCCTTAAGCTTTCCTTCTCCTTTTGCTTCGTCACAGAGAGCGCCAACATCCCTATGGACAACAGGAGGAAGGCGCCCTTGGACGCGGTGGCGCTTGCCGAAGATTCAAGCGCCAAGGTGCAGAGCTTTCTGGACCTGACAAAGATGATGCTGGGGCGGCTGCACAAGACCATTTTCCCGAAGGCGGAGCCACCGGCGTCGTTGGCAGAGCTTGTCGAGATCTTCAACGCCAACACGGACAACCCCATCGAGGTATACCGTCGCTCTGGCAAATACTCGGAGCCGCATATGCCTATCAGGTGCTCAAGGGCCATGCCGTCCCCGTCAACCTGCTGGAGCTGGCGAAGACGCTTCCCTCGGCTGATGGCAAGCTCGTGGACCTGAGCAGGTTCAGGGAATCCGCCAAGAAGTTCGCCAAGAGGTTGATCACCTTGATGGAGCCCGGCCTCCGGAAGCAAGGCGACACCAAGACTGCTGCCGATAGTTCGGCACAGACCGCCGTCCCATAGATGTCTTAGTAGATTTTTCTTTTAGAAACTTTTGTCTTGGACTACGCCGATCCTTCGACTTGAATGAAAAAAATTGATGTGTTGCCTTTGAGTTTTCCTGTGTTCCCGATGAAACGAGCCCCCGGGCGTTTAACGTATGCCGAAGATTTCAATTCTTGAGTTGCTTGATTGAGTACTGTTACGTTGGCTGTATCTGCAGGGCCCTGCCGAAGGACCTGCGGCTTCTTCTTCTTCGGGTCCTACCGCTCTTCCCTTCGCCTGCAGCAAGACTGAGCAGCTGAGGGCTTGTCGGGATCAGATAAAGGCGCTGGAACAGAAGCTGAAGGTTGTCCAGGGCAGCTGCGCTGTACTGAACAAAAGGGCTAAGGTGGCGAAGCAATGCCAACTTTATGCTCTCGAAGAAATGAAGGCAGCCACCGATGCTTTGCACTGTAAGTAGCTTTATATCTTCTGTCGATTCGTTCTTGCTTTGAGTCGTTGTCATGTAGAGGTGCTGAACTTGAATGTTGTGTTGTAGGGATTCGCTTGGATGCCCAAGCAGAGAACGATCGGGTGAATGCGAAGCTGAACGCTGCCGATGCTGCCTCTGCAGATTACCCGACGTTTTGGAAGGACCGATCTGCGGCTTCTGTTTTTGTGCGGCTTCAGGACCACATCTCCAAGCTCAGGGTTTCTTCGATAAGTGTACTGCAGCTCTTGGGTTAGTCTGGGACGTGATGATGCCGCTGAATCAAAGGCCGCAGCATAGATTGTTCGGCTTGATGGCGGAGTTCTGCAACGGCCAGCGGGTGCGCTCACAGGTTCGAAAGCAGCTGATCGCTGGAGCCGAAGCAGAACTCGCCCTTGCTCTTACTCGATATCCTCGGCTGCAGTTGATGGAGATAGCCGCGGGTCCTCCCACAGATGACGATGGCAATAGGATAAACATGAAGATTCATTTGTCCTTGGCTCGGGATCTGGCTGAAATCATAGCCGACAAGGTCGTCCTCGAAACAGACCCGGGGTACGACGATGAGTAAGGTCCTGTAATAGATGAAAGTTGTATATAGCTTTGTAAATGTAATTATAATTGAAGTCGATGAATGCTAAGCTTGGCTGCGCCGTTATCGTGAAGACGATAGTTGGTGCGAAGCGTGTATGCAACTTGGAGTCGATGTTGCTTGCAGTCGATGAAGGGTAAGCATGTTTGCATAGCTATCGTAAGTTTGATGCTGTTGTGAAAAAGCTTGTGTGTGTCTTGATGTCGATGAAGTTGAGGCTTGTGTGCACATTTATCGTGAATACGATAGTTTAGTGCGAAGCCTGTGGCGTAGTCCCCGAGTATATTCGGGTGTATGGCGAGTAGTCGAGTCCAGTTTGGAGGAAATTGCTCTTTATTGATAAGTGAAAACTTATGTACATAATAGCTCGATAGCTTGGCTGAGTAGCCTTATTGAAAGGGAAAGAGAAAATACTAGGCGTAGAAACGGCGCAAATGTGCGGCGTTCACGGGTTCTTCTCATTGGCGCCGGTCTTCGCGTCTGGAGCCGATAAGCGCCACCGCCAATTACTTCCGTGACGATGTATGGCCCCTCCCAAGGGGACTCGACCTTGTGGTGGCCTCCTTGCTTGAGCCTGAGCACAAGATCGCCTTTCTCGAAGGTTCGGGTGCGCAATCGCCGGCTGTGAAATTGCGCAGCTTCTGCTGGTAGACAGCTGTTCTGGCGAGGGCGACATCTCGTGCTTCTTCGAGTAGATCAGCCTCATCGGCAAGGGCGTCATTATTTGCTTCTTCCTCGTAGTCAATGACCCGAGGGGCTTCAAAGTGGATGTTCGTTGGTAGGATAGCTTCGGCTCTGTATACCATGAAGAATGGTGTGAATTCAGTCGATCTATTTGGTGTGGTGCGGAGGCTCCATAAGACCGAGGGAAGTTCCTCGACCCAGGCGCCAGCTGCCCGTTCGAGTGGTCGAAGGAGTCTTTCTTATTCCGTCGCAGACGAGCCATTGGCCTTCTCCACCTGACGATTGGTCTGCGGGTGCGGGACCGATGCGAAGCTGAGCTTGATGCCGAGGTTGTCGCAGAATTCGGTGAACTTGTTGGATGTGAAGTTTGTCCGTTGTCGGTGATGATGCTGTGCGGGACGCCGAAGCGGCAGGTGATGCTCTTGAAGAACTTGACGGCCGTGGTGGCCAACTGATTGGTGACTGGGACGGCCTCGATCCATTTGGTGAACTTGTCGACTGCGACTAAGAGGTGGGTGTGCGACCCAGACGAAGATTTCTGCAGTGGCCCAACTTGATCGAGTCCCCACTAGGCGAAGGGCCAGGCGAGGGGAATTGTCTTCAAGTCTGTTGCAGGTGCGTGAGGCTTCGATGCGAAGCGTTGGCACGCCTCGCACTTCTCGACGAGGTTTCTGGCGTCTTGGGCTGCCGTGGGCCAGAAGAATCCTGACCTGAAGGCTTTGGCCACGAGTGCTCGACTACTCGCGTGATGGCCGCACATTTCTTCGTGAATTTCGCGCAGCAAGTTTTTGCCGTCTTCAAGTGCAATGCACCGCTGGAGGATGCCGGAGATGCTTCTCTTGTAAAGTTTTCCTTCGATGACCTTGTACGCCGTAGATCAGCGCATGATGCGACGTGCTTCGGCCGGATCTTCCGGCAATTCCTGCCGCAGCAGGTAGTCGAGGAAAGGCTTGGTCCAGATGGGCTCGATGAGCAGGACTTGCTGCATAGGACCGGACTCGATGTCCTCCTCGACTTCATCGCATTCTTCTGGTTCACCCGTGGACGAAACTTCTGGGTCGATGCTTGGCGTTGCCCCTGGCCGGGTACCGGCTGCTTTGGTGGCTTGACCTTGATGGATCGCTGGTTTATCACCTCGTAGAAAACTCCAGGTGGAATTGGAGAACAAGTGGAGCCGATGTTTGCCAAATTATCGGCTTCTTCATTGCTATCTCTGGAGACTTGCTTCAGCTCGCATCCTTCGAAGGTGCCTTCTAGCTTGTTGTACAGTTCGTTGTAGGCAACCATGTTGTCGCTGATGGTGTTGCACTTGTTCATCGACTGCTGGACGACGAGGTTGGAATCACCGTAGATGTCAAGGCGCGTAGCGCGCAAGCCTTCGCCATGCGCATGCCATGCAGCAAAGCCTCGTATTCTGCTTCATTATTGGATGCGCCCGAGAAGTTCATCCGCAGCACGTACCGCAATTTATCGCCTTGCGGAGATGTGAGGATGACGCCTGCGCCAGCTCCTGAATTTCGCTTGGATCCATCGAAGTACATGGTCCAGGAGTTCGACATGTCCGGAAGGTTCGGCATCTGGGCTTCCATCCAGTCGACGAAGAAATCTGGCAGTATCTGGGACTTGATTGCTTGACGATGATGATACGTGATGTCGCGTGGCCCCAACTCGATCATCCATTCGGAAACTCGCCCTGTTGCCTGCGGGTTGGTGAGGATGCTTTTTAACGGAGCATCGCTGACGACCCGTACCGGGTGCTCCATGAAGTAGTGCCAAAGTTTGCGTGCTGTCATGAACACGCCGTAAGCTAGCTTCTGATGGTGCGGGTACCGCTGCTTGGACGGTGTGAGCACCTCGCTGAGGTAGTAGACGGGGCGTTGGACGCCGTCGATCTTGCCTTCTTCCACGCGCTCGACGACGAGCACGGTACTGACCACCTGATTGGTGGCGGCGATGTAGAGGAGCATCGGCTCCGCCTCTCTTGGGGTCACGAGGACGGGCGATGTCGATAATATGCGCTTGAGGTCGTCGAAGGCCGCCTGCGCCTCAGCGATCCACTCGAATTTTTCTGCCTTCCTCATCAACTGATAGAAGGGGAGCGCCTTTTCGCCCAACTTGGCGATGAAACGACTAAGTGCCGCGACGCGGCCCGCCAACTTCTGGATGCCGTGGAGATTCCTTGGTGGTTCCATGTCGATGATGGCCTTGATCTTGGCGGGGTTGGCTTCGATTCCTCGGGCGGAGATGAAGTAGCCGAGGACTTGGCCCGCGGGGACCCCGAAGAAGCATTTCTTCGGGTTGAGCTTGATCTTGTAGCGGTCGAGGTTGTCGAAGGTCTCGCGAAGATCTTCGATGAGTGTGCCCCCACGCAGGTCTTGACGATGAGGTCGTCGATGTAGACTTCGATGTTGCGGCCAATCTGGTTGGCGAGGCAAGCTTGCATGCAGCGCTGGTAGGTAGCGCCAGCGTTCTTGAGGCCGAAGGACATGACCTTGTAGCAGAAAACACCGCCAGGCGTGATGAACGCGGTGAGCTCTTGGTCTTCTTTCTTCAGCTTGATTTGGTTGTAGCCTGAGTAGGCGTCGAGGAAAGACAGGCGTTCAAAGCCCGCGGTGGAGTCGACGATTTGGTCGATGCGCGGGAGAGGGAAGTGATCTTTCGGGCAGTGCATATTGAGAGAGGTATAATCGACACACATACGTAATACTTTAGTATCTTTTTGGGTACAAGGACTGGGTTAGCCACCCAGGTATACTCTTTTATTTCTTTATTAAAATCGGCATTCAGTAGCCGATGAACTTCCTCGCCGATGGCCTTCCGCTTCGGCTCCGAGAAACGACGGAGGGACTGCATCACGGGGGCTGGGGGGTCGACGTTGAGAGCGTGCTCAGCGAGTTCCCTGGGAATGCCCGGCATGTCAGATGGTTGCCATGCGAATATCTCCAGCGCTCACGGAGGAACCCGATGAGCGCGCTTTCCTATGCCTCTGGCATGCCCTTGGCGACGTTGACGACCTTCTCTGGATCTTCGGGATGCACCTGGAGGGCTTTTGTGCTCTTGCCGGCGTCGAACTTCTCGTCCTTCTTCCGTTCTTGTCCTCCGGTGGTGGCTGGCTGTAGTCGACCTTGTCCACGAGAGCCGCGAACTCTTTCTTGTTGAACATCTCGGCGAGCTGCTGGAACTCCTTGTCGCAGTTATCGGATCGCAAGAAGCTTCCGGTGATGGTGATGGGGAAGCCGCTGTTCCCTGGCATCTTCATCTTGAGGTATGTGTAGTGCGGCACGGCCATGAACTTGGCGAAAGCAGGGCGGCCAAGTATCGCGTGATACTGTGAGGGCCAATCCACCACCTCGAACTCGAGCCTCTCCGTCCGGAAGTTGTCCTCCGTGCCGAAGGTGACGTTCAGTGTGATCCTGCCGATGGGGTCAACAGCTGCAGTTGGGACAACGCCGTGGAATTGTGTCTCGGATTCCTGCAGCTTGCCCTCGGGATCTGCATCGCGGCAAGGGTGCTGGTGAAGATTAGGTTGAGGCCGCTACCACCGTCCATGAAGACTTTGCTCATCTTGTACCCGCCGATCTGGGCTTCGAGGACCAGAGCGGCGTGGCCAGGCCGTGGGATCGCGGGTGGATGATCTTCCCTGCCGAAGGTTATGCTTTGCTCGGACCAGTCGACGTATTCTGGGGTGAGAACCATGGCTGCTTCCGCGAGGTTTACTTCTCGGGTGTAAAGTTTCTGCTTCCTCTTGGAGACGTGCGCCTTCTGGATCATGTTGTTCAGCTCACCCGCGGGTCGCGGGAAGGCGCTTGCTGGGGCACGCTGCTGCTGCTGAACGGCGGCAGCCATGTTCGGCTGCTGCTGCTGAAGGTTCGACATCTGCAGATGCGCCGGCGGGCCACCTGGTGGTGGTGGTGGAAGATTCAGCGCTGGTGCGCCGCCAGCTGTCGCGGGAAACCCTTGCGATGCCGCGGCTCGGTTCATCTCGTCGTAGAGCTTTTGCATGTCGAGGAATTGGCGACAATCCTTCAGCAGATGGTTGCACTTCGGGGTGTTGTCCTTTGGGTCGATGAAGCTATGCAGGTAGCAGGGGGCGTTGAGCTGGTTTGCGAGCGGCAGGCCCGGCATTCGAGGACGCCGCCATCCTGACTTGTACCCGCCGCTGCTGCTGCCGCGGTATCCGCGGTAACCGCCAGAATCACGGATGTTGCGGTAGCTGCTGGAGTCGCGGCGGTCGTCACGCCTGCTGTCGCGCCCATCGTCACGGCTGTCGTCGTGTCGATCACTGCGCTTGTCGTCGCGCTTCTCGACGTAGCCAGCTGCAACCATGATGCCTTCGTCCTTTCGCCTCTTGCGGCGGTCACTTCTTCGGCTACCCGAGTCCGTCGGGTGTCTCCGATCTTCATCGTCGTCGTCGTGGCTGCGTGCGCGCGGCCTGCGCACGTGATCTTCGCCATCTGCCCATCTGTTGGCCATCTCCATCAGCTTGGCGATAGTAGTAGGCTTGAGCCGACCCAATTCTTCCTGGAACTCGATGCGCTTGAGGCCGTCGTTGAAGGCGTCGATGGCTCTGTCCACAGACACGTTCTCCGCCTGGTTGAGTAGCTTGGTGAAACGCTGAAGGTACGAGCGCATCGACTCGCTGGACTTCTGGGCGCACATGCGCAGCTCAGCGATGCCGATGGGCCTCTTGTGTGTTGCTTGGAAGTTCTTGACGAAGACGTCCGTCAGCTCGTCCCAGGACCGGATCGAGCCCTCCGACAAGCCCTTGAGCCAGGCACGAGCCGAATCCTTCAGGTTCAGCTGCAGACACTACATAGCCGCGATCTTGTTGCCGTTCTGCATTACTATCGCCTGCAGGTAGTCATCCAGCCAAGACTTCGGCTCCTGATGGCCGTCATACTTGGGGAGATCTTCGGGTAGCTTGAAGTATTTTGGCGGCATGGTCTCGCGGATGCGATAATTGAAGCAGCTTGCTCCTCGCGGTTCGCCGTCAAACTTGTCGGTCTCGATATCATCTGCGTCCTCGGCGCGGGTGGCGCGGCGGAGGCGATTCTTGTCGACCTTTTTCTGAGTGATGACGTCGCGGGGCGTTGGCGATGAAGAGCGTCGATGCCGCGGAGGATCGTTGTCCCTCGAAGGAGAGCGCGAAGAGCGCCGGCGCGAGCCGCTGGATCGTCGTCCGGATCCGCGGTTCCCTGCGGGAGAGAACGAGATGACCGGCGTGCAGGTGGTGCGGCAGGAGCTTTTTCCGTGACAGGAGCGAGGGCGCCTAGAGCAAGGGCCATGCCTATCATGGCCAGGCTCTCGATGGCAGCTCGATGATGCGGGAGCCGAGGATCGCCAGGAGCGGGCGAATTCTGCACCAAGTAGGCAGTGGCGTTGACGAGAGCAGCTCCCACGGTGTTGGGCCGGAAGGCCCCCGTGGTGTCGACCGTTTGGATGGAGTCGTGGAGGTTCCGCGAAAGGGCTTGGACGTCCCCTTCCGAAAGCCGCGGGATCCGCGGGCGATGCTTGCTGGTGACGTTGTTTACTCGAGAGTTTGCTGAGAGCGCTGCCCGACGTTGGCTGGAAGCGTCGGCAGCCTCCTTGCACTTCTTCAGCTCCGCGTCCTCCTTGAGCATCCGCCGATGGTTTTCGGTGAGTATCTTGTGATATGCGGTGAGCGTCCCGTGAGATGTGTCAGGGGGAGTGCGACGTTGTGGGCGATCGCGTTCTTGGCGGCGTCCCACTCCTCGGGACTGACCGATAAGGTGGAGCCGGTGGCGGCGCTGGTGGTGTGCTGGCTGCCTCTTGGGTTGCCGTTGTCGACGCTTTCCTCGAGGCCGGTGTCGAGGTTGATGACGTCGATCTGGTAGCGGGAGGGTCGGGTCATGCGTGCGCGCTTGGCAGCAGCGCTGTCCTCGTCGCTCTCGATGTTGTGGATGTTGAGCCACGCGTTGCACAAGAAGGGGACTCCAGAATCCCGATCGTACTGCGTGTCGCATCTGCGGCAGTAGTAGACGGAGCGATCTGGGGACCCCGAAGAATCGGAGCCCACGGATGGTGTCGAAGGAGATGCAGCCCCGCGCGATGATGTTGCCGAAGGTGACGAAGGAGTCGAATCAGTAGCGGTGTCGATGCTTAACGGGGTCGATGTCGCTGCAGTGGCGACGCTGGAGGGAGCCGATGGCGAAGAAGGCGGCGCCGCGCTCTCGATGGCGACGCTTGACGGAGTCGATGACGATAGATCGAACGTGATGGCGACAGTCGATGAAGCCGGTGGTGATGAAGATGTCGATGACGCTGTTGCCGAAGATGTTGGCGCCACGGGGACCGGGGGAACCCGATCTGGCATGCGGAGGATGCCGTGGGCGTTGACGTGGAAGTTCATGTCCCCGACGGACAGCTCCGATCCGTCGGCGAGGCAGTCGAAGACGGGCGAAGCGTCGGCGAGTGTGGGGTGAACTCGAAGGACCCGAAGTAGATCGGATCCGCCAGATCCGCCGCTTCAGGGAACGGCGGGAGCGTGACTGCCAAAGTTGTGCCTTGAACCAGCAGGTTCCCCACGGTCGGCGCCAATTGACGAGGGGTAACCTCGGCAATGCCCTCGATTAGGGGCTTAGGGTTGTTGGGAGCCTGCATGTTAGCGACAACTACGGTGCGAGGCAAACAAGGGGAACAAGGTTTACCCAGGTTCGGGGCCATCCTTGAGGTAATACCCTTACTCCTGCTCGTCTGATCTCGATTACTGGTGAAGCCGAAGATTACAAGGTCGCGGTCTCGCCGAAGGCAAGGTCACGACGTCAGGGTTTGAGCATAGGAGATGTGTAAGGTAGCGTAAGTTCTCCCCGGCGGCTCCCTCCTGGCCTTTATATAGGAGGCCAGGTCCCGAGAGTCCCAACCGGGTCGGTTACAGATAGACGCTAACCCTAGATAGAGTTGTCTAATTTAAACATCGTCTTGACTTGATCGCCAAGGATCCGATAGCTCCGTGGGCCTCTTCGGCATGGAGCTGTATTGGGCCTGGCGGTTCTCCACGTGGGCTGCTCTTGAGCTGTACCAGGTAGCCTAACGGTGGGTACCCGAAGGGTAGTCCCCACATCAATGTGCATGACCTATCTTTTAGATTTGATCATACTCATCAAACTTCAGAGTTCGAACCTACACTATCAGGCTTCTGATCTTCGCCTCCATATATGCAGTAAAATACATATGCGGACTGGCACAAACCATTATGCCTTGTTCAAATTAACCTGCATATATAAGAAACGGCGATGAAATTCTCTTTAGAGGCGAAGATCAGAAGCCGATGTAAATAAATAATAGCGGGAAAAATTAGCAACACCTTGTTGCAGCCAAACACAAAAAACAGCCCTGAGGTAATTGCACCAAAAAAGTCAACGTGAAGAATAAACTTATTAATAGGACTATTTCTACAGACTTAAAAAATGTCTAGTCAAAAGGACGCTTCTTTCATGTGCACCAGAAAAAGGATATGCTTCTTTCATCTGTAGCAGAAATTTAGCAATGCATTGATGGACTTCTAGTCTAGAATTGACTGCAATTAAACACCCACTATGTACATACTTGCTGTCCATCTAACCCAACAATGAATAGCTATATGCAATTAAACTGGCAGGCCATATGCAATTAAATTCGCCAATTATGAGATCCTTCTGTACCAAACAACAAATATTGCATATATGATTTCATATATTCCAGTATGATGTGAACAAATTGAGTTCTAGAATATTGCAACATATATTGAATGACCTTTAGAATTACCAGGTATAAAATATAAAATATGTTTTCTGGAGATTTTGGAAAAATTAAAAAACAAGTAGTGAAGTGAATTTGCACATGCTGTTTTAGCTAATTTAAATCGTCCTAAAATAAAGAGAAGCCATGTACGTACATTTCAACAAATAGCCAGTGTGCATCAAAATCATCCTTTTGGTCATGGTCGCAATTTGTTCATGGTCGCCTTCCTCCTACAAATCCCTTTCCTTGTGACTTTTTCTCACATGGATCCATGTCCAAACTGCAAAAATCAGTAGAAATGCAAACTAAACATCAACTATCCTTTTATTGTAACATCAACCAATACCTACATAAAACTCTCTTTTGCTGCATCCTAGATGAGAGGAGCGCTTGAGAGAGAGGGAGGGAGAGAGAGGGGAGAGGCTAGGAAGAACCTGCAGGTGCTTGAAAAAGAAGAGGCAGAAGAGGGCCGGCCGCTGCGCTGTTGGCCGGCGTCTTCAGTGACGAATTATTCACACAAGCACCACAACTGCAGGTCAATGAATTAGGCATCTTGTATCACAATATACCATGACCACCCGGACATAGAAAATAACCGCCTTAACATTCACATAATATGACCAACTTTGTATTCAATAATGCATGTGCTTCAATGATCAGCACAGGGAGGTGAATAAATTCCAATGGGAATCATGTTCACCTGAATCTTATGTTTTTTAGTATGCTTTCCTCCTTGATGAAAGAAGAAAGCTCAGCACTGAAGACGAATGCACATGATCAACATATATCAAATATCTTAACAGAGAGCTATTTCAGGCAACCATATAATGCAATTGTTACTAAAATGTAAAGTACAGTGTAGGTCAATGGATTTGCTAACCACTTCGCTTATCAAACAACTCACTTTGATTAGGTTAGCGTAGCAAACAACGCAGTTTTGATTATTTATCTCTGCTCAATCAAAAGAGTAACACAAAATATGTGAACTACCTGCTTGGATTTTTGCCAAACACCTTGTGGGCATAGGTAAATAGAATCTGCACAAAGATAGATAAGGATTTCTCATAATTAAATGAGAGAAGGAGAGAGGATGCAAATCAGTAGGAAGAGAGGGGTTTGGTACCTGGGAGAGGGTTAGGTGGAGCTGCGGCCGGGCGTCGGCGGCGGCCAGCGGTGGAGGCCAGCTCTTCTTCTCCACTTGATCCTCCTCCTTGCTGCGGCTGGACAAGACACCCAGCTTGGCCCCCTTTTGGACATGAAGATGACGACCGGGGACGCAGATGGCGGCGCACAACAGCAGGCGCTCCTCCTTCTGTGCACGCAACACAAGGAGGCGAGTAGGGAGGAGGAGGAGGAGGAGGAGGAGGAGGGTGGATGACGGTGGGGCAATGGTGGCAGCCGTCGGTGATGGGAGAGAGGAGGAGGACGTGAGCAGGAAGGGGAGGGGACGCGATGGGAGGGAGATGGCGATGGGGCTGGAACGTGGGGAGCGATTGGCGGCTGGACCTTGGGGAGGGATTGGTGGCTAGGGTTTCACCTTCCCTTTGGAATGCCATTTTATACTACACGGTGAAAAGAGACCAACGTCCAGGATTTGGTGGTGGCAAGATCTAATGGCCAAAACACTCTAGTCATTGTGGTGTCTCCTAGAGCTTCACCCGTTTATATCTTTAGATGACATGGTCACCGGCCGTGAGGATGAACCGTTTCCTCAACAGATCAATGAAGCTTCCAGCAGATCGACCAGGACTGGAGACTAATTGATCGACCAGGACTGGAGCCTAATTGATTGTCTTGTCGAGCATTATTGGGTAATTGTCTAACACTAGCAATGTAACAGATTATTAATCTTTCTTACACCAACAATATAACAGTTAAACTGTCCTACTTACTAATACCATCGTCCACTACGGAGCTCTTTTGGAGTAAAAATTTCCAAGTTATCTTCAAATCGTCTAACGACAAGGTCACAGACATCGTGACTACACATGAAGGATTCTCAACTTTTTTGGATGTACTGTACCATATCTATTAGGGACAATTATGCCTGTCTCTTTACTCCTCGCCGAAATTGGGACTGCGTCCCTGAGGATAGGTGAATTCGGTGGATGCCACTAGGTGCTAGTACATTTCGCAAGAACATTATGTCTGTGTCAGTGCTCGACGTTAGCGTGAAACGGCCGTTAGAGCAGAGCTCGTTTGACTCATTTGACTTGCTTAGAGCATCTCCAAGCGGAGCCCCCAAATCCGGCTCCCAAACTGTGCCCGGACGCGTCCGCGGACAGTGACCGGACAGCCCCAAAATTGGTGTCATACAACCATAACCCCCAAATAATCCCCCCCCAAAACCATATTGACATGCAACGTAGATCATAGTTCAAAGATCATACGAATAAAACATAGTTCAAACATCCACGGACATAGTTCAACACAGAAATTAATCGGACACAGTTCATTGGACACACCGGAGCGGAGGCACGCTCTCACAGATCATGGAGAACCCGGCCGTCCTCCGCTGCGGCACGTTCTCTTTGGCGACGGCGACGTGCCCGGCGAACCCCGGCTTGACGTTCCAGGTCCCGTGCGTGAGCGGCGTTGGCTTGACGTTCAGCTTCCACCGCTATGGCGACCGCTCTCGCGATGGCTTCCTCTTGCTGTTGGCGTGCTTGAGCGGCGGCGTCTACACGTTCCCGTGTTTGGCGTTCCCTTTGCCGAGCACGGCGTGCCTGTCGAGCCTGGCTCTCCACTCGGCGGATCATGTCTCTCCTCTCCTCATCCGGCGTGTAGTCCACCATCGGGATATCCTTCAGTACTTCCCAACAATGGCCGAACTTCCACTCCGTCGTCTCCGGCTTCCCCCCAAGTGCGTTGTACAGTAGGATGGCATCATCCATCTATGAAAATGAAATAGGTACTCCATTAATCGTAGCTAACGGATCCGGCATTGAAGAAAATTTAACAATAAAAACTTACGGATCTCATTTGAGCAAAGCATCCGGCGAACTTGTTGACTTCCGCCACTATGTTTCGCCATCTATGTACATTGGGGTAAGGAGGCGCGAACCTGCGGAAGCGCCGCCACTGGTTCGTTGGACGCGGCGGCGGTGGCGGCGGTACTGCCCGCAGCGCCGTTGCAAAGAGCCGCCGCCACCGAAGACGGCGCCGCGGCATCCGGCCCGAGGCAGCTCCCAATCTCCTCCTCCTCCGCGAACGCATGCCAGTACAGCTCGGCCGTCGATTCGCTGCCGGAGCCGGCCATTGTCGAAGCTGTGGACGGAGGAGAGTTGGAGTGGAAAGGGGATCGGAGGAGAGTGTGAGAGCTAGGGTTCCGACCGGGGTGGGGATTTTGTGGATATATGTGGGGTCGTGTTGGGTCGCGTCCGACGTGGCGGCCTGTCCGGGCGCGTCCGAACCTCCCCAAACCCTCCCCACATATGGGCTGGGTTTGGGGTGTGCCGGACCGCCCGGACGTTTGGGGCGGCTTTGAGGGCCTCCTTTGGGTGGTGGTTTTTAGCCCAAACCCTGTCCGGACTGTCCGCCCGGACATTTGGGGTGGGTTTGGGGCCTCCGGTTGGAGATGCTCTTACTCCTTCGTGGGACCCCCTACATTATGATGAGGAGACAAGTTTGACTATTTTATTGCCTTGTGGGACCCTTCAATTTGCCACGTCAGTAGCAGGAAAAATCATTTTCCCCGGCTAACCGCGCTCGCGAGCGAGCAGCCCACGCTCTCTACCCGAGCGGACCGGCCGTCCAGCCTCCCCAGCTCCTGAGCTCGTCGCGGGCATCCACTCGGAGTTATATGATCCGCTTCTGGCCGGCGGCGCTCCTGCCCGCGTGCGCCGCTGATCCGCTTCCGGCCGGCGCGCTCGTCCATTGTTCACCCGCTAGTGCCGTTGGAATTTGCCCGATCTTTCTTTCCAGGGCAGCTCGTCGAGTACTTCCTTGCAAAGCTAGCTTTGAGTCTTCCGCGAGACTCGTACGTGCCAGACTAGGCCAATGATTTTTACGTGGATGCTTCACGTACGTGCAATCACAAAAAATCGCTGGACTCGATATACTCCGTGGAGTATATCGCTAGACGCATGTATCGCTAGAGTGCTTGTCTGACGCATGCCAAGCAACCGTAAGCTGTCAGCTAAGAGCATCTCTAGCAGAACCCGCAAAACGGTCAAACCCGCATAATAACCGCCCGATGCGGATTGAAAACCGCAAAATGGCGGAGAACAGAATCCGCAAATTTACCCAACCCGCAAAAGATTTTGCAGGCCCCCGTGAATCCGCGCCTCCGAACCGAGTTTTCGCGGATTTCGGCGCCGATTCTAGGGGCCCCTGCATTTGGTCAAAGCGGTTGGCGGGTGGGAGTTTTCACCACGAGTTCTTCCTCTATTCTTCCCCAACTCGCAGCCGCCGCCGCCGCCAGCGCCGCCGCCTGCGAATCCCTCCCTTTCCCGGCCGCATCTGACGGCGCCCCGCCGCACGCGAGCTGCCCCGGCCGTGGAGGTCCCCTTCCGCCGGTTTCCCCTAGCCGCGTCCGCGGAGAACGGAAATCTGCGCCGCCGCCGCGATCTGCCGGTGAGTCTCGATTTCGCTTCGATTTCGGCCGTAGTAGTAGGTACTGAGTATGCCTTGCCCATTTCAGATGGAGTTGAGCCCGGAGGAACAGCTCGTGCTCTCCGATTCGTCCTCCTCCAACGACTCCGATGTGGAGGCGCTGTTCGCAAGCCGGCGGTAGCAAATGGTGGTCGCCGTCCTCGCCGTCAAGGAGTTTGAGGACCGGTATGCAAAGCGGCGGCAAGGATCCAAGGTTGGCCGGCTTTGCATACCGCGCAACCGCTTCTACGGCAACGAGCTTCTCATGCGCGATTACTTCGCCGAAATCCCGACGTATCCGGCTCACATCTTCCGAAGAAGGTACCGTATGCGCCGCTCTCTTTTCGTGAAGATAGTAGAAGCTTGCGAGGCGAATTGTCGGTACTTTACCCGTCGCCGGAATGCCGCGGGTTTGATGGGTTTCAGCGCGTACCAAAAGATATCCGCCGCAATGAGAGTCATTGCCTATGGAGTCCCGGCTGACTATGCCGACGAGTATCTCCGTATTGGCGAAGATACTACGATCGAATCCGTTCGTCGGTTTGCTAAAACAATTATCAAAGTCTACGGACAGATTTATCTTCGGGCACCAAACGAAGAAGATACCGTGAGGCTCATGGCGATGAATGAGCCGCGAGGTTGGCCGGGCATGCTAGGTAGTATTGACTGTATGCATTGGACTTGGAAGAACTGCCCAAAGGCATGGCATGGACAGTATTGTGGCAGGGGAGGCGATGCAACAATTGTGCTTGAGGCCGTTGCGTCCGAGGATCTATGGATTTGGCATTGCTTTTTTGGTTTGCCGGGCACATGTAATGATATCAATGTGTTGCAAATGTCTCATCTTCTTCGTAGGCTAGCAAGTGGAGATGCTCCGGCTTGTAAGTTCACGGTTAATGGGCATGAGTACACAAAGGGGTACTATCTTTGAAAGTGCATGTGTTGCCCCATGCGTGGTTTTGGTAATTAATGACAATCTCTATGGACTAATGTTTGCATTGAGATATCTTTATAGATCGTGTCCATGAAGGAGATTGGAGTTCATGTGTTGGACTCTAGAAGATTATATATTGACCAAGGTTCTATCCAAGGGTTTATATGAAGAATGGTCATATGAAGAGTTGAGCTTATTGCAAGCATGGCTTGGAAAAGAAGATTGAGTGAACTTCATGTTTATCTCCAAGCCATCATCTATATCAAGAGAAGAATATGAAGCGCAAGTGGATACATGAAGACGGAGATTAGCGAGGCTCTCCCATAATGGAGTATGGGGGAGCATTTGGAGATGTCTTCATCAAGCATGTGCTAGCAAGCGCAAATCAAGAAAAGTGGTCCACTTGAAGAGATCAAGATTGTAATCATCGAGCTCAAGTGGAATGCGCAAGGCAAAGGTATGATCTTGATAGGGTTTCTATTTTACCGGTCTCATCGTGTGGGAGACCGGGTTATAGGATAGTTGCCGTACTATCAAGAGGGGCTCTCAAGTGAGTAACTTGATCGCATCTTTGTGGAGAGCTCAAACATTTGCATACTTGGCATTATCATCTTTCTTGGTTCTTATTTGGCTTTTATCCATGTGAAAATTTAGAGCTTGTGTTCATCTCCATACCAAGCTCTAGTTCATCAAAAACGGATTTCATTTGAATATCTTGTGATGTTTTTTTGATGTTGGAGGTTTTACCGGTTCGTCTTTTGTAGAGAGGTCAAACTCTCCTCTTGTGGTTTCCTCCTCACATCATGAACTATGATGTGTTTATGCATAATCTTGTAGAGCTTATGAGTATCTTCGTAACAAGCCCAAGATCATAGAAATCGGAGTCCGGATGAAAAACATATTGCGGTTTTGGTTTGGAGGTTTATCGGTTGTTCTTTTATCGAGAGGTCTAACCTTTCCTCATTTGGTTTTATCCTCCATTGTTGGACTATGATGTTTCTCGGCATGATCTTGTAAAGCTCTTCGTTACGATTCCAACGAGCCAAAGATCATCGAAAACGGAGTTCGGATGCTCAAGTTATCGTCGTTTTCGTTCGGGTGTTTTCTGCAGTTTTAGTCCAGCGGTAGTACCGCCCGGGTACCGCTGGGAGTCCAGTACCGCGCGCGTTTTGGGCGCCAGAAATCACCCGGGGCGGTAGTACCGCTGCCTGGAGCCCGTTTTGAGCATGTTTCTCTGTTCTAACTCCCCAGGGGGCGGTAGTACCGCTGGGCTAGCGGCAGTACCGCTGCCTGGAGCCTGTTTTGAGCCTGTTTCTCTGTTCTAACTCCCCAGGGGGCGGTAGTACCGCTGGGCTAGCGGTAGTACCGCTCCTGGGCGCGATTTTCAGGTAACGGCTAGTTTTTGGGGGTCCTTTTTAAGGGCCCTTCTTCCCCATTGTTTCCACAAGCAGCTGAGCACGTTTTCCTCTCTCCTCCATTGTTGAAAGCTCATTTCCTTGATTACTCCCAATCCCTCCACCCAAACTCTTTGATCTTTGGAGGATTGAAGGAGGTGACCTAGATCTACATTTCCACCGATCCATTTCTCCTCTAAGTGAGTGGAACCCTTTCGATCTAGTTCTTGAAGTTCCATTTGTTGTGTTCTTCTTTGTTCTTCCTCTCTTCTCCCCCCACAAGCATTTGTTGCTTTTGGTGGGATTTGGGAGTGAAGGACTTGAGCACTTCGTGTGTTCTTGCCTTTGCTTTTGTGCATAGGTTTGCCTTTGCTTTTGTGCATAGGTTTGCTCTCTCCACGAGGATTCGTGGAAGTGAAGATTGTGAGCTTGTTACTCTTGGGTCGTTGGACCCTAGACGGTGTTCTTGTGACCTTTTGTGGTCAACGCCTTTTGTGGCGAGTGGCGCCTTTTGTGGCGTTGCAAGGCCTTTTGTGGCCGCTTGGGAGCTCCCAATCCTTTTGTGGGTTGTGCCTCAAGTTTGTTGTAAGGGACTCGATTTCCGCCCAAAAGGAAATCAATAGTGGAAGGTGAACCGAGCTTTTGTGCGAGGTTCATCGGAGAATAGGGTGAGGCCTTTTGTGGCATCTTGAGTTTGATACTCACACCCCTCCAACGAGACGTACTCCCCTAAAAAGGAGGAACTCGGGAATACATCGTCGTCTCCACGTGCCTCGGTTATTTCTATACCCGAGCTCTTTACTTATGCACTTTACATTGTGATAGCCTTCGAGCTTGAAGTATCATATCTTGCTATCACCTTGTTATTGTCTTGCTTAGCATAAGTTGTTGGTGCACATAGGTGAACCTAGTTTATTTAGGTTGTGTGCTTGATAATTTAAACACCTAGTTTTATTCCGCATTTATCAAGCCTAAACCGGAAAAGTTTTAAACGCCTATTCACCCCCCCTCTAGGCGACATCCTTGTCCTTTCAATTGGTATCAGAGCCTGGGCTCTCTTTTAGGGCTTTACCGCCTAGAGAGTAAAGATGTCGTTTAGAGAATTAGTGCACAATCCCACTTTAAATTCGATGGCACTAATTATGATGTTTGGAAAATTCGCATGCTTAATCTTTTAGGGCCATGGGTCCAAATTATATCATGAGTATTGTAGATGTGGGTTTTTCTCCTCCAAAGGATTCGCAAGAATTATCTTTAGAGGATGAGGAAAACTCTCATCTCGATACTCAAGTATCTAATGGCCTTATATGTGTTTTGAGCGATGTAGTTCTTGCTTCAATCATGCCTTTCCGGAACGCTCATGAGCTTTGGACCAAGCTTCAAGATAAATATGAAGTGTCCAACATTATTGAGGATGATTGTTGTCCCTCCACCTCCGGACGTGACGAGTTCACTTATTCTTCCACTTCACCAACATGTGATTTGTCACAAGGTAATGAATGGTGAGTGGTGATAGAAATTGCATTGTTGATGGTGAATCCTCTATTGACTATACGTCATCTCTATCTCATTGCAATGTTCTATCTTTGGACTTAAACACTTCTAGCACCTCAAATGTCTTACATGCTAGTGTTGATAGTCCTTGCATATCATGTATTAGTTGTTTAACTAAATCTCATGATGATATGCTTCATATGTCTTGTTGTCATGAAAACAATACTTCCATATCCTCTATTTCGTGTGTGGCTAACAATGTAGAGGAAAACCAACATTTGTTGGAACAAGACATGGATCTCAATGGTGCTTCAAGCTATTCTTCATCTTCATCGTCCATTTCTCACTTTTGCCTTATGGCTAAGGAATCAAAGGTATCTTCACCTTTGGAACCCTCTACACCTTGTGATGATGAGGATGAGGATTATTATGGATTAAAAGAGAATGATATTGACTCCTTAAAGGAGAAGAGTGAGTTGGTATTTGGTGCTCTTCCTAAAGGTAGTCAAGCTTGCTCTTACTTGTGTGAAATTTTGACGTTTGCTATTAAGTGCAAGGATATCATTGAAGAAAAGGGAAGGATTGAAAGAGGATGCAATGGAAAAAGCATCCTTATGCTCTTGAGGAAGAACATGAGCTTCGAGTGTCTCTTGATGAGAGAAATGATTTAGTGGTTGCTAAACTCATTAAGGAACATGAGCATACCATTGCAAAATATAATGTGCTTAAAGGGAAAAGGTTGAATTTGGTGTTGCAATGCTAGACTATTGAGGATATAGAGAGACTTGACAAAGCTCATAAGGCTTTGGAAAGTGAACACTCTCTCCTCACCAAGTCTCATGATCAACTCCAAACTCAACTATCTAAAATTGATGTGCCTAGCTCCTCTACTTCCTCTTGTAATCATGCTAATATTATTGAGGAAAATGCTAGGTTGAAAGATGAGCTTGCTAAGTTGTCTTCTTCCATTTCTAATATTAATGATGCTTGTGCTACTAACTCTACTCTGTGAAGCATCTATTTTGAAGGAGAATGTTGAGCTAAGGGCTCAATTTGAGTTGCTAACTAGCAAGTATGGGAAATTGGAAGAAAGTCATGAAAAGCTCTCTAGCTCTAATGAGGATCTTCTAGCATCCCATGCTAGGCTAAAGTTAGCTCATGAGGCTATCACTACAAAGGTAACATCTTGTGAGCCTCATGTGGACAAAGGCACAACTTCTACTAAAAATGCTATATTGCCTTGTGCTAGTCCTAGTAATTCTACATCACATACTATTGCTAAATCTTGTGATGAATTACTTTCTTGCCTTGTTGCTCTAACAATGAAGCTTCTACTTCCTCTAGTATTTGTGTTGATACTAACCATGTAGAGGAATTAAATGAGCTCAAGGCCCAAGTCACTTCTTTGAAGAAAGACTTGGAAAAGCGTCATGGTGGGGATTCTACACTTGACAATATGTTGAGTGTTCAAAGACGCCCCAATGACAAGAGTGGACTTGGATTCAACTCCAAAAAAGAACAAGTCCAAGTATCAAGAAGAAAAGGGCCAAGAACAAGTAAAGATTCGGCCAAGATTGTTTGCTTCAAGTGCAAAGTTGAAGGGCACCATGTTAGATCTTGCCCTTTGAAGAAGAAGCTCTTAGTGAGAAGCAACAAGGGAAGAAGCCTCAAGTGCAATCTCAAGTTCCTCAAGTGAAGAACGGCCTCTTCCCAAGAAGAATCAAGCTACCCCTCCTCAAGTCAAGATTTCAACTAAGAAGAAAGGAGGAAGCAAATGTTGCTACTATGCCGTGAGAAGGGTCACTTTGCTTCTTCATGCACTAATGGTACCTTATCCAACCCCATTATTATTGATGATGATTATTCTCTTCGGAAGGATAAGGTTGGCAATGTGTTTGCCAAATATGTTGGTACTCAAAGTGGTGTCAAGAAAAGAACCATTTGGGTTGCCAAACCTAT
Source organism: Poa pratensis (assembly GCA_947311845.1). Lineage (NCBI taxonomy): Eukaryota > Viridiplantae > Streptophyta > Magnoliopsida > Poales > Poaceae > Poa > Poa pratensis. The sequence goes on along the minus strand of CAMZMU010000037.1, from coordinate 40,675,678 downwards.
TGTGACTAACCTCTTAGGACCCAACTTGGTTGGGGACCAACAAGCTAAAACTTGATCAATAGGTGTTGTTGGAGGGCATTGGAGACTTGGCTACATTATGAAGAATTAAGGGATCTTCATCAATTATATTCTCTCAAGTCAAGTCATTTGGATTATATTGTTCTATCTCATATCCAATGTTCCTCCTTGCGGTAACTTTTATTTAAATCATATATACATTGAAAGTTGCTTGCACCCTTGCATGTGTTAGGTTTTGTACCTTACTAGTGTTGGTATGTGTTGTGCTCTCTACTTACTTATCTTGAGAAATCAAGTATGTGTATTTGGTTTGCACACCATTTACTTGTTTTGAGCCTTATTGCTTTTATTTGTTATCTTATCTTGTCGGCTCTCTTTTTGAGAGATTAATGGACTATCCTATTTTGGGGAGTGATATGCTTCGTGCACTTCACAATCCTAAAATTGTGTATACATGAGGAATACCACTTAGTGTCGATATTCAATGTTATCTATTCTCTATGTGGTATGTCATGCTCATGAGAAATTCAAATTCTATAATGTCCATTAATTTCTCAAATTGGTTTTGTTTGCCTCTTGTTTTAAAATAAATGGATTATCACATTATGGGGGAGTAATAAGCTATGTGCATATTACAAGCCTAGAAAATGTGAACATGTGAGGTTTGCCACCTAGAATTGATATTCTTCATTATTTATTCCTATGTGGCATGTTGCTCAAACAAGTTCCTTTTGCTTAAATGCTTTTTGCCTCTCACCATTGGATCTTGTTTGTGATGGAATTCTTGTATGGCTTTCCCTAAATATGTTCTCATATATCTTTTTGGGAAACCAATTGCTTCAAGCTACTTTGGAGTTGCTTTGCATGATGCGTGAATTTTGAAGCTATCAAGAATATCTATCTATCTAAGCATGGCTTTTAATTCCTATCCTTTGCCATATGCTTATGTTTTGTGAATATGATCTTGAATATATCTTTGCAATCCACCACCGAGAAATATCTCCATACATTACTTGTCTTGACAAGTGATAATCATATTTGTGGTAAATATATTGATCATATTCACTTTGGCTCTTGCTTTGAATTGCCTTATTTGATTGCCAAGGATTTGTTTTGATCTAACTCTCATTTGTCTTCCTTGTATCTTTTGGATCCTTGTTGCTCTACACAAAATTTGTTTTGTGCTTTCTTGAGTTGGGAAAAGCAATGATCCAATTCTTGTGCATTGACATTCAAAAGTCATACTTCTTAATAATGCACTATTCTTTGGGAAGCTATCCTACTTTGAGTAAAACACCGTTCTTTAAATTGGTATTGCAATTTCTTGCCTTTCTTGAACATGACTAGTGTTTGATATATATATATATATATATGGAGAGTGATGATCTCATGTGTGGCATTTTGTATTCAAATGCAAAATCATAAATAATGCACATATCTTGGGGGAGCAATCCTATATGCTTTTTGAACATTAGTTGTCTTCATTTGGTATTGATCCCGATGACATGTCTTTGGAAGACAAACATTTTTCGTCTTGGTACTTTGTGCCATCATGAAAAGTGTAGAGGGTTTGGTTTATTCCTTGATGATATTTTCATCAATTGGTATTTTGATTTCATTGTGTCTTTTCAAAGTGGTATCTTCAATCATGTGTTGATTTGGGTCTTTGATATAATTTGGGCAACTTATTCCTTGTCACACTTGTGTGTCTTTGTTGGTTAATTGGTGTTTTGTCCGAATTGTATCTCGTTTGGTTCTTGAAAGTTTGTGCATGCATATTTACTATATGTATATCTTATGGCATGCTTACTTTCGTTGATCCAATATATAGGATAAACTCCATCAAATCCTAAATGGCTAAGATGTGCATGAAATTCAATTTCATATAATATGCACATATTTATGTGGAGTTTGTCCTATGTATGGTAGTGCTCTAACTACTTTGGACCCAATTAGTTTGGGAACCATGTTGTACTTGAATTTGTTTTAGGTACACTTGAGATGCATTGGAAGCTTGTCTCATTTACAAGGAAGGTGTTATCACCATGTGCTTAGTGGAGCCAAGCTCGGATGATCGTGAACTCTTATCTTCTACATCACCAATGCTATCTCGGTAACAAGTATCTACCTCATGCATACTTTTCTAGCTTCCAACCTTGTGTAGGTTGTTTCATGGCATGAATCTCTTTTGTTGCAATTCATTTGGTTCTTGCAAAACAACTTTGTTGCAAATGTGGGCAAGCCGGGATGATTACATATCAAGGGGAATATATATAATCATTTTCATGATTCATCAATCCCATATATGTTAATCTAGCACTTTCTACTCTATGTCTCACATATGCAATATTGATGGTTTTCAAAATCATTTGCCTTTTTGATACTTGTTATCTTTCTCGGAGCATCCCATTTATCACCTTCTCCCTTGTGGATATTTTCTTTTGATGCTATGATGAGATTGTGTTGGAAGTTCATCTATATACTTTTAAGATAAAATTGAGCTTTGTGCTATGCTTTTAAGCAAAGATCTTATTGGTGTATCTATGACTTCCTTTTGGATATCATGGTCTCAACTTTGCTTCTATTTTTGTGTGTGCATATTTCTTCGTGGACTTAGTGTCTACTTAGAAACGTATACACATAGGAATAGTTACATCGTTGATTGGTATTCCGATCCTCTTGGATATCATGTTCTTCATCTTTGTACCTATTTTGTGTGTACATGTTTATTTGTGGACTTATATCTTCGTGATTGGTGTCTACTTAGAAACTTATACACATGAGAATAGTTACATCTTTAATTGGTATTCCAATTCTTTAGTGACCACCCCTTGTTCCTTTTTGATTCTTTGGTGGTTTCTAATTGGCACAAGCTTTATTTTATTTGTTATGCTTTTGCATCTGAATAAGCTTGTGGACCTATTTGCTCCATCTTTTGGGTTGTGTTTATGGAAAGACATGATATGCACTATGTGCCACTTATGTTGAGCGACTATGTTGATGCTACGCATCTTTGCATTAGTCTCCTAAAATGTCTCTCTTTATCACACCCATCTTTTTGGTTGAGCAAGTCTTTATTTGTTACTTCTTACTTTTGTTGCTCAACTTCTTATTTGTTGCAAGTTGTTTTGCTTCTTTTCTTATATGCTCTCTTGCGAGTGTTTGTGTTCAAAATTTCTAAGAGAGAGTGAGGATTCCATGTTGTGCACACTATATTGAAATGCAAATCCGTTTGTGCACGTACCTTGGGGAGTTCCCTCTTGATTTCGAGAACATTTTTTTTTGGATCCTTTGATTGGTTACTTCTTTTGTCGAAGTATCTTTCAATTTGATTTTATTTTGCAATCGTTGGATCCTCAATATAGTTTGATCTCCTTTCCAACTATTCGTCATTGGATATGTGCATTTGATTTCACTCATATTATGAAAAATGCACACATTATGGGGGAGCTCTCACTAAATTGGCCTTTTAAAGTTTTCCTCCCATTTCGGCAATCGATGCCAATGGGGAGAAGTTTAGAGGGTTTAAGGGAATTTGGTTTTATGCTTTAGTTTGCTCTCAAGCATTTGCCTTTCTTCTCTTGCATCCTTGCTCTTTGTGTTACATGGTTGCTTAATTCATTATATAAACCCTCGTAAACGGGATTGTCATCAATTACCAAAATGGGGGAGATTGAAAGTGCATGTGTTGCCCCATGCGTGGTTTTGGTAATTAATGACAATCTCTATGGAATAATGTTTGCATTGAGATATCTTTATAGATCGTGTCCATGAAGGAGATTGGAGTTCATGTGTTGGACTCTAGAAGATTATATATTGACCAAGGTTCTATCCAAGGGTTTATATGAAGAATGGTCATATGAAGAGTTGAGCTTATTGCAAGCATGGCTTGGAAAAGAAGATTGAGTGAACTTCATGTTTATCTCCAAGCCATCATCTATATCAAGAGAAGAATATGAAGCGCAAGTGGATACATGAAGACGGAGATTAGCGAGGCTCTCCCATAATGGAGTATGGGGGAGCATTTGGAGATGTCTTCATCAAGCATGTGCTAGCAAGCGCAAATCAAGAAAAGTGGTCCACTTGAAGAGATCAAGATTGTAATCATCGAGCTCAAGTGGAATGCGCAAGGCAAAGGTATGATCTTGATAGGGTTTCTATTTTACCGGTCTCATCGTGTGGGAGACCGGGTTATAGGATAGTTGCCGTACTATCAAGAGGGGCTCTCAAGTGAGTAACTTGATCGCATCTTTGTGGAGAGCTCAAACATTTGCATACTTGGCATTATCATCTTTCTTGGTTCTTATTTGGCTTTTATCCATGTGAAATTTAGAGCTTGTGTTCATCTCCATACCAAGCTCTAGTTCATCAAAAACGGATTTCATTTGAATATCTTGTGATGTTTTTTTGATGTTGGAGGTTTTACCGGTTCGTCTTTTGTAGAGAGGTCAAACTCTCCTCTTGTGGTTTCCTCCTCACATGATGGACTATGATGTGTTTATGCATAATCTTGTAGAGCTTATGAGTATCTTCGTAACAAGCCCAAGATCATAGAAATCGGAGTCCGGATGAAAAACATATTGCGGTTTTGGTTTGGAGGTTTATCGGTTGTTCTTTTATCGAGAGGTCTAACCTTTCCTCATTTGGTTTTATCCTCCATTGTTGGACTATGATGTTTCTCGGCATGATCTTGTAAAGCTCTTCGTTACGATTCCAACGAGCCAAAGATCATCGAAAACGGAGTTCGGATGCTCAAGTTATCGTCGTTTTCGTTCGGGTGTTTTCTGCAGTTTTAGTCCAGCGGTAGTACCGCCCGGGTACCGCTGGGAGTCCAGTACCGCGCGCGTTTTGGGCGCCAGAAATCACCCGGGGCGGTAGTACCGCTACCGTGGCGGTAGTACCGCTGCCTGGAGCCCGTTTTGAGCATGTTTCTCTGTTCTAACTCCCCAGGGGGCGGTAGTACCGCTGGGCTAGCGGCAGTACCGCTGCCTGGAGCCTGTTTTGAGCCTGTTTCTCTGTTCTAACTCCCCAGGGGGCGGTAGTACCGCTGGGCTAGCGGTAGTACCGCTCCTGGGCGCGATTTTCAGGTAACGGCTAGTTTTTGGGGGTCCTTTTTAAGGGCCCTTCTTCCCCATTGTTTCCACAAGCAGCTGAGCACGTTTTCCTCTCTCCTCCATTGTTGAAAGCTCATTTCCTTGATTACTCCCAATCCCTCCACCCAAACTCTTTGATCTTTGGAGGATTGAAGGAGGTGACCTAGATCTACATTTCCACCGATCCATTTCTCCTCTAAGTGAGTGGAACCCTTTCGATCTAGTTCTTGAAGTTCCATTTGTTGAGTTCTTCTTTGTTCTTCCTCTCTTCTCCCCCCACAAGCATTTGTTGCTTTTGGTGGGATTTGGGAGTGAAGGACTTGAGCACTTCGTGTGTTCTTGCCTTTGCTTTTGTGCATAGGTTTGCCTTTGCTTTTGTGCATAGGTTTGCTCTCTCCACGAGGATTCGTGGAAGTGAAGATTGTGAGCTTGTTACTCTTGGGTCGTTGGACCCTAGACGGTGTTCTTGTGACCTTTTGTGGTCAACGCCTTTTGTGGCGAGTGGCGCCTTTTGTGGTGTTGCAAGGCCTTTTGTGGCCGCTTGGGAGCTCCCGATCCTTTTGTGGGTTGTGCCTCAAGTTTGTTGTAAGGGACTCGATTTCCGCCCAAAAGGAAATCAATAGTGGAAGGTGAACCGAGCTTTTGTGCGAGGTTCATCGGAGAATAGGGTGAGGCCTTTTGTGGCATCTTGAGTTTGATACTCACACCCCTCCAACAAGACGTACTCCCCTAAAAAGGAGGAACTCGGGAATACATCGTCGTCTCCACGTGCCTCGGTTATTTCTAAACCCGAGCTCTTTACTTATGCACTTTACATTGTGATAGCCTTCGAGCTTGAAGTATCATCTCTTGCTATCACCTTGTTAATTGTTTTGCTTAGCATAAGTTGTTGGTGCACATAGGTGAACCTAGTTTATTTAGGTTGTGTGCTTGATAATTTAAACACCTAGTTTTATTCCGCATTTATCAAGCCTAAACCGGAAAAGTTTTAAACGCCTATTCACCCCCCCTAAGCGACATCCTTGTCCTTTCAATCTTGCCGATGGTATTTACCCACCTTGGACTACATTTGTGAAGACCATCTCAAATCCAAAAGGCAAGAAGCAAATTGAATTTGCAAAGGCTCAAGAGGCATGCCGAAAGGATATAGAGAGGGCATTTGGTGTCCTACAATCTAGGTTTGCCATAGTTCGAGGACCAGCTCGTTTTTGGGACAAGAAAACTCTCAAAAACATCATGACTTGTTGTGTGATTCTTCACAACATGATCATAGAGGATGAAAGGGGCTTGGACTTGGAGTTGTCCTATGACAATGTTGGTAGCCGTGTGAAGCCAGCTAGAAACCCAGACCGCGTCCAGGCTTTTCTGCAGACTTACCGTGAGATAGAGGACAAGGACGAACACAACCAGCTGCAGCTAGACCTGGTTGAACACATCTGGCAGCTGCATGGGCAGTAGCTATTTTTTAGTTCATTTGAGCCATGTTTGATTCAAACAATATTGTTATTCTACAACATCTTGTATTGAATTATTGTTTAATTAGTGTTATTCAAACTTTTATTGTAATAAACTATTTGTGAGGATTCATAATATCCTACTATTGTAATATGAATCTTTATAATTTAGGTCTAATTTATTTATCATTCCATTTTTATGATATTTATGCCTATCTTTGCTGTTTTGCATATGCAGTTTCAGAACGCCGCGCGGCGGCTGTTTTGCGGTTCTCTGCTTTGCGGGTTCTGCTCCGCCGCGCGGCGTTCTGTTTTGCGGTTCTCTGCTTTGCGGGTTCTGCTCCGCCGCGCGGCGTTCTGAGCAAAAAACCGCGAGTTGCGCGAACTGCAAATGCGTTTTGCGGGTCGGCGTTTTGCGGGTTCTGCTAGAGATGCTCTAACAATAGAACTAGGACTCCTATTCTACTCGGACTGCGCGCCCGTGTTAAACTCTAACAGGCGCGCTGAATTAATCCAGGCATCACAGACGACCAAGGCCGCCCCCAGCTCTGCTTAGGGTGCAACGCAAGGAAACACGATGCGGAGAAGAGGCCGAGGAGCAGTGGGCGCTCGAGCGTGCTGCGGAGGAAGCTGTCCGCAACGTCGACGACTCGCCGCCAGGCACCACAAATCGCTCATCCCACACGTTTACGGCTCCGTCTGTCTGTATCCATGGGTGAGTGCCCTCTGCTCCACGTTCTGATCCGAGACGCGATCACGCGAACCACTCTGCAGCCGAGCGGCCCAAACATGATGCGCGGCCCGGCCCATCCCATGCCGGCGACCGCCGCCGCCGCCGGCGGGCCGCCGCTGGTGGTGACGCTCAACTGCCTCGAGGACCCGTCGGTGGAGCGGGACGCGCTGGCCGGCGCGGCGGCCGTGGAGCACGCGCCGCTCTCCGCGCTCTCCTCGGGCCACGTCGAGGCCGCCGCGGTCGTGCTCCTCACCTCGCTCGCCTTCCTCCCGCGCGCCGCGCAGCGCCGCCTCCGGCCCTGGCAGCTGCTGCTCTGCCTTGGATCCCCCGACCGGGCCGCGGACGCCGCCGCGGCCGCCGAGCTCGGCCTCCGCCTCGTCCACGTCGACGCCAACCGCGCCGAGGAGGTCGCCGACACGGTCATGGCGCTCTTCCTCGGCCTCCTCCGCCGCACCCACCTGCTGTCTGGACACGCGTCCTCCTCCGCGCCGTCCGCCGGCTGGCTCGGCTCCGTCCAGCCGCTGTGCCGCGGCATGCGGCGCTGCCGTGGGCTCGTACTCGGCATCGTCGGTGTCAACGCCGCTGCGCGATGCCTCGCCACCCGCAGCCTCGCCTTTCGCATGAGCGTGCTCTACTTCGATCCGCTCTACGAGGTGCCGGATCCGCCTTTTTTTGCGCTTATAACCTGTGATCTGCTATCCTTTCTGTTAAATTACACTTTGAACTTGCATTTCTGCTGTTAATTTTGCAACTCTAGGATTATTCCGTGTGTCATGTGCACGTTGCTATTTTAGGCGATTTTTAAGAGATAGTAGTAGCCATTTTTTGGGACATTTAATACATTTGTTTCATCATTTTTATGCAATCAGTTTCTTTGGTATCTTGTGTGTTCTAGCCTCCTGCTAGTTGTGCCTTGTAAGTATCTTGCAAAATATCGTTCCATCCTTTTGTGCTTAAGCTAAATCATTGCGTGTATTTCTTGATATTCTGCATGCCCTTTTAGGGTGAGTGGTCTGATCTCTGGACTTGAGAGCTAATAAATCATTTTATTATTATTCACATCAAGCTGGGTGGCCAGGAATTTATGTTAGAATGATCACATTAGATTAGATTTGCTGCGTTCTAAATTTTTATGCCTAAATTAGCTACTATCTGTTCAAATACAGTTTGTATGTTCTCAAGTTGGTACTCACACAAGGAATTTCTTAGCTTTGATTATATTCCTTAATCATAGAACAGATTGTAACCCATTTATAAGTATGTAACAGAGTTAAAGCACCATGCTGATTGCTGACTGTTAAACATTTTGTGAAGGGTGCTGGCAAAACAAAGCGGCCTTCAATTGTATTTCCTTCTGCTGCCAGAAGAATGGATACTCTCAATGATTTATTGGCAGCAAGCGACCTTGTTTCACTCCACTGCGCGTTAACAAATGATACGACAAACATACTTAGTGCCGAGCGCCTGCAGCACATAAAACCTGGTAAGTTAGTTTCATCCCCATTTCCATTTTTCTATTTTCCTTCTCTATCTGGGCTTTCACATGCTTACATGTTTTCTTAGTTCATAGTGTAGCACACACTGATTTACTATATTTTGAGTCCTGCAGGAGCTTTTATCGTCAATACCAGTAGCTGCCAGCTGATAGATGACTGTGCACTCAAACAACTTTTGCTTGATGGCACTATAGCTGGATGTGCATTGGATGGTGCTGAAGGTCCACAATGGATGGAAGCATGGGTATGTAACTTAGGGCTGGCTACAATCGAATTTTGTTTTAAGGACCTTTAGATGAAAAATAGTCAAACCGTGCCATCCGATAGATTGATCTGTTCTTCTTTCCAGTACGGCCTTCTTTGAGATTCAGTTTCTTTCCCATAGAAGGATTTCAGTTGTTCTAACATATGTCGTTGTGACACCGTGCTAAGTTTCCAATTCAAAAAGATTCAGTTTCTTTCCCATGGAAGGTACTCCGTCTTAACATAATTACAGACCTCAATGACGACAGGATAGGAAACTTGGTTTTTAAACTGTAAGTAGTTTTCTACTAATAGAGTATAGACTATACAGTCAACCAGTTGACCTGCCTGTTTCAAATAGATACACAGGTGATGCAACTTTTGGTTGCCTACGCTTGTAGTATGATCGCTATATTATTTACTTCAGCATGATGATTATATGTACAAGACATGTTTTATTGCAAATAAAATGAATGATTAAGCACTAAATAAGTTATTGGTGGTCATTAATAGGTACACGAGATGCCAAATGTATTAATTCTTCCTCGAAGTGCAGACTATAGTGAAGAAGTATGGATGGAAATCAGAGAGAAAGCAATCGCAATATTACAATCCTTTTTCTTTGATGGCCTTATTCCAAACAATGCTATTTCCGATGAAGATGAAGAAATAAGTGAAACTGGATGTGAAGATGATCAGTTATATAAACAGGCAAACGAACACTCTTTGCGAGTCTGTTATGGTGAACAGGAGACAGATGAAAGCCAACTAACTCTAGAGTGTGATAAGAGAAGAGCCATCTCCAAGCCTGAAGTCCCTGAAGGTTCAGGGCAGTCCCAAAATATAGGGTCCAGATCAGAAGGAAGACGCAGCCGATCTGGGAAGAAAGGAAAAAAGAGACCTGCACGGCGCAGATCACAACAGAAAATGGATGAATTGTCAACTTTGGAGAGTGGAAGTAATTATTCTTCACGTAGAGATGATGATACCATAATGAGTGGCAGGGATCAAGTGTTAAGTTCCAGTTCAAGATTTGCTTCCCCCGAGGACTCCAAAAATAAGCTCAGGTCTTCTGCTGAATCTCCAATGGAAATAATTTCTGAACATAAGTTGTCTGCAGTGCTTGGTAGAAAGCCTACTGAGAGGCTTAAAGATGGCTTTGTTGTTGCCCTAAGGACAAGAGATAATTCAGGTTTTCACGTTTCAAGAGAAAGAGTTACTGGTGGTGGCTGGTATCTTGATGTTGTGTCAAATGCTACAAAGAGGGATCCTGCTGCTCAGTTCCTGATCACATTCAAGAATAAGGTGGTACTTAATATCCTAAATTCTTTTGCTTTGCTGTTCCTTAATCTGTCAGGTAGTTTGCTTGGATATTGTATAACTACAGATGCATGTATTTATGGTAGGATTTGCAATTTTCAGGATACAATGGGATTGCGATCTTTTGTTGCTGGGGGAAAACTATTGCAGGTAATAATACCCTTTTTCAGTTGGGACTCTCATTCCCTGTCTATACACTCAGCTGAATAGTAGTACTGAAATTAAAGATTATAGTCGGCGTACTTCTGTGCATAAACTGCTCGGTAGATGCAATCTAACATCTATGCTCTGTTGCTCACGTCATTCTTGATATGTCTTTGCCCCATTCCTTGTTCTGTGTCAAAGTTACCAACTTGATCCACGCTGTGCTTAAACTAAGTCTTATGCTGTTATCTGGTACTCCCGTTTCTTTTGATCTTTTTTAACTTATTTCAAATGTTTTCTAAGTGTCCATCCCATGCTCGATTCCATTTTAAGAGGCTTGAGAGTTTGTAAATTGAATCTCCGATTTGTTCTTACGTTCCATGATCCCTGGCTCCCTGCATAGTTTCCATTGTTTAAAGTGAAAAGCTTTATCTGGAGTATGTTTAACTGTCTTTGAACTTTTTTTTTGCGAAATAACTGTCTTTGAACTTGTCTTCAGGTTAATAAGAAGTCGGAGCTTGTTTTTGCCAATCATGCTTTTGATGTTTGGGAGAGCTGGACGCTGGAAGGATCTTTACTGGATTGTTGCAGACTGATCAACCATAGAAATCCTTCGGTACGCCCACTTATTTACACCATTTTTTGCACATAACAGCAATATTTCAGAATTAAGATGCACATATGTCCTCATAATGGTACTAGTAGCTATCTCTAATTTCATCACAATGTAGCTATCTCTAATTTCATCACAACGTAGGGTCCATTCATGTTCTGTACCAGGAAATTCTACCGTCACGACTAACTGCATAATAAACAGTTTTGTTGCTAGTATTTTATTTCCTGATGGTTTAAACCGTGTGTAGGCTGTATTGGAGGTCTACATCGAGATCCTCGCAGCCGTGAGCGAAGAAGATGGCGTCACCAGGTGGCTCGATTGATCAATAATCCATCTGCTTTAGAAGAATCAAAACAACTGACACAGTGTTGTATTCTGGCTGGCTTGGGTTTGTCCAAGTTTTCTCTTGCCGAATGTTCAATGTTGGCCATTCCGAGCCACTGTGAATTGTTTCATAGTTTTGCTGCCGTAGCCTGTATGAGTATTCAGTGCCAACAACACGCGTGCTATTTCCAGTGGAGAATCTACTCTAATACTATTTGACACACTGAACTTCTGAAGGATTAGATTACACGCTTGCAAACTGACGGAGTTTCGCAAAACAACTGACACTGTCTTGTATTCTGGCTGGCTTGGGTTTGTCCCAGATTTCTCTTTTCTCTTGCCGAATGTTCAATGTTGGCCATTCCGTTGCAGAGACCTTGCAGAGCCACCGTGAACTGTTTCATAGTATTGCTGCTGTAGCCTGTATGAGTATCCAGTGTACACAACACGCGTACTATTTCCAGTGGAGAATCTAGTCTAATATTCGACACAGTGAACTTCTGAAGGATTAGATTACACGCTTGCAAACTGGCAGAGTTTCAGTTTGTAGCATCCATGTCGCAGCAAGCAATCAGTTTTCCTCATCCTTTTCGACGTCTTCCTTCCATAGCTCGGGCCAGTTGGTCCGGGCCTCCTCGAAGCCGAGCAACGAGCCTTCCTTGTCCGGGTCCCAGCTCGCCGACAGCGTGCCGTAGGCGATGCCGAGCGCCGACGTGCCGAAGGAGAGGAGGATGGTGAGCAGCTGCACCCACGACGGCACCTCCACCCCCCGCCCACGCTTGAGCGCGTCGTACACGTTGAGGAGGGCCACCCGGACGCCATGGGGATGCCCACCGTGAACAGGATCCGCTGGAGGATGCGGTCGAACACCGCCTGCGGTATCTCGTCGTCGTCGTCCTTGCCGCCACCGCCTTCCTCCTCGCGGGCGGCCTCGACAGCGACTCCTTCAGGAGCAGCTGCTGCTGCTCCTCCCGCTCCCGCAGCCGCAGCTGTTGCCGCTGCTTCTCCTTGCGGCTCGTCTTCTTGGAGCTCGTGCTTCCGCTCTCCGTGGCTGATGTGCCGTTGCCGACTGCGTGTAGCCGCCGGGCTGGGGCTCGTCGACGCTTGGAGGCGCTGCGTGAGGTGGTGAGTGGATGGACGTGGCGGCGGACCTGTGCGTCCATGGATGATGATGATTGGGGTGGGGTGAGGTGGCTGGAGAGCCGCTTGGTGGAGCAAGGCGGCCATGCGCGCCGCCGGTGGATCGGTAGGAGACGACGAGCTGCTGTATTCTCTCGTGGTAATAGCCTTATCGGCGTTATCGCCATGAGAAAGAGCCGTGGCGCGTTCTTGGGTGTGTTCCTGGATTGGGTGCCACGTGGACCGACGCCTCAAAAAAAAAAAAAAAACTCTTGCCCCTGATAGCAATTACTCAATTCCAAGATGAGTGAAGGCTCATGATGCCGATGGAACAAACGCTCACTTGCATTCCGTTTCCAACCCTCATGGACACTTCTTCTCCCTCATGGACACTTCTTCTGCACTTAACTTCCTCACTTCTTTTATCGTGTTGCAAATGTGAGCAACCGATCCGGTGTCAAAGATCCAAGAATCACCGTGATCACCGTGAGGACTAGCTAAGTACACATCTAACACATTAATGACTCTGGGATGTCTACTCCCCAAATCTTCCACTAAATTGAGATCCCCTTCCTCCCTAGTTTGTGATGACTTGTTGGTCCAACCAACCCTTTTGCAGTTCCTGATCACTTCCAATCAAATTCGAATTTTGAATGTATCCGCTGTAAGGCGGTGGAAGTGACATTAGCAAAACAACACGACGTGCTTGGGCATTCATTGGAAAACCTAGATCTTCCAACTTTTGATTAAGCTTAATCATGCTAGCCAAGTTGTCATTGAGCGAGCCTCTCATGTCTAGCTTACAACTAAAGATAAGTTTAGTAATTGTAAAACAAGCACTTTTAACTTTCTCCTGGAACAGATTTTGTAACTCTGTGAGCCCATCATATGCACTTACTTTCTCAAAGTGAGTGTGCAGTTTTCTATCCATGTGAGCTAACATAAATCTCCTTACTGCTTTTTCATCACGAACATATCTGTCATTCCATGACAATTCTGAGGCAGGTGCATCTAGAACATAAACTTTCTTGCTATCTCTAAGTCTACTTCTAAGGGTGCAGATCCAATCTACATAATTATTGCAATTAACAGTTAAAGTTTCCATTACACAATTCAGATTAATGTTGACAGGCTTTGATCTACAATGATAGCAAATTCCTATTAGTCTTTTCATGATTAATTTGCACAAGTTAAAAGATACTATTTAACTTAAGTGTGCTCCCACTGAAACTGATATTCCTCAAGATCAGTTTAGCAGTGATTCGGAATCCTTACTCATCTATAGATGATTAGCTGGAAACAGCTCAACCAAATGTGATTAAGGGGTAGGCAAACTTGCCGATCACTTCCTGCCGTGACTTCCGTTCATCTTTCGATGTATGTGCTCCGAACTCATAACTGGTTATGCCAGGACTTCAAGACAACCAATCGTTATAACGCTGCATGAACCTTTCATGCACGCCTCCCAGATCCTTGGCCCACTCAGATCATGTATACACGAAGCCGGGGGACAAGCACCTGGTTTGATGCTGCCACAATTGGAAGAGCACGAACACCTTGATTTTTTCCGGAGGAATCACCCTAATAATCACGTCTACTGCGCAACCAAAAAGAGTGCTATAATAAAAAAGGAATAAACTTTCACAATGAAGTGATGTAGTATAGTCCTCTTCAACTTTATTTTGTGGGTTAAGAACTCCTTCTTTACGCCACTCCTTGTCGTCGAGGTCTACGATGCTATCTCCATGTCCTTCTCCTACCTTTCTAAGGAATAAGAAAAACAATTGGCACGCAGGCCGGAGATAGCAATCATGTGGTATAGGACCATCATGCTTCTAATTGACACGCAGGTCAAAAGAACAACAATGAATAAACCGTTAATTCCAAAAGAACGGACTATACCACATCACATCACATGCCTGCAAAAATGAGTTGGACGTCCAGCTAACGTTTTCTTTGCAATTTTACGAGGCTTTAGGATTTACCGAGTAAAACCGTCACTACCTACGCATAGAACCAAACATGACTATTCATGTTGCTAGATTGACATTGCGGGGTGATTGACATCCCAACATTACAAAAATGTTGCGGATCCCAATCTAAACAATTGCACTGCACGTGACCCCTGTGTGGACCCAATCCACATGCCCTTTCCACCATCGAGTCAACGAGACCAACTATAGTAAGACCCGGAGCTATTGAAGCACTTCGTTGGCGTCAACAAGCATACTAGGAGCAGCCGGAAGGTCCGCGGATTGACAGAAGTCCGAAAGATCAAACTATGTCGTTGGAAACCTCAACAGTTTATTGGGAAGCAAACATAAATAATCTAAATGTCAGAAAAGCTCATGACATACCCGCACAAACTTATGTGGTGCCCGCACCAACTTAGGTGCTCTAGTACGTACCTATATCTACGCATAGATCGCTCTGATACCATTATTGGGTTACGTAGCAGAATTTAAAATTTTCCGACCTACATAACAGGCAGGAACAACTATGAAGATACAAGCAGGGTTAGTACTGTATCGTTACTGACACGAAGATGCGGAACGAGTGTCGATGACGATGTCGATGAAGCCTGATGAAGATTCTCACGGCCAATCCTGGCGGTGAGAATGTTGTTGATCCCTCGTACAGTCTTCTTGATCCAGCAGAGCGAGGGCCAAACGTCTACGACACTTCACCCCTCTGAGAGCTCGCACACGTACGTCCTTCAGAGTCCAGCAGCGCTTCGCCATGCCAGAGTTAAGAGCTATTGGTGTACGTGAGGTGGAGAGAACCCCAACACATGGGGGAGAGAGATTAGATCTAGATGAAGAGATCCTCTAGATAAGAGTGCCTCTAAATCCGTCTCTAAATTGTGTATCCAAATAGAGGGGTTGGGGTGTTTATATAGGTGGCCCAAGGGGTAGGGGGACTTGGAGAAGGGGTTGGAGTCCAACTCCAACTCGTCCCCCCTCCCCCCCCCTTCCTTGCACCGCCCGGGTGCAGCCTGCCTGCCGCACCGACCTAGGTGGTGCAGCCCACCTAGGCCGGCGGCCCTTAGCCTCCCCCGCCTTTGTCGCCTCCCCCCATGGGCCGGACAAGGAGGAATCCCCCCTCCCATGCGGTTTTGGCCCACCACTCGTGGCTGCCATGTGGACCCCTAGGGCCCATGTGGCAGCCTCCTTTCATTGGCCTTTGCATTGAAATAATTTTCCCTTTATTTTTATTAATTAATAAATTAATATTTAATCAATTAATATTTTGTCTAATTAATTTCCAAAATTAATTACTTATCATATAAACATATTTACATGATCTGGGACACCTAGTGTCCGCTGACAAAAAACACTGGATAATTATTTCCTCCTTATAAATCCAATACCACCTCAATATTACTTTGATCAAATCTCTGAACATAATTCTATCATGCCGGAACATACCGAATGATACTCTTCCTCTACTCCGGACCTCCAACGTATACAACAGACTATGATGTCTTAAGTGTGTGACCCCTACAGGTTCGATAGCGGATAGCTATAATTGGATGTGCCTATCCAATCACCGGTTAGGGTCAGATCCATGGACGAACTGAATGACTGCTATCGTTAACGAAGAACACTCTGTTGAACCTGTTGCCTATCAAGTATATTCCTATTACTTCACGATACTCATCATTCACCCGAGGCGAGATATATGACATTACCATGAATGAGAGCTTTCATTCACTATGTCACTTGATCCTCGTTACTGGTGAGATGCCGTTACTCTTTACCCATGTTCCAGTATCGCCATGATATATATAATATCATGTCCTTTGTCTGCGCAGACTTATTAATGGATACCTTCCCACTAAAGTGGATCCAGGATGTATCTCTCTATTATCTAGAGGAGCAATTCCCAATCTTGAACTACTATGATAAATGCATATCTTCAAGATTACCCAGCGACAGCCGTTATGGCCACCCAGTGACGGCCGTGACGTTTGACTGTGCCAAAGCACTCTCTCTAATATACACAACCATAAATTCTCATGGTCTAAGGAATAAACAAGTAGAACAATCTAAGACTATACTATATACACCAACAACTTGATCTCGTAGTATATCTTATTTTGGGTCTTCTCAGTCATATTGTTGAGACAACAGTATGCTCTCATTAATAATGGCACATACCTGTGTCCATGACCGGAAAGCAAGGTCATCCAGTATTAACGAGTTTGTCAGAGATATGACAAAGGGTAAAAGGGTTTGATTACGTTTCTACACGTGCGTATGTGCTTCCCTATAAATCACATATTTATAGCCCATATCAGTTATAGCATAAAACATAATACATTAATCATGAAAAAGATGTATTTTTATTGTCTCTCGGACATACATCCAACACCAGGTGGTTTGGAAACCTGATGATTCACACTTCTGGGCTGGTATAATGGCGACGAAAAAACATTTACTTTCTTTTGGATCATTTATTATGAAGAATGGTTCGTAAATCACATTCTTGGAGGATAATAGGTTAGGTAACCAATCTTCGGAAACAATATCCGGCACTGTAACATTGTTCAGCACAAATGTGACACAATCGCTACGGGTTTGGAGACATCTCCACCTAATGTGTCGTTCACGCGTGGTTTTTTTTTGTCCCGGGCTTACGGCATGGAACACTCCTTTTGAGCGGTTGGTTATGGTTCAATTATCAGAAGGGACGGATGAATTTCGCTGGATATCCACATGAAACGGTAAATTCTCGGTTGATTTTATGTACAGAGCGGTCGTTCATCTAAACGTGTTAGTCGATAATAACAAGAAAATATGACAAATGAAGATACCAGTAAAAATCTTTGCATGGTATCTTTGTAAAGGTTTAGCACGACAAAGAATAATTTAGCCAAGCGTAACTGACATGTGAATTTACAGTCCGACTGTTGTCACACACAGTCAACCACTCATTCTTCCAATGCAAATTCGCACGTTCGATATGATTCTTTATGATCAGTCATCCAAATGTCTTCCAATTTGTACATGGCATGTTGTGTTGCAAACATTGCGGGTATTGACCACTAGTTTAGAATTATTTTTTCGGATGGTAGTGCTTGTCGTTATTTGGTCGCTATTCCTATGTAGAAATGATTTGGTTTTTTAATGGTAAAAAATATACTTCTTTGCCAGTCATTTACTAGCATTCTCATTTGCTCCGTTTCTGGCCGTTTCTTCAGCGCGTGGAGTTCAGAGACCTGTTTATGGAGGTATATTTACGGTTGAAGCGGTCAGTGAGGGACATTTTTACCTCACATGGATGGAAGTATAATTTACGGATCGGCCCTCCTTCACATTAGGCGGTGCTACGAGTTCACATACTTGTGTCACACCCTGTTTTTCTTTGTTGTTTTTCTCTTTCTTGTTTCATCGGTTGTGTGCATTCTAGTTATGCGGAAGTCGGTTGTGAGCTTCTATGAATTTCAGATGCGAACTTGTGAGTTTACTAAATTGTCCTTCATCGTAAAAGATAAACACAACCGGATAAGAATGTACAAGTACATTTTTTGTTATATAATCTGTCAATGCAAAGGGAAAAAAAGTACACGGTGTCCATACATTGATACAGTACTCCTCTGTTCGTAGCTGCCCGACGACGATGCCGACGCGTGAGGCGACACAGCCCGCGTGAGATGGTGTTCCTGCATACAGCATACGGTTGCAATGGACGACATCAAAACGCGGCGGAAGAAACGAGGAGTTGCAGGTTAGTGTGGTGCACGAGAAAACGACGACGTGAATCTCATGTCGTCCTCCTCCCGGCGGATCAAAGGACACTTATGACACTCGGTTTAATGGCAGTCGTGCAGGCTATCTTGTCGTGCGTGGTTGGCATAAAAAAAAGATTTAAAATGTGTAGTCTTTGTGTAAAAGCTTTTTTAGGTGGTTGATCCATGTGATCACCTGCATATGAACGCTAGCTGCAGCTTAGGTTTGATATATATATAACAGTGATCTGCATCAAAGCAATCCATGGGATTTGGGGCTGACCCGAATGTTCCCATGACACGAGTTGTAACGTAGGCCTCTTGGAGCACAGGAGCTTGTCTAGCCCGAAATCCGACACTCTGGCGTTCCACACTTCCACTGCCCGTCCAGCAGAAGATGTTGCTGGATTTGACGTCTCAGTGAACAATCTTGCGTTCCAACTTTGGAAAGTGCAACTTCACATCTTTTTTTTAAACAAACCCGCATATTTATTAATTAACAAAGTAGCTTACATCATCTGACAGGATACCCCGTAAAAAATCGGGCGGATCCTCGACCCAAACAGTAGTCGAAGGACCCTCCGCACTAGCAGCAAGGGCATCTGCAGCTCTATTACTTTCTCTAGAAGCAAAATCAAAAATAACTCTACTAAAACCCTTAGCAAGCAAGGTACACTCTTCATAAATCGTAGCTGCTGGTCCGATGGAATTTCCCGCATCATTCATATCGTGTTTACAACCTCCAAGCAGTCGCTGTTCACAACGATCTTCGTGCAGCCCATCTGCCCAGCAAGAATTAACCCATCTCTTAAAGCTCTGGCCTCAGCCATTGGCGCATCTGCGACATGGGGGATGCCACAGCAACTTCCAGCAATGAAGACGCCATGTTCATCCCGGATGATGGCGCCCGTTGCGCCCGCTTCATCCAGCTCTGAGAAGGAAGCATCAACATTAAGTTTCACAAAACCCTCTGAAGGTTTCTTCCATCCCTCTCTCCTAATACCACGGCCTGGTTTCGCAGCTCTGAAATAATTCATGGTAATTGCCGCAATGGATTGTGCTGACCTGGCTGGCTTTGAAATCTCCTCGCCATGGACGACCTTTCTCCTCTCCCACCACGCGTACCAGCATGCTGTAGCGATCAGCTCTCTGAGGCCGATATCAAAACCCGGTGCCATCTGGTCCGGCTGCCTCAGTAAAGCCTCAAAAGCAGCCGGCCCGTCATGGTACGAAGCACATGTCTTTTCAATGATCTCTTTTAGACAGAGATTTTACCAGAGTTCTTGCACCCTCGCACATGTAAAGAAAACATGCCGAGTATCTTCACAGTGTACCTTGCACATTGGGCACAGGCTCGAGGGGATAATATGCCTGTTCACCAAAGTGCAGTTGCATGGTATTGTATCATGAACAAATCTCCATGCAAATTTTTTGATTTTCGGAGATACCTTCAGTTTCCAGATTTTAGACCAAACTGGATTTGTTTCCGAGATATTCTGGGCGTTCGTTCTAGCCAATTTGTGTCCGTGTTGGTACTCCCATTCTTTGTAATATGCAGATCGAATTGAAAAGGCGCATGTTCTTGTGTAGTTCCAAGAAACAAAATCTTCCATCATACCCACCGCCAGGGGTATATTCAGAATTCTCGTGACATCAATAGGAATGAATAAAGATCTAATGAGGTCCTCCTTCCATTGGCCCGTCTCAGAGTCAATCAGTTCTGATACCTTGGTGTATACAATGTTCCTTCAGGTAGTCAGGATCTTTCTTGATTGACTGTTGGGGATCCATGCATCTGACCGGATGTCAATGTTTGTTCCATCATCGACCCTCCAAATGCATCCTTTCTTAAAGGTTTGTATTCCCGCATGCAAGCTTTGCCATGTGTAAGATGAACCCTTCTTTAATTCTGCCCCCAACAGATCTCCAGAAGGGTAATATTTCGCCCTAAGCACCTGGGCACACAAAGAATCTGGCTCACAGAGTAATCTCCACACCTGTCTAGCCAACATAGCTAGGTTGAAACATGGTAGGTCTCGGAAACCCATACCATCTCTCTTCTTGGGGATACACATTTTCCACCAGGCGAACCAATGCATATGTTTCTTACTGTCTTCATCTCCCCACAAGTAACGGGTCATAGTATCTGTGATCCCTTTTGTTACTTGCTTGGGCAGCCTAAAGACCGACATGGCATACGCTGGGATTGCCTGCGCCACTGCCTTGAGTAGCACTTCTTTTCCCCCATAAGATAGAAGTTTCTCTTTAAAACCCGCCAATCTTGCACACACTCTGTCAATTAAATGTTGAAAACAGTCTGATCGATCAACACCAACAAGAGGGGGGAGACCAAGGTATTTGTCAGTGATTGCCTCCGTTAATATGTTGAGTGTTGAGCACACAATTTCTCTCGTTTCCACTGTCGTACATGGACTGAAAAAGACACTTGATTTAGCATCACATCTAGTTGGATGGATGTCCCAAAAAGACACTGAAACTTTATCTAGTTGGATGGATGTCCCAGCTTATTTGGGATGTCCAACTTTACAAAAATAAAGTTTAATATCTTTCAAAGATATTCAATACAAAAAACATCAATTAATATTAAGTAACATTGCCAGAAATGTGGCTAACTTTCTAAACAAATAAAATATTATATTTATAATATTGTAATAAGCTAAATAATATCTGAATAAGTATAAAACTTTAGTATAAATTGTATTTGTTTTGATTAGCCGCGGGCTCAATTTTTAATTGGACCTTCCCTAAAGCTAGTGGTCGTAAATGTAGGAGTAAAATATCTGGACTTTGTTAGGAGGAGGGGATAACGGAGGGCGATGAGAATTTGTTAAGCTTTCCAGCTAGCTAATCATTAGAAACAAAATTCTGACCAAATAAAAAAATGCTTAAAAGTGTCTGGAAAAAAAGCGGGAGGCGTTAATTTTGTGACGAGCGCGAAACTATTAATCACATATTATTTTTCCGCCCATTTGGTGAACATGTGGTCACCATTTTCTTAGGAATTTTTTATGTACCTACTTGATTTAGAGACTTGTATAAAGGTTGGTTTGATACATTTTCGGGTAGAGATATGAAATCTGTTATGATTGGGCCAGCTGCTATTTTCTAGGCAATCTGGAAAATAAGGAAGAAATCTTGTTGTCGAAGAATTGGTCTCAGAGATCCTACCCATGTTATTATGTTTGCCTGTTGCTTCATTAACACCTGGGGAAAAACTTGAGAGAAACGGGATTCAAAGTCTTCTGCTTCAGGGAGCTAGGAGGATGGCCCATGTGGCACAGGAGGTCGTCTGGAATTCTCCGAGGAGAGATTGCGGCGCAAAACTAGTCTTTTGTCTAGCCCTTCTCCCCTTGGTGTTGCACGATGGGATTGTGTCCTGGTTTGATCTGTAGTGAAGCGAAGCTTGTATCTGCGTACACTTGTTCTTCCTGTCCTAGTTTTAGCTTATTTGGCACTCTCTACATATATTTGTTCTGAATCGTGCTCCTGCTTATGTTCGTTGTGCTTTTCTTGTGCTTTTCGACAGCAGAGGTTGTCCTGATCTGTCAATTTTACCTTTGTGTTATGATGCAAATGTATGGGTATCATATATCCACACAAGGTTAAAAAACCGTGTAGCCTAAGAAAATTGTACTCTATAACCGGTACAATGACTATGCAAGTGAGTTACGTATTATTTAACGAATGAACTCGGGAGTTCATCAGCTACTAACCATGCTAGAATTTTTTAGCCTTCTCGGTTGAAACGGATTGTTCAATTTTAAACCATCGTATACTACTAATTAATTTCTAATAATCCATATACAAATGTTATTTGACACACCATTTCATATGCCGTACCGTGTCAACTCGGAATCGGATATCCTTATCCTTTCGATTTTTTCAAACTGCATAAATGGATTCGGAAACGGATCCGGAGCAGGGCTCGCGCCTGGTGTTTCAAACGGATCCGGAGCTACATTCATAATTGAGTACTAGTTAGATTTGGGCGCAGAATACCTCCATTGTTCCAACCATCGTATATTACTAACGCTAGTCTTCAGTGACGGCGCCGAATACCTGCTGTGCGATCGAACCATTGCTGCCATGCAAAGAAAAGAAACACAACCGGAGAAAAGAGACTAGCTTGCACAAGAGCATTTTGTAATAGTATGTCTATGTGAAGGAAACCGGTGTCCATACAAACTCCCCTCTGCCCGCAACGAGCCATATCTAGTACTCCTCGTGTTCGTAGCTGTCGGACGACGACGTGGACGCGTGAGGCGACAGATCCCGCGCGAGCTGGAGTTCCTGCATACAGCATACATCAAAACGCGGCGGAAGGAAGAAACGAGGAGTTGCAGGTCACTGTGTGTGGTGCACCAGAATCGACGACGTACGTCTCTGAATCTCAGGTCGTCCTCGAGCATGTGTACCACGTGCCCCATGCTGGGCCGCTGGCGTCCGTCGGGGTCGACGCACCGGAGCGCGGCGAGGACGGCGCGCTTCAGCACCTTGGAGGGCGGCGCCTCCGGCAGCTTCGGGTCCAGCACCTCCTCCACCCTCCTCTCCGCCACCATGCGCTTCAGCCACTCCACCAAGTTCACCTGATGGAAGGCTTTAATTACCTCTACTTGCGGTAGGTACATGATGGATGCCCGAGTGAGTGCCGTAGAAAACAAACGAGGACGAGGACGGCTGACCTCTGCGGTTGGCCTGGTGTAATCCACCGGAGTTCTGCCGGTTATCATCTCCATGACGAGCACGCCGAAGCTGTACACATCGCTCCTCTCATTCAGCATCCCTGTTCTTGCGTACTCTGGTGCCACGTACCTACATAAGAACGCTAGCTGCAGCTTAGGTTTGATATAATTTAACAGTGATTTCTATGAAAACATCCATGGGATTTGAGGCTGACCCGAAAGTTCCCATGACACGAGTTGTAACGTAGGCCCTCTCGGAGCAGAGGAGTTTGGCGAGCCCGAAATCCGACACCCTGGCGTTCCACTGCCCGTCCAGAAGAATGTTGCTGGATTTGACGTCTCGGTGAACAATCTTGGGTTCCAACCCTTCGTGAAGGTATGCCAACCTGAACAGGTACAAGATCCCTATCAGAGCTAGCTAGTGTTTACACATGTTTCAGACTTTCAGTATTCGACGCATGTATGTGCCGTTTAAGCAAAGCATTGGCAGTGTTGTTTCAGAATTCAGACACCACTTGCCTAACCTGCCAGCTAGCAGTGATTTGTTTGAGTAAAATGGATTACCTAGATATCATATACCTACTACTACATATTTCTTTTGTCCTCCTAATTAATGGATGCACTTCAGTATCTGCTGAATAACTGCATATGCAAAATAGTTCTAGATAAACCGAAAAGGAAGAATTACCCTTTAGCAGTTCCGAGAAGTATGTGCATCCTTGTATCCCAGCTCAGCTGGCTAACTTCACCATCGTCATGGTGCAGCCACTTATCCAGGTTACTGTTCTCCATATACTCATAGACCAGCATCCTGACAGCAATGCGATGAGCAGAGGTACGAGAACTGAACAAAGCCTTCTGCTTCGGTACATCCCCCCTCCCCAAACTTAAACACGGTAAGGGCTGAGATCAGTCCGTACCCCTTCGTGATTAACGGTAGGATGGTCGTTGATGAATAATTAATTAATCGTTAAAGGTTAATTAAGCTGTCTCCAGCCCTCTAGAAACCCATATGGCCCAATTAATAAACATGTAAATGCGAATGCGGCTTAGCAGGTGTATGCTTGCTAGTCCATGATCTTCCGCCGCGGACATCTGCCATTTTCCACTAACAGAGCTCACTAGACGGACGGCCGGACTAGCAGTAGCAGGTGGCCGGCCGACGTTCACCCGTACTAACCCAGCAGATCCCGGCACCCATCCATCCGCTCCATTCAGCCAGCTCCACTACGTATCCATCAGCTGCATGCCTGCATTCTTGGGTTGCTAGCTATTCTAACCATCAGGCATCAGCGCGGAGCAGAACCAATGTCAAGTAAGGTCGCGTGGTTGCAGTCGTCGTTGCCCCCAGGACGAGGAGATCTGGCACGCCCCGCCATGGCCAGGACGGCTCGCCTCACGCCGGTTCGCCATGGACGCGCCTCGATCTCGTTTGATCTCGCGCTGGTTAGAGAATTGGTCAGAGCATATGGCGTGATGAGGAGGCGGCCGGCGACGACGCGGGGATCACGCAGTGGCCAATGAGGACGCGTGTTGGACGGTTTCCGACGATGTGGGAATACCATATGCCAGACTTGGCAGTACGTGGGCGTTTGGATATGGGCCGGACGGGCCAAACTAATTAAATCCTTTTAATTAACTAATTAGGGGGGGGGGGGGGGGGGGGGGGGGATGTACCGAAGCAGGGCTCCTGAACAAATGTGAAGCATTGCATTGCTCATTACCTGCAGGCTCCCTCGCTGCAGTAGCCGAGCAAACTGACCAGATTCTTGTGCCGAACGCGCCCGATCGTGGCCACCTCCACCCTGAAATCTTTCTCGGCCTGGCCCCTGAAATGAAGGACGGAGCAGTTGGTGTGATCGGTGTTTTGAAATTTGAACATCTTGGGTCCCAGGAGGACGCTAGAAGCAGTTACAACGTAGTACTAGCCATGGTTACTACTCGTGAACTGAAATTCAAATGTGACAACTGCCCAAGTTGTTGCGCACATGATTATCGGAAAAGAATACTTCTCTGATCACATGATTATAGGGAATTTCGAGAATTTTCTGCGTGGAGACGGAAAATAGAGGAAACCAAAACAGAATAATATGTTAAGTAAAAAAAAACAGAATAATATAACGTCTCGGTGAGAATTTTGCATCAGAAACCACTCTAGATTCTGAATCAAACTGTAATAAATCTGAATTTTGAAATACTCCATAGCAGACAGCTAAATCAACAGGAAACACCATTTCGCGTTTCTAATCCAATCTAGAGTTCGAACCGACCAACGAAATTCGAATGGTTAAACAATGTGCTGAAACACAACTGAAAACGAAATCCGAAAAGCGAGGCCTACCTGTTGTTGTGCAGATTCTTAATGGCGACGGCGGTGGAGTCCCGTAGCACGCCCCTGTAGACCACCCCGTACCCTCCCTCCCCGAGCACGTTCCCGGCGGCGAGCCCGCCGGTGGCCTCCTGCAGCTCCCAGCGCGTGTACCTGCGGCCCCAGCCGCCCCGCGACGCCTCGGGCTCCGCGTCGCTGGCAGCGCCGCTGTCGGTGCTCCATCCACACGCGCTCCCGGCGCCGCCGCTCGTCACCGTCTCGGGGCTGGTCCTCGCGGACCCCGCCGCGATCAGCGGGGCCTCCTGCTCCGCCTCGATGACCTCGATCGGCGGCTGGAACGGCGGCGGTGGAGGCGGCGGGTGCCAGCGGACGGGCTCCTCCACGACGGCGTCCTTGTCCGCCATCGCCTGACGCACGTGGTACTTCATCGGCCTGGAGGCGCCGCCTCCGTGGTGCAGGCTCGGGGCGACGCGGCGACGGCGCCGGCAGCGGCAGAGGCAGACGACGAGCAGGAGGAGGGCGAGGGCGACCGCGGCGGCGGCTGCGGCGACGAGAACCCAGCCGCGGAGGCCGAGCACGGGGGTGCGGTGGGTGAGCCAGGAGGTGAGGAAGCCGACGCTCCACGCGGGCGACGCCGCGGCCGCCTGCTGCTTGTGCTGCTGCCCGTGGAGGTGTTGGCGCTGCGGCATCGGCGGTCGAGGGTGAGGCGGGGGGTTGGGATGGGGGAGACGGCGCGGGTGCGGCGGTGGCTTGGCCACGGGCCGCGTCCGTGTGGCCGGCGGCGATAGCTTCCTCGGGGGCGGCGGGGCGGTCATGGCTGCTGGCCGCGGGCGCCGAGCCGTGGAAGCCAAGCCTGTGGGTTTTGTTGCTCTATTGGTGCAGATGGAGATCGCCGGGGTGCGAAGTGTGTGCTGATTTGCGATGGGGTGCCTGCAATGTTTAGCCGACAGATCCGTTCCGGCCTTCCGGGATAGTGGTACTTCAGAACGCAAAACAAGTTGGAGCAGATCCCAACGTTAAGTCGCTAGCTTTTCGGCGCGGTGTCAAACGATAATTAACGACTCATCGATTGCCCCGGAAGTACCCACCTTAATTGCCTCTGTGCTTGGCCAGGGCTAACGATGTCCTGATCAAAGTGTCGGTCCTGATCGTGATCGAGCTCCCAGAAACTGGATGTGATCGCCCATGGCTCGATGCCTCACCTGACGCTCTAACCGTCACCATGACTGCAGGATCGATCGATCGATTGCACTATATCACCATCCAAACATCCGCCACACTTAATACATTTTGACTCTACCTTTCATCTGTTTACAGTAGCCACTTCTCCTACCGTAGTCCTACGTACGTACGCCGCAGCGTCCAACTGAATTTACCAGCAAAAGCAAAGTTGCTGCAACGTACTGCTGCTAACCATCTGACTGACTGACTGACTGACTGAACGGCCGTGCGATCTTCAATGGCCCTTTTTGACAAACTGGGTCTGATGTAAAAAAGCAATCTTCAGACAATCGTGTACGCAGCTTAATGGCTATAGCTCGTACTGGAACTGGAAGTCTGGAACTGCAAGGTAACGGTGTCCTTTTCCGTTAAGCGTCAGGCTGCCGATCGATGCAGCGATAGCATGGCGTCGACGACGTGGGAAGGAGTAGGGATGAAAACGGTACGGAATCTTTCCGACTTTTCCGTGGAAAAACGGGAACAGAATGAAAATATGGAAACGGAAACGGAATTCTGCAAAACGGAAACGGAAACGGAAACTTTTATGCGGAAATGGAAACGGAAACGGAACAGCGTATTCCGGCGGAACGACTGTGGAAACGGAAATTCCGTTTCCGGTAATATGGAACTTTCCTTTTTTTTGTTACCCTGTGATTTTAAATCCAATAGACACGGAAATTCTAGTGAGAATATTTAGATACAACTAAAGAACTGAATAAAATAAAAAGAATCGGAAGCTACCATGTTTAGGACCTATGTATTCGCATTTCATCTCTTACTCAGGTCGTTATTTTAGTGTTATACTAGGAACAAGGACGATAATAGATATTTTTAATGTTGCCAAAGTTGATAACTTAGACACACTATATTATATAATCAGGATATCTCTTTATAATTTTATTTCATCTTAGAAACTTGATAAGTTTGTTGATTTGTTTGCCTTTTCCTTAATTATTTAAGGTGTCTCTCGATTCCGGTAAAGATCTGCTTTCTGTTCCGTCTCCGCACCGTATTTGGTTTGTATCTGTTTTCGGCAATATTGTTTCCGTATTTGTTTTCGGGATTTCTGTATTCGTTTCCGCTTCCGTAAAAAAATATGAAAACAAATGTGGCACCAGTCAGTTCCGTCCGTATCCGCTCCGTTTTCATCCCTAGGAAGGAGGATGCAACCATGCGTCCATGAGCAAAAATAATGGAATCATCCGTCTATGGATGTCAAGCAAAAATAATGGAATCATCTAAGAGCATCTCCACCACCATTTTCTATAGAGCGTCCGACAAGTGTTATTGAAAGTGTCGGCACATGTTGCCACTTTATTGGGACCGATCGCCCCGGCAGCGGCCCCCAATATGCCACTCCTAATAATATTTTGACCACATTTTTCACAAATACCACATATTTGATTTAAATATAACAATATTGCATAGGTTTAGACACATAAATTAGTTCCACAACTGAAGCATATAAATAAAATAATTCATACAACAATTCAACTTAAATTAAATCCGAGAAGTTCAACTAGATCAAAACTTAAGTTTGGAGTCCTTTGCACGCCATTATGAGTCCGTCCAGAATTTCCGCATGCATGGCGAGAAAATTGCGAAACTCATCCGAGACTTTATGATCAATCTGGGCAAGAGGCTCATGCGAATCATACCGCTGGTCATCAATCACCGAACCAGTGCGCTCACTCTCGATGAACATGTTGTGCATGATAATCATGCAACCATGCTGAATGAGCTGAAGTGGATGCCCGCGACGTCATTACGAACTGCGTTTCTTCCTCTTTGACGGCTTCAGCGGAGGAGCTATGGATGGCAAGCGAAAATAACGGAATCGTCTAAAATCATCTCTACCGACGCTTCCAATAGAGTGTCCGATAGGCGACACTACCAATGGCCCTCCCGGTAATGTTTTGACAACATTTTTACAAATACCACATATTATATTTAAATAATAAATACAACCATATTGCACAGCTTTAAACACATAATTAGTTCCACAACTGAAGCATATAAATAAAATAATTCATACGACAATTCAACTTCAATTGAATCCGAGAAGTTCAACTAGATCGACACTTAAGTTTGGAGTCCTTTGCAGGCACACATATGATCAACTAGATCATTTTTGCGGTTGATTATGAGTTAGTACATCCATAATTTCCGCATGCATGGCGAGAAAATTGCCAAACTCATCTGAGACCTTATGATCAACTTAGGCAAGAGGCTCATGTGAGTCATACCGCTGGTCATCAAGCACTGGACCAGTGCGCTCACTCTCAATGATCATGTCGTGTATGATATATAACACAAACATTCATGACCTTCCACGTTTAATCTTTTGATCAGGTTAGAGCAGGGTACCGTGTAGCAAATCAAGTTTGAAGCACACCAAATGTCTGCTCGACGTCCGTCGTGGCACTCTCTTGTTATTGTTCAAACCAAAGATTTGTTCTGACCTAAAGGATTGGCGATTCTATTCACAAATATAGACCAATTTGAAAAGATGTCATCTGCTAGGTACTACCCTTGATTTATTGGTGGGCATTGATCTCATAGTTACCCGCCAGAGCATTGCCTTCCGCAAGTCTTGCAAACACTGGAAAGATATCATTGAGAGATCCCGCCATGCCAAAAAAAACGTGCATTCCACAGGTTATATAATCTGCCCCGATTTACTCTCCAATATGACTTTGGTACAACCTTTCTCCGTGCTCCCTCGGCCACCTACGTGAAACAGGTTGTGCGTTTTTTTTGCATGTAGTGGGTGGTCGAGCGAGAGCACTACGGTTACAACAAAACAGTTTGACCAGCTCCACGCAGCAAAATCCTAGAGCCTCTTCCCGTCGCTCCCCTCCTTCCACTTCCGCCGCCGTCCGCCAAAGCCCGCACGGTGCCAACAAGGACGGGTCTACTCCTACCCGCGCGTGGGTCGAGCTGCGTCTATAGTGGTGAGCTAGTGCGGAGGTCAATGATTATGTATATGGTTTTCCCTTGTTATGTTACATGCTGACAACAGTTCTTTGGTTGTGCAAAGATGCTGCTAAAATCATGCTAAAATGCCACTAAAGAAGAAGTTGCTGAAAACTTGAAATGTCTAAAAAAAAAAATGAAAATCCAATAAATCTGATATGTTAGCATTGTGCATTCTCTTGAGATATTAGGCAATTTTCGGATGAGTTCAATTAGCGAAATCACCATTACAGATGCACTAGCAAACTTAATCACAACTAGCCGATTTACATATGGCCCAAATACCAGTGCAAACAGAGATAGGAACATCACATACGTGTTGACAGGGAAGGTCTCCGCCACGGCTTTGTTATTGTCGACCATGGTGATCAAGATGACGTAGATGTACAACCGACTTCGGTGTTGGAGTCGTCTCAGCCTGAGTCGGACAGAAGCGAGAAGTCGCGCCGAGATGCTCCCAAAAACCTTATCGTCTGTCTCCCGGTGCTGGATCTCAACAGACAGGATTTCGGAGGCCTGCTCTCCCGGGCAGCCGTGCACGCGGTCGCCGGGGTGAAGAAGCCTGAAAACAAACACATCAAAACGAGCTACTCTGTTCGCCTGTTCTGTCTCACCATTATATCTTGTGAGAGGCACGCTTTACAAGTGTCGGACAAGTGTCCGCCATGCGGAGCAAGAGTTAAGACTGCACACATGCACACTAAAAAATTAACCTTTCACCAAAACAGACTCTAATTCGAACTCGATTCACGAAAAGTGACGTGCGTGGCATGGCGGGCGGCGGAGAAGAAGGAGTGCGCGAGGCACCTCTTATTCTCACACTCTTACTAGGAAGAAGGGTTGCCCTTATAAGTTGGTGCCCATCTCTTCCAATTAGCAATATGGACTAAACTTTTAGTCCCACTTGCCACAAAACAGAATGGGCCTCTCATATTTTAAAATTTTGGCTAGATGGGTGTGGGGACCCCGGACTAGCCGTCCGAAATACCCGATTATGCTTAATACAACGATCCCATGATCAGTCTGTCGTTGCACATAATCCGAACTGAATACCAAAGTTTACATCCATTACAGTACCGAATTAAAGTCTTACATAAATGGTCATTTAGACCAAGTCTTACATTGGTGCCTTCATGGGCCAAACCAAAATAATCAGCGGAAGCTACGGCGTAGTAGACATCAAATCCTAACGACGACCCGACAGGCAGCTGACTTATGGAGATCCCTAGTTCGCATAGAAGTCGCCATACTCCTCCTCGGCGTAGTGCTCCTCGAAGTCTGGCTAAAACAATAGCCAGGGACGAAACCAATATGAGTACATTTGATTGTACTCGCAAACTACCCCAACATGAGTATGCACTAGTTTTATTTTAACTTTAGACTTTTATTTATTTAAAACATCTCTATATCTTTATTGAAAAAGTTAAGAAGAATTTTATAACTATCTTTGAATAAAATCACCATTTTATTAGTTTCTCCAAAACTCCTCTTTTTTCCGACCATAGCCCGTCATGGTCCACTTGCCTCCAACAACCTCATACCGATCCGTTGGTATAGGTGTATGGAACATTCTCCACTTCATTTTTCTTTTAAAACTCAACTCTTTTCAAAACTTGCACATGGCCTTAGGACAGCCTTCCAACGGTCCATATCCGAGGACTCGGCTATTCGAATAGTTTTACACTCTGCAGAGGTAGCACGCTTTTCCCACATCCATCCGATAACTCATCGTGTCAGCCACGTCCCGCCATACAAGGTGTATGCGAAGTTGAGTCACCGACCCTAGCCTGTCCTTTGCTCATGCTAGTATAGGACCCTGCCCATATGACACTTTCCATCAACACTTAACCCAGCCCGTCGGAATCTAAGTGTGAGGACTCATAGTTTTTCCCGACGACCACATGGTGAAGTCTTCAATCCTCCTCCTTATCTTTCCATAGAGTTTGAGCGAGGACCCAGGTCAGGGGTAGGTCACCAAACCATCCCCTCATGCATAACGGAGTCATCTCCATCGATGAGGCATCCCATACTAATATGAGCAAATTATATGACTAACCATTATTTATTTATGTCTTAAATATGGCAGAAACTTGTTGAACATGTTTAATTACAAAACTTGAGTTCTGTTGGTCACAAAAATACAAACTAAATTTCTACAGAAAGCTACTGATGTGTAGAAGACAACACAATTTGATTTGGACTAATGGGAGTTACCAAACTCCCTACATAATTGTTTTAATCCAGTAACTTAATAATCAAGTTTTAGCTACCAATTAAGTTCTGTTGATCCTAAAATTAAATCCTTTTAGGGGAAACTAACAATGACTAAATGTGATCTAAAAAAATTGGTCCTAATTCATTGGGGTTAAACATTAAGCATCTATAATTATTTTAATGCAGAAGGGTTCTCTAACTTCAACTTTAAGCTAAACAATTATCATTGCACAATTAATTCTACCAAAATTAGGGAAGCTAATAGATCATAGTACCAAGCTAACAAAATTGGTTTGGAATTATTTGGCTTAACAGAGTATTAGAAACAAACAAGTTTAAGTTTTAAACCTTCTGTGGTATTTTTAATAATACATTTTTATTATTCATCTAAATGAAATGAAACCACTTGGGTTGGTTAAACAATTTCATAAGCTTTCTAGAACATATGGATTATATTTATTTGGATTTGTAAATCTCGAGATATTGAATTTCTAAGTTGATGCCAGTACTGAATTTCAGAGAGATTTAAATTAGAAAATCTTGTTGTTCTGGATAATGTTGAGATTTCTGACGGGTGGGGTCCACTCGTCAGTGACTCAACCGTAACGCTGCGTGCGCTGGATAAAGTTTAAAACACTGACAGTGGGGTCCACTGGTCAGTGACACATCTAAACGAAACGGTATGCTACCGTAGATTAAAGATCTAACGGCTGAGGATCGAGCGCATCGGCGACGACCTAAAACGGGCGGCGCCGTGGCTCCGGCGACGGCGAGGTCGGCGATTAGCTCACCTAGGGGCTCGGGAGGAGGTGCAGGTGAGGCAGAACGGTCGCGGCGGCTGGGGAAGCTTGCTGGAGAAGTCCTACTTCCTGGGACGGCTTGTATCGTCGACGGCGAGCAGCTGCACTTCCACGGCCACGGCACGAACTCCGGTGAGCTCCCTGCGTCGCTCCTGGGCACGGACCAGAGGGGAAAAAGGTGCGTGTGAGTGCGTTGAACTCGAGCAACAACGTAGAGGGGTCAGAGGGAAGAAAGGGGCAACAGCACGGCGTGGCCGTGTTCGCCTCCTACCTCGGGCACGGCCGAGCTCGGAGATTATACGGGCGGCAGCAACTCGCTGCAGCAACGGCTCCGCCCTCCTGGCGGTGCACGAGTGAAGGTGGAGCAAGGGAGAGGGAGTGGTGCGGCGTGGAGAAAATGGGAGGGCTCGGTGAGCTTATAAGCTCGACGCTCGGCTCACGGTGGTCGTTGTCCACGCGAGGTTCTGGGGGTGGGAGAGATCGGCGAAGGCTGTCTGGGGGGCCGCGGGTGAGCTATGGAGTGGCTGGACGCAGCCACGCAGCGTGGGGTGCAGTGGCGCGCTGGCTCGACCGCGGTGTCAACGGGTCGGCCATGGCGGACGTCGAGCACGGACGCGTGCGATGGGGGCGGCTGTGGGTGCAGTGGTGCCGATGTGGGCGTGCCTCCTGGAGCAGAAGAGCGAGGGAGAGAGGGGGGGGGGCACGGTGCGGGGTCTCCACGGCGACCTGCGGCGCGGCGCCTGTCCCCTGGCGGCGACCACGGCGGCTGCTCCCTGCTCGATTTTTCGGCTCCAACGGGCGCGGTGAGAGGAGTGGAGTGAGAGGAATCGATCTGTGCCTGGGATTCGACGAATGAAACTCGAATTTGATTGAATTTGGTTCGGATTTGGGGATGAACACGGCACTGTCACCAGGTGTTCGACAGTGTCCTCACCCAATTCCAAATTCATATTTTTGCACTTTGTTTTCATAATTTGCTTCCTACATATTTACCATGATTTGTGGTGCTGTGTTGGATTTTATTTGACAAGTACAACATAGCACATTTTTGTGATTTAAGAAGATAAAGAAAGGTTTGGAATTTAAATTTAGGTTTTTGAATTTAAGATTTGAGAGGGAAAAGTGGTGAGAATAAAAATGAGAGTGACTACTATCACTCCACTGAATTTTGTTTGAAGGAAAAATCAATTTCACACTTGGAGAAATTGTGTGACACTTGTCACATGATTTTATTGTTTTCACTTTTGTTTTTATTTCTTTTCTTTTCTTCAAGTTTTTAATTAGAGCTAACAACCAACACAATCAACAAGAAATACTATCACAAGCAACAATATGCAATCAACACATATAAATTAACAAAAGTTTTTGTTGGCCCACATTTTTGATACAATAATACTGATTATAATTTTGGGATGTTACAGATCCTTCCCCCCTTAAAATAAATCTCGTCCCGAGATTTGCTAGGCCTAGGTACTAAAGAGGTTTGGGAATTCGCTTTTAAGATAGTCTTCGCGTTCCCAAGTTGCTTCTTCTTCAGAGTGGTTAGTCCACTGGACTTTGTAGAACTTGATCGCGCGCCTCCGGGTAAGACGAACATCTTCGTCAAGAATCTTGACGGGTCTCTCACGATAAGTCAGGTCTTGGTTCAGGTCAATGGAGAGGTGGTCGATGTTTTTGAAAACATCAGGCTGGTCGGAAACTTCGAGACACTTCCGGAGCAAGGAAATGTGGAAGACATCGTGATAATCCGCTAACTCCGGGGCAACTCCAGTTGATAGGATACTTCTCTCCGACGAGAAATGATCTTGAAGGTCCAATATACCTTGGCGCTAATTTTCCTTTGACATGGAAACGCTGCATTCCTTTAAGGGGTGTCACCGAGATAACATAATCTCGACACTGAAAGTGACATCACGACGCTTGGGATCAGCGTAACTCTTCTGACGGGATTGGGCAGTTTTGAGGCGTTCACGAATAAGCTGAACTTGCTCTTCAGCTTCACGGAGGGTATCTGGTCCAAACAATTTGCCTTCTCCGGTGTCGGACCAATTCAGGGGCGTACGACACTTCTTGCCGTAAAGGGCTTCAAAAGGGGCCATTTGCAGACTAGACTGATAACTATTGTTGTAGAGAACTCTGCAAACGGAAGACAATCTTCCCACTTGGAACCATAGGATAGAACACATGCGCGAAGCATGTCCTCCAATATCTGGTTCACTCGCTCAGTTTGGCCTCCTCTGGGGATGATAAGCTGTGCTA
Source organism: Poa pratensis (assembly GCA_947311845.1). NCBI lineage: Eukaryota > Viridiplantae > Streptophyta > Magnoliopsida > Poales > Poaceae > Poa > Poa pratensis. The sequence goes on along the minus strand of CAMZMU010000037.1, from coordinate 40,640,885 downwards.
AATGCTAACTTGGTTCCGAGGGCTTCGTGAAGGGATTTCCAGAATCTTGAGGTGAATTGCGTGCCTCTATCAGATACAATCTTCTTAGGCACACCATGCAGGCTTACTATTCTGGAAATATACAAGTCTGCCAACTGATCCCCGATGTGAGTGGTCTTGACAGGAATAAATGGGCAACCTTGGTCAGTCGATCAACGATGACCCAGATTGAATCATGGCCTCGGTTGGATCTTGGAAGTCCGGTAATAAAATCCATTCCAATTTCATCCCACTTCCACTCGGAATTTTCAAAGGTTGAAGCAATCCAGCGGGTCGCTGATGTTCAGCCTTGACTCGCTGACAGATATCACACTTGGCTACGAAAGAACCAATCTCTCGCTTCATTCCGTGCCACCAAAATCTTTCACGAAGGTCTTGGTACATTTTGGTTCCGCCGGGTGGATTGAATAAGGGGTCTCATGGGCTTCCTTCAGGATTAACTCCTTAAGTTCCGTGACATTGGGCACACAGATACGGCCATTGAATTCAGCACTCCTTCAGCATCTTCGGTAAAACCGGGTGCTTTGCCGAGAGAAATCTTCTTCTTAATTCCTTCAATGCTTTCATGATCTTTTTGGGCTTCCTTGATTTGATCCATCAGGGTTGGGGCTAACTCTAAATTGGCGAGATAACCATGGCTAACAAGTTCTAGTCCAAAATCTTTGAACTCTTTGAACAAGGCTGGTTTCGGCTTGGATCAAGGCATTCAGGGTGCAAGGTTTGCGACTAAGGGCATCGGCAACTACATTAGCCTTTCCGGGGTGATAATGGATTCCAATATCATAATCCTTGATTAATTCCATCCATCTCCTCTGTCGCAGGTTTAACTCCTTCTGGGTGAAGATATACTTCAAGCTCTTATGATCCGTATAGATCTCGCAGCGATGTCCCGCAAGATAGGGACGCCACGTCTTAAGAGCAAGAACAACAGCAACTAACTCCAGGTCATGGGTTGGATAATTCTCTTCATGCGGTCGCAACTGTCGGGACAGATACGACACAACTTTGCCTTCTTGCATCAGAACGCAACCAAGTCCGAGGCGTGATGCATCGCAATACACGTCGAAACTCTTGGTGACGTCTGGCATAATCAAGATTGGGTTGAGGTCAGTCTCTTCTTCAATTCTTGGAAACTCTCTTCACACTTCTGAGTCCATTCAAATTTCTTGTCCTTCTTCAACAGTTGGGTCATGGTTTGGCTATACTGGAGAATCCTTCAACGAACTTGCGGTAATAACCCGCTAGTCCGAGAAAGCTTCGGATTTCAGTCACACTGGTGGGGCTTTCCAGTCAACAATGGCTTGGATCTTCTCGGGTCTACAGAAATTCCTCCAGCAGACACAACATGTCCGAGAAATGCCACTTCACTGAGCCAAAACTCACACTTGCTAAGCTTGGCATACAGCTGGTTCTTTCGGAGGGTCTCCAAAACTAGACGCAGGTGTTCAGCATGCTCTTCTTCGGTCTTGGAATAAATAAGGATGTCATCGAGGAAAACTACCACGAACTTGTCGAGGTACTCCATGAAAATCTTGTTCATGAGATTCATGAAATAGGCTGGGGCATTGGTCAGACCAAAGGACATCACGGTGTATTCAAACAAACCGTAACGGGTGGTGAAGGCGGTCTTGGGAATGTCTGACTCTCGGATTTTCAACTGATGATATCCTGTCCGAAGATCGATCTTGGAAAAGACTCGGGCTCCGTTCATCTGATCGAACAGATCCTCGATCTTGGGAAGAGGATACTTGTTTTTAATGGTTACGTCATTTAGCTTGCGATAATCCACACACAGGCGTGTGGTACCGTCTCTCTTGTCCACAAAAATGATGGGTGATCCCCAAGGTGAAGCGCTTGGGCGAACAAGACCTTTGCTGAGCATATCAGCCAACTGCTTCTTCACTCAACCAGTTCTTCGGATTCATCCGATAAGGCCTTTGGGATATAGGGTGTTCCTGGGATAAGTTCAATTATGAACTCAATATCCCGGTCTGGCGGCATACCAGGCAACTCTTCAGGAAAACATCTCGGAATAGGTGAACAACACGGATCTCATCTAGGGTGGGTCGAGCTATGCTCTCATGGCAGCTGGTTGGGAATGGTTGGTTTCAGACACATACTCCACTTCGACTCCAATCAGAAGTGAGGGAAACAGCTCTTCTGGCGCAGTCAATACGGCCTTGAAACTTGGCTAACCAATTCATACCAAGTATGACATCTATGCCCTGGGTTCCTAGAATATTAGGTCGGCTGCAAATTTTTCGCCTTTGATCTCAATGGGGGTATTGGGGCAAAACTCTTGGTTTCTATGGTGGAGCCAGGGATTTGTATACTCATGGGTTTAGTTAGGAAGCTTTCTACTAAACCTCCCTTAGCAACTCTCTCGGTAACAAAGGAATGGGTTGCACCAGAATCAAACAGAACAGTTGCAGGTACTGAGTTGACAAGGAACGTACCCAGCACAACATCTGGCGCATCCTGGGCTTCTTCAGCATTGATGTGGTGCAGACGGCCCTTGGCAACAGCAACATTTCCGCGGGGTGCGGCATTCTTGCCATTTCCATTGCGGCCTTGACCATTGTTCGGTGCCGGTGCATTGGGGCGCTGAACATTCCTCTTAGGATTGGGGCATTCTCTGGAGTAGTGACCCTTGTTGCCGCATTCAAAGCAGACAACATTGGCATTGCGGTTGAAGTTGTTGAAGTTTCCTCCGGGACGGTTATTGTCATTGGGGCGGTTGAAGTTGTTTGGGCGGTTAGGGAAATTGGGGCGTGGAGCTTGTGGTGGTCGATAGGCAGGCTTGGGGTTTTGCTGAAAGATACGAGGCTTCTGGTTGCTCGAACCTTCCTGAGCATTCATCCTCCTCTTACGACCTTCAAACATAGACTTGCGCTTGGTCTCCAGCTGGATGGCTTTGTCCACAAGTGACTCCAAATCATAGAAGTCATGGATAACCAAAGCACACTGCAGTTCATCATGAAGTCCATTCAGAAACGCTCCATCTTCTTCTTCTCTGTGTCGGTGTCATCAGGAGCATACCGAGATAAGTCGGTAAACTCATCAAGATAACCGACCACATCTCTACTTCCCTGCCTCAGCTTGCGGAATTCATCCTTCTTCCTCTCAATGAGTCCGCCGGGAATGTGCTTCTTGCGGAACTTCTCCTGGAACTCAGCCCAGTTGATAACATGGCCAGCTTGCTGGAGAGCCTTGGTAGCTTCCCACCAAGCTCGTGCAGGTCCAGCAAGATAGTGGGTTGCATACAGCACCTTCTCAGGTTCTCCCACGCAGCAACTTCCAGATTGTTCTCATGGTGCGAAGCCAATCATCGGCTTCCAGTGGGTGAAGTCCCTTGGAATAGGTAGGTGGGTTGGTCTTCTGGAAATCGCTCAAAGTGGATCGCTGGTTTCCATCGCCATTGCCATTGCCACCATTGTTGTTTGTTGTTGTTGTTGTTGTTTGTTGTTGTTATTGTTGTTGTTGGTTGAGATGGGCAGCGATCTGCTGCAGGGCAGCGAGATGAGCTTGGCGCTCCTCCCGGGCATTTTGGTTTCCTCCATGATAAGCGCGAGAAGTTGGGCGGGGGTTGGGTTCGGTGGTGGTGGTGCTCCTCCTCTGTTGGTGCGACGAGTGTCGCCATCCTGAAGCACACCGGGTATAAGAGGCAAGGCAAAAAGGTTCGACTAAGGGAAAAAGATTTGCGAAGTGGTTGATTAATTAAGGATGATATGGAAAATATTTTACACAGATCAAACAAGACAAACACACTTATATAACACAAACATCACATCAAGGAGTTCACAACATCAAGCTTACAACATCAAGCTTACAACATCGCCCTACATCTAAGTACATAACACATGGTTTCCAAAAGAACCACTACTTCGACTCGACTAGCGATAGGGGGTCAACCTAATCCTGCGGTAGTACTCAAGTCACTCGCCTACTGAGGTGGAACCTCAGGCTCTGCTGCGTCAGCGTCGGACTGGTAAGGTGGCTCCTCCGGGTCCTCCTCCTCGTCCTCGAGAACTGCCTCGAGTGGCTCCTCCTCCTCGTCAACTAACTCCTCCTCGTCGTCCTCCTGCTCATAGTCCATCTCCTCCAGGAAGTCGTCATCGTCACTGAGGAAAGCGTTGTTCTCCTTGCGGAGATCCTCGCCCTCCTCCTCCATCTCGTTGTGGTGCTCCATGTCCTCATCATCTCGTCCTGCTCCGCCACCCTCTTGCGGAGCTTGGCGATGGTCCTCCTCAGCTGGGTCCTCTTCTTGAGAAGAGCGACCTTCTCCTCCTTCAGCTGCGCCTCACTCTCGCGACTCTCACTGAGCGAGATGCGCTCAAAGCGAGACCGAGTCTAGCGCACATCAGATCCTCCTGGGTGCGGAAGAGCATAATCTCCATGTCCAGGATGTACTCTCCGAACGTCGGGTGTAGAGGGGATCGGATAGGGTGTCCATCATCGTGCGCCTCCCGTAGAACCGGAAACGGGAGTTCACCAACTCCGCCTTGTGCTCCTCACAAAGTCGGGCGCAACCTCTGCATGGCACGACACAGTCCGTCGTCCCAGTGGACGTCCATGGTGGTGAAGATCAGCGTCCTGGATCCGGGAGACTTGATGTTCCCCCGAACAGACGACTCGACCAACCAACACAGGTTCCCGTTGCCGAGAGTGTCCACCTGGGCTCCCTTAAACTCTGGAGCGGGGCGACCTAACAGCTTGCTCAACTCGAACAAGTCCTTCTCGAACATCAACTTGCCGTCCCTCTCAAGCTGAACGAACTCGGTGAAATGGATCGCCATCTACAATTTTTAGCAAAATTTTAAGTTAGTGAGATGACAAGTGTATCAAAATTTTAAATTAGTAGGCAACAAGTGAGCAAAATTTTAAGCTTACAAGTGTGCAAAATTTTAAGGATACAAGGAAAAATGTAATATTTAATGAGAGTAAAATTTTGTAAGTAAGAGGATTGGAGATAAGAATTTTCGAAAATACTTCACTCCTTTATTTTTAGAAATTAACTTTTGTAACTCTATCTAGCGACCATGCTAATCTAAGGTCTCTTAAAGTCAGGATGGCTCTGATACCAGCTCTGTGGGGACCCCGGACTAGCCGTCCGAAATACCCGATTATGCTTAACACAACGATCCCGTGATCAGTCTGTCGTTGCACATAATCCGAACTGAATACCAAAGTTTACATCCATTACAGTACCGAATTAAAGTCTTACATAAATGGTCATTTAGACCAAGTCTTACATAGGTGCCTTCATGGGCCAAACCAAAATAATCAGCGGAAGCTACGGCGTAGTAGACATCAAATCCTAACGACGACCCGACAGGCAGCTGACTTATGGAGATCCCTAGTTCGCGTAGAAGTCGCCATACTCCTCCTCGGCGTAGTGCTCCTCGAAGTCTGGCTAAGACAATAGCCAGGGACGAAACCAATATGAGTACATTTGATTGTACTCGCAAACTACCCCAACATGAGTATGCACTAGTTTTATTTTAATTTCAGACTTTTATTTATTTAAAACATCTCTATATCTTTATTGAAAAAGGTAAGAAGAATTTTATAACTATCTTTAAAAAATCACCATTTTATCTGTTTCTCCAAAACTCCTCCTTTTTCCGACCATAGCCCGTCATGGTCCACTTGCCTCCAACAACCTCATACCGATCCGTTGGTATAGGTGTATGAACATTCTCCACTTCATTTTTCTTTTAAAACTCAACTCTTTTCAAAACTTGCACATGGTCAGTAGCCTTCCAACTGTCCATATCCGAGGACTCGGCTATTCGAATAGTTTTACACTCTGCAGAGGTAGCACGCTTTTCCCACATCCATCCGGTAACTCATCGTGTCAGCCACGTCCGCCATACAAGGTGTATGCGAAGTTGAGTCACCGACCCTAGCCTGTCCTTTGCTCATGCTAGTATAGGACCCTGCCCATATGACACTTTCCATCACACTTAACCCAGCCCGTCGGAATCTAAGTGTGAGGACTCATAGTTTTCCCGGCGACCATGGTGAATCTTCAATCCTCCTCCTTATCTTTCCATAGAGTTTGAGCGAGGACCCAGGTCAGGGGTAGGTCACCAAACCATCCCCTCATGCATAACGGAGTCATCTCCGTCGATGAGGCATCCCATACTAATATGAGCAAATTATATGACTAAGCCCTTTCCCATATGTGGGTAAATGTGGTCGCACAGGTAAGATTGGTCGTAAGTACAGGACACACTGTGCATTTTTCATAAACATCTCCATCTCCATTTCTCCACTTCAACACCGACATCTCGGCATTCCATAACCACACAAGTATTTTCAAAGGAGTTTTGAATAAACAATATTTATTTTTCCCATCCTATAATTTTATATAAACTATCTTATACTTCTACATAGGGTGGCAAAATAATTTCCATATACTTTTTGAAAAGGTTTTAGAAAATCTTTGCCTTAAGAGTAAATCATGTTATCAAAGTAGATGCATATATTTGGGTTGCAAGCTCAGAGAGTAGCTTGCCTTGCTCGACAAAGTGACCTTGGTCTTGATCTTCAGGTTCAACAAATTCCCCTTCCTCGATAAATCCGACAGCGTTCTCGTCTAATTAATAAACAAACAAATACAAACAATCACTAACTACTCAATCAACATCACAACATTACAATCTTAAATGCTCTAAATAGCCACTGCACACATCAAACAACACAATTTGGTTTCAATTAATTGAATTAAACATTATTTATTTATGTCTTAAATATGGCAGAAACTTGTTGAACATGTTTAATTACACAACTTGAGTTCTGTTGGTCACAAAAATACAAACTAAATTTCTACAGAAAGCTACTGATGTGTAGAAGACAACACAATTTGATTTGGATTAATTGGAGTTACCAAACTCCCTACATAATTGTTTTAATCCAGTAACTTAATAATCAAGTTTTAGCTACCAATTAAGTTCTGTTGATCCTAAAATTAAATCCTTTTAGGGGTAACTAACATGACTAAATGTGATCCTAACAAAATTGGTCCTAATTCATTTGGGTTAACATTAAGCATCTATAATTATTTTAGTGCAGAAGGGTTTCTAACTTCAACTTTAACTAAACAATTATAATTGCACAATTAATTCTACCAAAATTAGGGAA